>JAGFMF010011629.1:11138745-11208449 GCA_019455555.1 Galemys pyrenaicus
CCTCTCCTGCTGTGCCCGCTGCTCCCCTCAGCAGTGTACTTCTGTTGATCTGCCTGTTCTGCTCCCCGCTCTCTGTGGTGAATCTTCTCACCCCCAACACCTCTGGCCTGTACCCCGGTGCTTGTATGCATAAATAAATAAATCTTTAAAAAAAAAGAGAGAGAAATTGAACATTAGAAGACAACTAATGGTTTCTGACTTGCCAGTTCTCACCCAGGAGACACAACCTCAAAACAATTTTAATTACAATATCTTACAGTCATTACTGCGATAATACTTTGAAATCAAGTTTAAAACTCACTGAGACTGACCCAACCTTGAAAAGCCATAGAAAATTCTATTCAGTTGCAATTTTCATTTAACTGAATTATGTGCAAATAATGCCTTTTAAGAATCAGAATTGTAAAACAGGTACTTATACAACCCACCACTAAATGCAGAGCACTTAGAAAATGAAAACCTTCACTGACCAGGATTTATGAATTACAATGTTAAAATAGAAATCACAAAACAAGATTTATGCCTGATCAAATTATAGATTTTAGCATACTGACTCATAAATCAGTCATTGGAATCCCAAAGGCAATAAAAGGATTTATAAATCAAAACTTATTTAGGATTTATTAGCTAAATGTCTATCAGAAGAATGCAACATTTGTAAGTCTCTTTTCTGACTTATGAGACTAAACTGTATGAACACTTTATAGTCAGGGTCCATGTCCAAACGGATGCATCTTGAGGCTTCTTAGCATATACTGGCTATTAACAACGTTGGACGAAAATATAATTTCATAAGTTATTGAACATTATTTAAATGCAATTTAATGAATAACTCTACAAAGCAGCTATCTCTATATTTTTATATTATGTAAATATGGGTCTAAATGTTTAGAAAATAAGATAAATTATAACGAGTCTAAAATGACATAAAAAAATTTTAACTACATGAACACCCACTCAGAATAGGCTAAATGTTTCAGAACATATTAAATGACAAAATTTCTCTACAATATCTCTTTACTTGTATTTAGTTCCTAATTTGGCAATTAATTTTATATTAAAATTATATTTTTCAACATTTAAGATACTTGTGCTATTTTGAAGTCTTCTTTAAGGTTTATTTTTCTATTTATCACGCCCAGTAGAGAGTGTCTGGTTTTGGCTCCTTTTTGGTAGTCTGGTATTCTGGCCACACATTTGATTCTGTTCTTTGGTTAGATGTTACCAGCTTGGGGTCCTTGGTTCGCTCAAACGTGACCACCAAGTTTAAAGCAACACCCATATCATGCTCTGTCCTTAAGGTAACTTTATTTACTTATTTTTCACAGTGATACAAATAAACAATTTGGAAGTTTAATTCCAAGATAGCAAAGAGTTGGCTTCTGAGGTTTTCTCCTTCTGTCTTAAATGATACTAGATAAAATTAAGTAGTGTCCCTTCACAATAATGAAAGATTAAACTGATAGTTTTAAGGTTATTGTAAAAGTCCATAAATTAGGTGTTTTCCTAGGTGGTATGGAGATCTTGATGTCCAGGTCAGATATCAGAGATTCAGCAGAGACAGAGTGGGGAGCAGAACAGGCAGACTGACTGAAATACACTGCTGAGGGGAGCAGTGGGCAAGACAGGAGAGGCCTGCTGCGCCATGTGGGTCACCTGCCTGGCCAGGGATCGAACTTGTGCTACAGTGGCTGCCTTATAGCTTCGCAGTGCTGAAAGTTAACCCACAGCCCCACAGGGATGCCCCAGGGCTTGCAAGTTTTAAAACAGAATGCAAAATTGGTAAATATGTCAAGAAAACTGATTCGCTTAGTTTTTAATTTTCAGAAACAGTCAGGATAATTCTTGTAATGTTTTTAAAATACAAAATGGAAAGCTTAAAATATTAAAACATAAAACAAAGTTATATTTTAAAAACTATTATTGAACATGTTTAGTTAAATATATCCCTTTCCTCTTCATCTCAAGGTCAAATAATTCTAGTGGTATTAATAATACTAAAAATGGATGTTTCTGCTAAATAGGATGTAAGAACTGAAAAAAATCCAAATTCTGTAATATAAAGAAAAGATTTTATATATTTTTTAAAAGATTATGCATACAAGAGCTGGGGTACAGGCCACGGTCATGGGAGGCGAGAGGATTCACCAGAGTGGGGAGTAGAACAGGCAGTTCGACTGAAATCCACTACTGAGGGGAGCAGTGGGAAAGGCAGGAGAGGTCTGCTGCACCATGTGGATCCCCTCCCTGGTGGGGGATTGAACTCACTCTGCTGTGCCAAGGATGCTTCACAGTACGGTGATCAACCCACTGTACCACCAGGGAAGCCCAAGGATTTTATATTCTTAAGTCATTCAGATAAATTCAATAATATCATAAATAAAAGATAATGAAAATGGATCAAGCCCAATCCAGTTAAAATGCATGCAGATGGTCAATGAAAGCCAGGGATGAATCTGTTTCTTGGAGTTTAAGGCTTATAAAACTTTGAGGACTCTCCTTTGGGTAAATAATACGCTAGCTTAACTGCAAGACACAGCTCAGCAGGATAAATTCTTCCATGTCTTACTCCATTTCTGACTGCAAATTCTTTGATTTCCTCTTCACATGACAATAACTTTGCAATATCTTTTTCCAAACAGAAAAGGTAGAGATAACAGTCTCCCCTCTAGCCTGAGGGATTGAAATTGGCTTTGGGCTATTCTTGGTTGAAAAAATTTCTTTTAGCCTCACAACTTGAGATAACATTGTATAAATATTTAGGACAGTTAGCGAACTTGAGAAAACTTCTATTAGGATTTTTTTCATTTACTGGTAGTAAAACGTATTTGGGAGAGCTTTTCCGGGATTATCTTTTGGCTCCTGTATTTCAAACATCATCTCCATCAGTGCTCATAAGCTTTCCTTCTGCATCATTTTAAGACACACTTTAATCACACCTTCAGCTTCCCCACCTAACCTCCAGCCTGTCTCTTTCAATAAGAACTCTGGGTTCATCGGGACCGGGGGGCTGTTTGATCATTTTGAGGAGCTGTTCTTACGTGGCAAGGGCTAACCATAACTAAAGTACACGTGGACTTGGCAGTGAACCACAAAAATATATACAAAACAGACACTAAATATATGTATGTAGTGGCAGGAGGGGCACCGAAGCAAGTTCTAGGATGGTTCTTAGCGGGGATGGGGGGAGGGTAAGGAAGGGGAAGGGTCTTGGTGGCTTTTATGCTTTTTATTGTCAGAGGTGACCAGGTACATGGCAGGCAGGGGTGCTGGTGCACCTCACCCTCTAGGCTGCTTTGCTGCCTCTTGTTTGGTACTTGCTGCTCGCGTTGGTCAGTACTATTGGCCCATTTAAGCCCGTGTCCAACTCAGGTGCGCCCACTTGCGCATGCCCACCCTGGAATGCTCGCAGCACCGCAGGTGTCCATCATCACAGTGGTGGGAGGGTGGAAAGACCTGATTTCTCTAACCCTACAATGTACATTTTCCACTTCCCCAGATTGGATCCCTAAAATGGTGCAGTTATTCTAAAACTTGAAGGGGAAGAAACTGAAGAGAAATTGAGGGAGACAGTCAAAACATCTCATTTTTGCAAGGGTTACAAAGACACAGGACAGTGTGAGTGCCTCCTCTCACGTGCAATGAGGAGCCCACGCAAGATGGGGGCTTTGAAGAGAGAACTATGCTCCTGCCACAAGTGATCCTACTCTGCTGCGTGCACTTGCACAACCATAGTGGGCACTCAGCAAACAGCTTGCCCTGCTGCGGGAGAAAGCTTACTGTGCCTCTTAGGACGTTAGAAAGGCACAGAAACAATCTGGTGGAAATGCCAGCTTCCCAGTCCCCAGCCCCGAGACAATGCTGATGGAAGTGTGAGCTGCCAGAAGTGGGGAGCTGAGCCAGTCAGTGGGTGCATTTTTTCTGGCTAGGAAGCCCCTGGTGTGCGCACTCATTATTTTTCTTTAAATAGTGCAAAGAAAAATTCTGGCCCATGCAATATTTAAGCCAAGGGCTTTGTCCTTCCCAGCTGTAGGCTGTGATTCTATTTCTACTTTCTGGATTTCCCTTCAAAGGAAAAATATGTTTGAGCCCACACCACTTCCTTTACAATGATTTACCCTCATGTATGGGTTACTTGATAATTTCTGAGCATCAGTTGATGTTCTAAGAGGTTCATTGGTATTAGCTAATTTAAACCTTATAGGCATGGAGGCAGACTCTAATTTTATCATTTTATAACCCTATTTCTAGCAGAGGTAAAAAGCTTTGTAATTTGGCTGCTCCTGGACACAGTAAGAACTCATGAGTCTGCACTCTCTGTTCAAATACTTTGATCACACAAATAAAACTCGATAGAATTTTATTTTCAATACTCCTGAATCTGTGTACCAGGAATTTGAAATAACCCTTTATGTAAGTATGTTTGCATGAAGAAGTTATACTTCATGAAATGATAATTTGGTTCTATCTTTTAATTTCATCATTAAACAGGATAATAATAGGAGTCCAGAATGAAATTTTTTTTTTTGTATAATTTGTTGAGATCAGTCCAAGGACCATGTGTCCCAGAATTCCTAGTGGGAGGTGGGATAAATACAGGTTTCCTGTCTCTGCATTGGACCTACTGAAGCTGAATCTCTAGATGAGGTCCTATTTTTAACAAGGACTTCCAGGCAACTTTGATGTATCTCAAAGTTTGGGAACCTCTCACTTAAGTTAATTTAAATGCTATGGCATCTCTACTTTCTACTGAACAGACATAATTAATATCTGGTGTTTACAACTGCAAAACATTTAAAAGCTTGAATGTGATTTAAGAAATGAATAAATGTTTCTGTTTCTTGTATGCTAATACAGGCTTACAAGCATTGTTTGAAACAAATGAAGCAGTTACAGAAAAAAAAAAAAACTGTAAGAGTTTGCAAATCTTTAAATCAGATCATTGATTAATTGAAACACCTGGGGCTTAGTCTGCTTAATAGCATAATCTGAAAAGAAGAACAGATTTTACAGATTTTGGATAAATCGTTTCAGGATAAGCTCTTTTCCCTTAAGAACTACTAATTTCCTGCTTCCAGAAAGGAATGAATATTAGGGGCTTGCCGTTCTGTGTGCACTCGCCTCATAAATATTTAGGTTATAAGAAAAAAGCCAGAATCATTCTTTTAAAAAGT
The DNA here is from genome assembly GCA_019455555.1 of Galemys pyrenaicus. Classification (NCBI taxonomy): domain Eukaryota; kingdom Metazoa; phylum Chordata; class Mammalia; order Eulipotyphla; family Talpidae; genus Galemys; species Galemys pyrenaicus. Next base: position 11,143,920 of record JAGFMF010011629.1, read on the forward strand.
TTAATGAATTTTTAAAAATGTATGAACATAGTTGGGAAAGCCTGCTGGTGATGAAAGAGTCTTGGTTTTAATATTACATTCTCGTTCCTTACAGAATTCTCTTCCACATTTCGTGAAATAATATATTTCTTTTAATAAACCTAAGTTGAAATTAATTATTGTAGTCATTTCCATCACAGAATTTAATTATCAGCAGAAAATGATCAATTTTCTGTTTCATGTGTCCTGGCCTTTATTCCATGTCACCTGGAGGGCACTTTTCATCGAACGCATTAAACTAGTAGATTTGCCATCATGATAATGGGTTTGATTGTACTGTCAGAAAGCAGATGTGTGGACTATCTCCTTAAAGATCTCATTGCTTGGGTGAGATATTTAGACATAAAAACCGCCAGGGGTTGTCATATTTTGGCTTGATTTAGAATGAGAATAGAGGAAATCTAAGCTTCTAAGGTATTATTTGCAATTCACTATCAAGGCAAAATTAAAGAAAAAAGGGAACATGAAAATAATTTCACCTAACGCTGTAAGTCAACATACAGGTACTGTTCTTTTTCCTTTAAGGAGAGTTTCACAAAACTAAATTACTTCCTGCTCATAAACATAAAAATGTCAAAATTTTAGATGGTTGTATCTTTTTTGTTGGTTGACCCAGTTGACATTAGGCAGTTTCATTGCTCAGCTCTGGTATTATATTCTGTTCTTACCTGGACTTAGATTAATGCAAGTCCTCTAGATTTCTTTTGGTTAATTGTGCATGGTAGGGCTTTTCCCAATCTTTTTTTCTCTTCATAACTTGCTAGCTCATTTATCTACCACATCTACCCTACTTCACTGAGGTATAATTGATTACTAGAAATTGTATATATATATATATATATATAGTATATTCATTGTGAAATAATCACTGCAATCAAAACTATTCACATATCCATCATCTTACTGAGTTACCTTTTCAGCAGTTTGATGATGATGTGTCTAGATATAGATTTCTTTGCGTCTATCCTTTTAGAGAATTTTAAAGAGTTTCTTCAATCTGTAGATTCTTTCATTAAACTTGGAAAATTTTTAGTAACACGTTCTTTCTCTTATCTTGTAGAACTCTGATGTCATGAATGCTAAAGGTTTTGAAAATGTCCCATCAATTCCTGAGACTTTGAATATTTATCCTTTCTGTTCATGTTGGATAATTTGCATTGGTTTATCAACAACTTATTTTTTTAAGATATATTTATTTATGCATACAAAAGCTGGGGTACAGGCCAGAGTTGCAGGAGGTGAGAGGATTCACCAGAGGCAGAGTGGGGAGCAGAACAGACTGATTGAAATACACTGCTGAAGGGAGCAGCGGGTGAGGTAGGAGAGGTCTTCTGTGCCATGTGGGTCCCCTCCCTTGCTGGGGATCGAACTCATACTGCTGTGCTGTGGATGCTTCACAGTACAGTGTTCAACCTGCTATGCTACCAGGGTGGCCCAACCCTTTTTTATTCTCTGGTAACTAAGGTAGATTTTATTTACCCTGTTCTTGTAAGCTTCACAAATAGGCTCATATCCTATTGGAAAGTGAGAAAACAGAGAAATCAGCTCTGGGATTCACCACAGCCTTCTAGTATCATAAAATGATAGCAGATCAGAATAATCATAAATGAAGAAAGATATCCCGTCCTCAGGCGCTTAAGCTCCGGTTGGGTCCTGTTATTGTCGCTACAATTCCTGCAGCAACCAAAAGATCACTTGGCAGTTGCACAAGAGGACAGGGAAAGAGGCAGAGAAAAGGAAAAAAGATCCTGGTTTTATTCCACAATGTCTTAGAGCATAAAGAGAATTTGCCTATTAGGCAGAACTAGCACAGCTCCTGCAGCAATTTCTGACCAGGCCCAGAAGCGCACTTTTGTATCCTGAGCTATCGCTACACAAAGCAGAGTAGAGGCTAAAGAAAAAAAAAAAAGGTAAAACTCATGAGCAGTTGCCCAAATTCTGGTCCCAATCTGTTTGCTGCTATTTGATTTCCATACACCTGAAATACATACTTCATGAATTCCCTCCAAATTCTATAGCTGCATTCAGTGGGAGGCAGAGAGTAAAATGTACTTTCTCCATCTTCTCCAGAATTGGTAACAACCCTCCAACGAAAGATGAGACAAAAGTTCTTTTACCGCAAACACTAAGGAAAATATATAGCAAGCACAATAAGCTGGCTGTTTAAAGGCAATAAGCTGAATAAAAAGAAACTCATCTAGAATTTATAGAGCTCATCTGATCCTTGCTATGATCAATGCCTTTTTATTCAGCACGCCATCTGGCATTTATTCACCACTACTGGAAATACTTTTTACTCTGACAGTTGTTGCAAATGTAGGTTATGTACAATATCATCAAAGGCAAGTTGTCCTTTTTATTCTTGTAAGTTTTATGGCACTAACTTAATATTGCGAGAACTGCTGATGAACAGATTTCTTAAGAAACCTAACCCAGGCAATTCTAAACTTTTACACGCAAAGGCACACTCAAATCTGTATTTAAGGTGATCACTCCCGAAATGGCCAGAAGTTAGAACACTGTTTTGCACATCGATGATTGACATGTATTCCACAGAGCTGAACCAGTTAGATGACTATATATACTTCCGAAAAATGAGTAAAATAAATTTTGAAGAGGGATTTCACTGAACTCTGAGTCCTTTTGTTAAGCAAATCATTGGCTTTTGTTATCACATGTAAGATTTTTTCATAAGCAGGTTTATGTATTTTTAATGACTCGTTTACCCTGTTTTTGAGTAAACAGGATCAGTCTTGGACAACACACAGCTTTATCTACTTTTGTGCACACGACTTTTGGGGTGGTATGATACTTTCAGCAATGGCTGGGCAGCAGGACACAACTTAATTGGCTGCCTCCCCTGGTATCAGACTAATCATATTTGATTAAGAAGGCCATTTATTTCACTCAAGGCTGCAAGAGCACTTTGAGGAGGGTCAGCCATGTACTGACCTGGGGAACGGGGGAGAGACCCCCAGGCTGCTCAGTAGCTGAGACACGGCTTTCAGAATGACCTTGCTGAGGTCACTGCTCCCCACATGTTTCCTCTCGTCCCAAACTCCAGATGTTTTCCTAATCCAGTGTTTTTATTAATGAGAAGAGAAATTCGCCAGACCCTTCCAGGTGGTTTTATGAATATCTGAGAGCCCAATTCTGTGAGCTAGGTGAATTATTATTATTATCATTCCCTCTTTACAAGCTAGTAACCTCAGTAGCATATTGATATTAGGAAGGTAAATTCACAGTGCATAAAGGAAGAATGTAAACTTAATTTTTAGGAGTCCAAACATACCTGATTTTTTTAACCACCTTCTAGCAATAAAACTACTATATTAAGAATAGAATCATAAAGAGTTGTTTACTTCTTAATTTCACATGCCAAAGGGCAAGAAACTTTATTTACTCAATAAAGAGATGGATATTACTTAAAATTGAGAAGACCAAGTAGAGTTTTTACCATTTTATATGATAAATTTAAATTTATGTACTTACCTACATGTAATAGTTTGGAGACTGATCTTATATTATCCCTGGTATTTGTACAGGAAAAATGTCCTATCAACATTGTATGGTGGGGTTTTTGTAACCATGGGTAGCACTATATTTTGCAAAATGTAAGAAGGAACTAGAATCTTGCTCCCCTTTTTGACAGTATAAATTTGCACAGAGAATGTTTGAAGTACCTCGTCATGTTTTTCTCTATTTTTTTCAGATTTGTACAAAGGCATCAGAAAAGCTTTCCTCTTATTATTTGTATGACTTTACTTCTGCTTTCTTAATAATGACTATCACACTACAAATTATTTGTCCCTGAGTCATTATGGGTTAAATATCCAAAGCTTTAACTCTTGGTCCTCTCAGATGGAACCTTGTTACACTTTATGAGGTTATAATTGCTCTTTGAAATTTTCATTAGTTATGGGTGTCTTTATACTAATGTTTTGCAATTGGAAGACAGCTATAAGATCCTTTATCCTGGCCTGGAGCTGCAAGCCAGAAATCTTCCAATATAATTGAATAAAAATTACTCTCTGTACATTCATTTTCCTATCTCGATTTTATCAATAAATCATTTTACCTCCACAAATTGTGCAAGTGAATGAAGCTGTACAGGAGCCCGCTACCTAACCAGTCAGTTGGAGGTTGTCAGAGAGAGTACATTCAATCCAGAATATGACAAGAAGTTAAATCATAATAATCAAATTGACCTTTAAATTCTAATCCCCATAATCTGATTATAATTTATCATAAACAGTGTGACTAGAAAGTGACTGACTGCACAGAAATCTCTCCTATTGCTTTGAAATGACATCAGATGTGTAATCCAGGAAAAGGAATTTTCTCTGAAGTCAGTATCATACTTGAATTATGACTTGATTTTTTAAATAAGTATTTATCTAGATGTTTATTTAGAACCCACACAATGTCAGATTTTACTATTTAAGAGAGGATTGAGTTGCAGTCACATGAGCCATTATGACTCATTCAGTTGGTCAGCCCCGGTGCCTTCAGTGATAGCAAATTGACAACTGGTCCTTTGGGGGTCTAGATGGTAGAGAGGCAGGCGGATAATGAAGGAACTTGAACAAAGTGATAGTGATGAAGAGTAGAGAAAAGATAATTTTATAGAAGCATATAGGAGGGAGCTTGATCCACATTTTGAGGATAATAAAAGGCTTCTCCCAAACTATGGTGATTGGGTATTCTGAAGGTCTGATAGAATGAATAGTTTCCATTCATACTATCTTGAAATAAACAGATCCTCAGGAGCCAGTGGAGAGCAGCATAAATGTTTTCAGTTCCATCTCATTACATAGTAGCTATTCAAAAATCAGTCAAATTAGGGCCTCCCTGGTGGCACAAGGGGTTAAATCTCAGCACTATGAAGCTATTGGCAGCCACTGCTACATGAGTTCGATCCCCAGCCAGGGAGGGGACCCACATGGCACAGCAGACCCCTCCTGTCTCACCTGCTGCTCCCCTCAGCAGTGTATTTCAGTAAACCCACCTATTCTGCTCCCCGCTCTATCTCCGATGAATCCTCTCACCCCCGCACCTCTGGTCTACACCCCAGTTCTATGCATAGATAAAACAAATCTTTAAAAAAAATTAGATGAATTACTTCACTCTAGGCCTGTCTTCATCAGTACAGACAAAAATAAAGAGCGCAAGGGACTGAACTCTCTGGGGAATACAAATGTCAAATTAAATAAAAAAACAAAACAAAACAAACAAAAAAACAGGGCCTCCCTGGTAGCACGGTGGGTTAAGCAACGCTATGAAGCAAACCGCAGCCACTGCAGCATGAATTCGATCCCTGCTGCTGCCCAGGGAGGGGACCCACATGGCATAGCAGACCTCTCCTGCCTCGCCCGCTGCTCCCCTCAGCAGTGTATTTCAGTCAGTCTGCCTGTTCTTCTCCCCACTGTCTGGTGGATTCTCTCACCCCCCACACCTCTGGCCTGTACCCCAGTGCTTGTATGCATAAATAAATAAATCTTTAAAAAAATAAAAATAAAAAAAAAACAACAAAGATACCTAGATCATGGGGTTTTTCTGAATAATTAATTGAAGATTAATATACTCATTTTAAGCATCTAGGATACAGAATGCATTAAATAGACGGTCATTTCCCTCATTCTAATCATCCTACCACCACCAACCACATCTCTTATACTACCCAACTCTGATGTCCATCTAATTAAGGCAATGTTTCACCCTGGCACGTCTGAATAGGTAAGAGTACCAGCTGTGGTGTGGCTGCATTTGCAGATGTGTGTCCTGTGGAAGAATTACTTCAGATATTTGAGCACCTGAGATTTGGGGATCCAGGGATGACATTTTGGTGGAGTCAAAAATTAGACCCTTGCTTATGCCTGTGTTGTTCAAGGACTACCTGTGCTTCCTCCCCCTGCATGAGTTCCCCTCGTCTTGGCTCCCAGAGCTGGGTCCTGTCAGGCTGACAGAGCATTACCAGTTGATGGGGGAGATGCAGGCCGTTTTCTTGCTGGAACATCTTCTCTGTGTTTATTGCCATTCCAGTTTTCTGCTCTATTACTTTTTTGTTCACACACATTGCCCGTTTTTCTATGATGTGTTCCGGACACTAATCTTCTGTGAATGTTCTGAATTGCCAGTGTCTTCTCCAAGTGGCATATATGCCTTGTATTTGTATTTGGAATCCTGCGGCCTTCTCTAGTTAAGTAATTCTTCTAAATTGAGTGTAATGCTCATGTCATAAAATTTACTGTGGAAAAGTAGACGGTAGTTCAATGGCTATTAGGAACCACCCCCCTCTCTTTTTTACACTTGTGCTTTTATCTTCTACCTTTCCTGTCCTCATATCATCAGGCCATTCTCTCTCTTTTTTAAAATGATTTCATAAAGATTTGCTTTTTGCCTTTATGTAGTTAGTTCAATAGGAGAAGATTGTCAGGTGTGGTGTGGGAGTGTAACCCAGCCTAATATTTATCTAGATGAAGAGCTCACTGTCTCAGCATTTTTTATGAAATAATCCATCCATCTCCACTGGTTTGCAGTGCTATCTCTTAATTTATCAAGTTCCTATACACACATGAGTCCATTTCTAACTGTATAATCAGTTTATCTCTGAACCAGATGACACAAATTATTTTCTATAGCCTTATAATAAATCCTGATGTCTATAAGGAAGTCTTCTCATTTTGCTTTTTCCTGTCTTCTCTTTGTCCTGTCAATTATTGTCCCACACAAATTTTAGACTGTTTGTCAAACTCAGCAAAAAAAATAACCCTGTGGGTTTGATTGTAATGATACTGAATTTGCATCTAATTCAGGAATTATCAATCTGTTCCAATACAGACAATTTTATATTCCTTTCCACAATTTAGTATACCTTTTAATTTCTTTCATCCCTGAAGTGTTTATATTGCTTTCTAAATATCATACATGGATTAATATTGATTTCTTACTAGGGAATCAGAGTTTTGATATTATAAAATGGATTTGTGTACATTCCCACATACTACATTTTTAATTGAGTGTTGATGATCTATAGGAATACAATAATTTTTGTACACTGAACATATCCTGCCATCTTGGTGGATTTTCTTATTTGTTTTTATCGTCTAATGGATTAGAAATTCTATCATTTATAAATAATAATTTATTCTCTTTTCCTATTTTTACTCTTTTAATTTTTAATTTGTCTTGCTCATGATGTGCAGGGTAGTAGGATACTGAAAGGAAGGATTTTAGATGCTAAACTGTCTCATCGATGCCTTGAAAGGGGAGGGTTAGATCATTATATCACTGGGTTAGGTAACAATTAAGCTTAATTGACAAAGAGTACAAATTTGACTAAGGGAATTGGACACATTTATATTTGCTCTTAACAACCTATAAAAAATAAATATATGTCTTCTGAGAAACACTGGTATACTGGTTGTAAAAATAATTTGTCACATTTTAAATCAAATTCGTATTTAACATTCTTCTAGTTACTTATCCTTGTGTCACTGTCAAATCAAAAACAAGACTCCCCAAGCTTTGATTTGCTCAGTATGGACCTGTCAGAGGTATTATTTTCATTTCTAGGTAGTAAGAATATTTTAATTTAATTTAAAATTTTTACCTACACCAAAGACCTTTCAAAATGCATTATATTTCTGTAAGTATTTGCATAGTCTCGTGTGTTTTATTCAGAATGCTCAGCTACTTAATGAGCGCAGGACCTGAAATGCCATCTGAAAATAGGAAACCTTTATCTTTTAACTCAGTTTTGCTTTCATGCATAACATGGTTCGAAAATCACACTTGCGATATTTATTAGCTGTCTTTGCAAAACTGCGGGCAATACATCTTTCACATTTCGTTGAGAAGAAAAGAAAATTTATCCCACCAGGGTCTCCATTATTAATTCTTCTTGATTTTTCCCCATGGGGATTTTGAGTTGGCCAGACAGTGCTCTCAAGACTCCTTAGATAGATCTGCATTTTACAAAAGCAAACTGAAAAGCCAAAAACCTATTTCTGAGTAAAGAATTAAATGTTATCTTTTCATCTGGCTCACAATGTTCAAACTAGTCATTCATTCTGTGTTTCCTTTTCAATATTGTACATTCATTGTCTTACACAGTAGTTCACCTTCTTTTTAGTAAAGTCCTATTTTCAGTTTGTTCCATTGGGTAGCATTAACTAACAGCTCAAATGCATTCTCTATCCATTTGATTCTACCAAATTCTAGAAGAGACTATGATCCACATCTTTATATTGGATTCTCTCTGGGGAATGCCAATTAAATTTCAGCAGCTGCAAAAATTGAATTATCTCTTTCCATATTCATCACCAGTATTTATCATTCCATGGAGAGGAGTTGCGGAATGAAATGTCTGACAATCAATTCAATGGGAAATTGTTTATTTCTTGAATTAGCCTAATTCTCATTTTTAAACATAGTGACATCTCTAATCTTTAGGTAGTTGTCTTCCTGATCAAAAATCTCAACAGGGCCCGGCCTGGTGGCTCAAGGGGTTAAGCTTTGAGGCTTCCACTGCCACAGCAGCATGAGTTTGATCCTGGGCCAGGGAGATGACCCACAGGGCACAGCAGATATCTCCTGTCTAGATAGAAGCTCCCCTAAGCAGTAGATCTCAATCTATCTGCCTATTCTCTTCCCCACTCTGTCTCTGGTGAATCCTCTCATCCCTCCACACATTTGACCTGTACCTCAGTCCTTGTATGCATAAATAAAAATTTCTTTAAAAAAAAAATCTCAACAATGGGGAAATAGGGGTTCCCTGGTGGCCTAAGGGGTTAAGTCATAACATTATCACTTCTACGGCCTAAGTTCATTCTGGGCCAGGGAGCTAACCCATATGAGACGCATAGTGATCTCCCTATCTCACCGCTGTTCCCCTCAGCAGTATTTTTTAGTGGATCCGCCTTTTCTGCTCCCCACTCTGTCTAGGGTTAATCATCTCACCACCAGTTCTTCTAACGCAAAAAAAAAAAAAAAAAAAAAAAGAGAGAGAGAGAGCGAGAGAGAGAGAAATAACTCTAAGGTCACATATTATGTCATAAATGACTTTAAACAGTGGAACATTTGAAAGTTTTCATGCCAAGTCTTTTTCTCCTGTGGAATAAATGAAGATAATCTTCATTTGGCACCGTCTCACCTTTTTCCCTTGTCTTCAAGTTGTCTGAGAAAATGTCCTTCGTGTGTAAAGCCAGCCACATTATTTTGAGAAAACATATTCAATTATCTTATTCTAGTGTTGTTAGGCATGACTAATAAAAGCTTGTAAAATCCACCTATAATAGTATATAAACCAAGTCCTTATTGTTTGTCTTCCATACTCACTTCTACTTACTCTGTGTGTATTCAGTTTCACCCTCCCCCTCTAGCAACAGAGAACAACATGGATTTTTCCCTAGCTTATCATTTCCTTTCTTCTATCTTTGCCTTTGTAAGAGAGTCTCTCTGTCTGGAATGTACTTCCCTTTCTTCACTATCCATTTATATAAATATCTACCCCTTTCTTCAAAACTCTGTCCATATTTTATGTTTACGAGACTTCCTCTAAACATCTTGTCGAAACACACACATAGCTGTTTCTCTCTTCCTGTGCCTTCATAACCACACATAGATCACCTTATCGAATTAGAATTATTTGTTTACATGCTTTACTCTTACTATTGCAGGATCCTGGAGTTAAGTTACATTATTTGTTCATCTTTGGATCCCAGGACCAGCTTAGTACTGCCAAGGTGACCGGTACTCATTATGCCGATATGTTCACGTACATAATTAACTGGTCTCATATTGTAAGCTGCCTTCTATCAAAAATATTTATAAATTCTGGAAAATAAGGCTATTCTTTTTCTAGATCAAAGTTAGTGCCAGTGACCATAATGACTAAAAGTAAGTAAAAGGGCATTTCTTAAGTTTAATTTTAAAAATGGTTCATGGAGCACAAGTAGATTTTAAAATTCTTAATCAAAATTTTTAAAAGGAGGGGGAGAATCTGAATTTATTTGACAAAATGAACTCCTATTTAGAAAAAAAAAATGAGGAACCTGAGTAAAATAAGACTTTTTCAACTAAAAGGTAAATTGAAAGTTAACTCTTATAACCTACTCTTAAAAATGAGTTTTAGTGATTTATTTGCAAAGCAGAAAGAATAGTTGGACATTGTTAAGGCTAAGCATTTCCACTCTGATTATTTTGGGAGGTGACCCAGAAGAGACCTCAATAGGAGGTCAAATGTACCTTACTTTGCTAGTTTATCAATAGTTTAGATGGAGCCAAATTGTATTTTGTACTTTTTCTGGTTCAGTTTAAATGAACCAAGACATTTGCTATTTTTAATATAAGCATAAATAGAAACCATATTATAACCAATTTACAAAATTGTTCATTTAGGATACATAACATTCCATTGTGCTTATTGCTTTTTTTCCTTATTACATCTCTGATAGCCACAAAGATTTAATTTTCTGCTAAGATGATTAAAATGATTTTAGTAAGAATGTGCTTGGATGCTTGGAAGAGAGGAAGCATAGTTTATGAGTTCCAAAACAGCAATATTTGAAAACATGGGCATGAAAGAACTCTGTAAGCATTCTTGGAGTGATTTTATTTTTTTAAATCTCTTCACCCACCCTCCCAACACCCACCAAAGTTTAAAAAAAAAAAAACCTTTGGGTGGAGTTAAGAACTCTTTTCAAATCTTAACAATAAGTGGAAATCCTGAAAATGTATTCTCCTTTATCCAGTGGGGAAAACATTTTAAAGTCCCTTTTCTCCCAAAGAATTGTTCAGCTAAGGATTTACTTTAGTGGTTTCTATTTTAAACTGAAAATTCAGTTATAAATGCCTCAAATATAATGGTGTGCTTCCAGCTCCACTCCAGTACAATTCATTTTTTTTTTCCAAACATAACAAGTACATCGTCCTAAAACCCAGATAAAGATGTCAACTAAACTAATTTACTTTAACCAAATGATGAAATGAATTAAAGACTTTGAATATGTATCCTAAAAATATTTACGTACACCTGTAAATGCAGAAGTGTTTAAGTATTATGATTAATAAGTAATCTCATCTACTATATATATTTACCAGAGTGGATGTAGCTAAGAGGAAGAAATAGTTGCAGTTCATATGTAGTCATATAGTTAGTGGACAGAGAAATGGACCAGAAGCCAGAAGACCAAAGAGTCATAGAATCACTAGGACCCCAAGTTCCTCCATCACCTGCTGGGCTCACTCACAACCACCTGGAACAGAAGTATCAGACACGTGAGAGACCACCCCAAAATTTCCGAATTTAGTGAGTGTATTCTAAATTACATTAGGGGGCCTCCCTGGCAGCACGGTGAATTAAGCAATGCCTTATGAAGTAAACCACAGCCACTGCAGCATGTGTTCAATCCCTGCCTCCGGCTGGGGAGGGGATCCACGTGGCGAGGCAGACCTCTCCTGCCTCGCCCACTGCTCCCCTCAGCAGTGTATTTCAGTCAGTCTGCCTGTTCTGATCCCTGCTCTGTCTCTGGTGAATCCTCTCACCGCCCTGGACACTGGCCTGTACCCCAGCTCTTGTATGCATAAATAAAGAAATCTTAAAAAAAATGAAAAAAAAAATTAGGAGTATGAAGTGATATATAAAAGTAAAACACAATTATATTTTAATATTTAGGGTCTTGTAAGTTGATCAATCCCTACAAATATAACTCTGACCACTCTCTAAAGTAACAAGGGGGGTTTAATCTCATTTCCATTAAGTATTACATGAGAAACAATGCAAACATTTTACTTAGAATTCATGTGCATTGCAAAGAATATTTAAATTTCATTTCTCAATCTTGAATACAGCCTGACATCTGTTACATAAACAAGGTCCTCTTCAACAGTATCTTAAATAGGATTCTTTTTGGTCTTATTCAGAGATACAAAATCTCTAACATCAACCTCAGTTTTGACTCTAGAAAGCCTAGGTGATACCAGGTTTTCTAGTTTCAGGAAATGGAGGATGAGTTATAAACCATCTCAATGCACACAGAAACCAGGCCTGGGCTATTTAATCCTCATCTTATCCTGGTCCACCCAGCCTGCACAACACAAGAGGTGTGCCATCACAGAACAGCTTTAGGATAGTCACCTGAAAAATGGGATCTAAGGAAGACAGAGGATCCACTCCTTCTGTCATCTGAGAACTGTGGGTGATTGACTCGGGAGATCTTACATTTGCAATCCTCTCCCTTTTATTTTTCAACTTAAAGGTGTGTGTAGAGGTATTGAATTGCAACTTTTCAAAGGTACTGTGCTGAGGGCAGTGACTCCTCCTTCAATTCTCTTTGCCTGGAAATATCTCTAAGATAGAGTCCTGCTTTGTTATGGAAAAATGCTGAACACATTCTGTTTGTCCATTGCACTGTTTTTGCAGTTAGCTATCACTTTACAGTGTTGATGCCTAACACTTTTATTTCCTAAAGTTGCTTTATATGCATTATGTAGAAAAGTGACATTTTATATTTCAACTGTTTTTTATTCATGCCTCTTTAGTCAAGACATCTCTTGGATGAGTTAGACAAAAACATAGAGGGCAAAATAAACTGGCCATAATTAAACAACAAATTCTAACTTACAAACCCTTCAACAAAGCAGACAAAACTAGAGTTTGGAACATGAAAAAATGATCAAGAAAATGATCATTATATATAGAATATATACTGCCTTTATTCGAAGAGAGTTAAAAGAAATGTTCTATTAATTTGCACAATATACAGACTGTTTCTTTTAACTTCTAATAAAAGCAATGCATATTGTATAGTAATTGGCTTATTTTGTCAAAGAATAAAATATTCTAGATAGTAATGTGTACTAAGTATTTCCACTAAAGATTGTATAGCAACATCCAATCATAAATGTCTTGCCCATATACCTATAGCTTAGCACTTTTTACAAAGGTAATTGAACACAGGAAAGAACATCAGTATTATCAAATTTAACAGTACTCACGAGAGGATATTCCCAATATAGGCATAGTAGGAGCAACAATAGGGTGTGGTTCCATCACAGCAGTATGATCTGCAATCTTTGCCACACTGAGCAAGGCAATCAGCTACAAAAGAATGATATAAATGCAGTTATAGCTCAAATCATTCTATTTCCTCTTTATGTGTTCAGATTTTCATTTGACATATTCAGAATTCTAACACATTTGTAAACATCTATGGTGCATTGGTCCTTCTTCCTAATTAGACATAAAGGTAGATAAGGCAAAGACCATTCTTGGAAACTTCTCTATCATGCACCATAATGGGTTGTCAGAGTTGGTTGAATGAGATAAACAAGGAAGAAAGGGATGACACAATTATTCAATATTCTTAACTTGTCAGAGGAGTTCTAAGAATTTTTAAATGATAAATTCTTTTTACTTCATTTGATGGAGTGTTATTGACATGGATAATATCAAATAGAGATAATTTGATATTAAAATGCTAACTATATTCCATGACAGTGCCATACATGCTTTTATTTCTCTGTAATTTTTTGCCTTTGTAATTAGTTTGCATACATATGACAACACAAAGAGTCTACACAGCCTGTCAATCCACTTGGATTAGAAGGCTTGAGTTAGTAGTAGGATGAAGTCCCCATAAAAATTAACTTGTGAATAATTAAAAGCTTATTTAATGTCAGATTTAAGAATCAGTAAGCTGGGAAATAATACTATGTGGGGAGGGAAAGGTAATTTCAGATTAAGAAGAAGTTGGGATTGGCAAAACAAAAATCACTGTCCTCTTTCCACATGGTTTTAGTAAGGCAAATTACACTAAAAATGTTGACTAAAACTTGGCATAACTTTTAAAACCTCTTAATTCTACCTAAATAATTTTTTTTTGCATAAAAGAAATGGGGTGTAGGTCAGAAGTGCAGGAGGTGTGAGAGGATTCACCAGAGGATTCACAGAGTGGGGAGCAGGACAGGTGGGTCTACTGAAATCCACTGCTGAGGGGAGCGGGAGAGCAGGAGGGGTTTGCTGCACCTGGCCTGCATTGAACTCAGGCATGAGAGCGCTGAGAATTAACCTATAGGCATCCAGGGAGGCCCTCTACCTACATAATTTTTACCAAGGTTATGATTTAACCTTGATTTATAGTCTGTGATAGATGTAAATTATGTTGTACATGTGCTTTTTGTATGTGATGAGAAAAATATTAAGTATGGTTTGATAATTTGAGTTAAATAATCAAGAATCACGAAACAATTATTTTCAACTCAATCTCTAAATAGCAGCTATTATCTAAATTATGTAAGACTTTTGCTTTCCTGTCAAAGTCATAAAAGTGTTTATGTCTACATGTCATGTAATTGATTTGTCTAGAAAGGAAAGTTTAGATTGTGCTTTTAAATCATCTTCCTGCCAAAATGATTCTTTACAGTGAATGTGATCAAAAAGTAGTAAACTCATTTGTCTTTACCAATAGTGTACAGATTTATGGAACAAGTGAAGAGGTTCTTTCTTTCCTTCAATTTTATTTCTCTCTCACATATTGACAAACCTCAAATGTTTTCCTGAGAGAGAAAATTAGCTGGGCAAGATTCAGTACATCTACCTAAATACACTTAATGCATTTTGAAGACAGAAGCACAAACTAATGATTTATTGACAACCCATGCCTTTTTTTTTTTTTTTTTTTTTTTTTNTAATGATTTATTGACAACCCTTGCCTTTTTTTTTTTTTTTTTTTTTTTTTGCAGAATACATGACACATTTTTAAGGCTCATTATTTTACATTTTTTCCCAGGGAACTTTGCTAGCTCTCATTTTTAGTGCTATTTAATTGCCTGAAAAATTTAAACTTTTCAGTGGTTTAGCAGGGATGCTTTGCTTCATGCTCTTAAAAATCTATGAGTTAATTGCAAGAAACCTAATGTCTCCACCTGTTCTGTTGGAGCAGGACAACCAGTGTGTGAGCAGCTTCATGGAAGGCCATTTGAAAAATGACCAGGAGAGTGACACCTTACCAACCTCCCATAAATATCCAAGATTTACTTATTACTAATATATTCCACTTACTGGTTTTGTATGGACTTATTGTTATCAAAACATTTTGTGCTGATGCTACAGGAAACCAAGCCCAAAATCTTGTAGCCAAGAAGCTGGATTATACCTGTAGCAAGCATCTAGATCATGTCACCATTGTTCATTATCTTTATAGCATTTCCCAGCCCTGTCCACTTCCCAGAATTAAATGAATAAAAGTGCAGATTTCATAGTACCGCAAATACATTCACAATCGCATTTTCAAATTGAAGGTTTGACCAAGCTGCAAAGTCGATTGATATATTAGTTTTCTCCAACTTATTTATGAATACTTCTATGAAGATCGGAGTATGGAAGGACAGAACATAGTTTTATCACTGATAATAAGAATGGGCCATTTCAACTGTTCTCAAGAAAAATCATATAACTTTCAATAATCAAGCTAATAACCTTGCAAACTGATCTTTCATCAATGATGTTAATTTAAGGTATGATCCACAAGAATGCCCCTCCCCCCACCTTAAGGAATGTGTAGTGCAGGAAAAGCAAAATCTGGCTCCAAGCACTGGCTCTGCCACAGCTAAGGATAAGAGAGGAAGGAAAGGGAGGGGACAGAAGTCACTAACTGAAGCCTGGAAAACAAAACCTTGGCCAAATCCTGTCTTTGTAGCCTGCAGTGGGAGTGGATAAATAATATAAACATTTCGCTGGGGCTCTTTCCAAATGTGACGTCACAGTATACACAATGCTTTAGGTATAGAAAACGTGCTCTTATTTCCTTAACAAATGGAACATAAGTTTAATGCATTTACTTTGGGAAAAATAATTCTGATTACAGACAGTGCATCTAGGTGGGCTTTATCCAAAGGAGGTAATTCATTTACCAGGACACTGAACTATTTTCATTTCTGCAGTGCTCTCCCAGTTAACCCCGATTCTAAAATCCAACCCTATTTCTCAGATCCAAGCAAACCGAATGATCTATTTTCTCTTACAGACAGCTCATGATTTTTGCCTTTCTTCACACTATCTCCTATTCTAGCACCTCAAGTCCAAGGCTTCCCTACACCTTCAATGTCTAGTTTCTAAATGCCCTCAACTCAATTTTTCTGAGCAAATAGTTATTGAGCTCCTCCTCTAGGTCAGGCATTTTGGCTAGTCTCTGGAAATACAATCCTGAACAAAACAGACATTACCATCAGCCCTAAGTCCCCAGGAAAGACTTCTCCAGTAAATACCAACGCCTCCCACGACAAACTATTTGATCCAATAGAGCACTGAGTACACACCTTACCATCCAGTTAAGACTCGGGACAGGCCTCAGTCCTACTGAATAGCTGAGTGGATACAGAAGGCTTGGAAAAGTCTCTGAAGTGAAGATTTCAGGAATTCACATCAGAGAACACATTAGCTCAGCTTTTCTTATCAGAGACACAGTCAATCAAGTACTGGCTTGCAATTCACTTTGTAGCCTACCAGGAAGGTTGCACAAGGAGAGAAAGAATGAATGGAGTCAGAGCTTTCTAATCAACCTTGCTGCTGGCCAGCTTTGTTGGTTTCCTGGATTTCCTGCATCTGGGGGTTATGTTCCATGGTCAACTGGAGGAAATGAAGATTTCAGTTTGACTTAGGAAAAAAAATAGAGAAAGAAACAAGAAAAAGTTGTTTAATGGTTTGGTTGAATAAGGACACGTGAGAATATTGAAGTTTAATCTGCTGTGTTCTATGTTATGATTTTGTCCTCTTTTGATAAACAGAGGAGGTGGAGTCACCATTGCTTCAGATGAACTAATAAAGAGATTTTAATGTAAAACTATTGCTAGTAGGAATGTGATTGATTCAGTGAGTCCCTCAAATTCTGAAAACCTTACACAAGATAAGTATTATGAACAAACTAGAATGTGGATTCTCCTCATTAAATAGGAAGGACTTTTCCTATTCCAAAATGAATTTCTATATTTTGAAAGTTAACATTTTCCTACTATAAAGCATCTTTTAAAATAATTTATAGACAGCCACTAATTTACATTTTAATAAAGTTATTTTTATTCATTTTGGGCAAGGTTGATTGAATAAGAAATTCAAATATTTTGATGTTCAGGTGACCATGTTGAAGCATTTCTGCATTTCAATGGCAGTGTCTTTCTAAGAAGGTAAATCACATAAATTGAGTGTGGTGTATGGTTGGCATAGTAAGAGACATGAAAACCTTTTATAAAGAACTTTGCCTTTGCTGGTTTTGTGAATACAAACACATGCAAAACCCCATGTGTGATTAACTTGACACAGGAATAACCAGTGAAAAGCTGTGTTAGACTCCACATCAGTCACAGTCATCTGTAAAGAAGCACTTAAGAAATCAAGGAAAGCAGATCAGATTCTAGAATGAATGCCTCTTGAACGTGTCTTGAACTGAAAATATCCAATGACCATTTGAAAACCATCTCCTACAGGATCAAAAAACGAGAGATGAAGGGAGAAGAGAGAGGGGGAATAGGAAAAGTTACAGGACGAACAGAACAAAACAACACGGCGTGCAGTCCAGCAAGTTGGCAGCCCCAGCATTGCCCCGCGGGTGCCCCAAGCAGGGTCCCAGCCTGCAAGCCCTGCGCCGCACGTTCACTGACCTGCGCAGACAAAAAGCAGGACCAACTTCGGAAGCAAGACCCCTGGACACCCGGCCAGCCTCCGCGTGTCCATCCAAGCCGGTGACCAGAGGGTGCGCGCCAGGACGGACGGACAGACGAACTGGAGAGAGGCTGCGAGCTCAGGGAAAGCCCGGAGCCAGGAGGCTGCAGAGGATGGAGGGCAGTGAGAGGGAGAGAGCTGTGCTCCCGAGAGGGGTCGGGCGGAGACCCGCCCAGGGCGCTGGGTGGGATCTCGGGAGGGGATCGCAGGCCGGCAGGCGCCGGGGCGCGGGGCGAGGTCTCTTTGTCTCCCCGCGGCACTTCTGGAGCTTCCGAGGCCACCCGGGCTTACATTTCATCTCTGCGGGTGGCACGGACGCAGGACAGGGGGCGGGAGTGGCCCCGACTCCTCCCCACGCTCCAGTCCCCCCTTCTCTAGAGGGACTCTGGAGACTGGATCTTCCCGGCAGGGCAGGAACTTTCTCTTACCTTAGGCGTTGGCAATCGCTATGGCGCTTAACGGCCCCCACTCTGCCCCGCCCTCTGCTCCAGTTTTTCCTGATGAATGAAAAACTTTTGTTTTTTATCCTTACACAAATTGAGGGGATTTTCAGCTTTGAAGGTATTGGATAAAGGAAGTCAGCTAGGAAAGCCAGGAGACTTGGAAAGCACAGAAACAGTGTATGGTGTCTCTGAGGGTGGTTGAGATAAAGTTTGTTTAACACGTAAAACATTTCCAGTAGAGTCAGGGGGAACATAACTAAGAATGCACGCTGTTGTCACTTTTATTGGGGACTGTTCGGAATCACGGGTCTATGGAATGAGACGAGAGGGAAAATCGCAAAAATTGAAGCGTTCTTTTGCAAATGATCTCCTGTATACTTGGGAAATCAAAAAGGATATATGAGTCTTAACTACAATAAAGCGACAAAAAAATACATCATTTTCTTTCACACGAATAAAAATCGAAGTTCTCAGCTTTACATATATAGAAAACACAGACATGACAAAATGACTTCTCTTGACTAAGAAAGTTCAGCATTGTGAAGACAGTAAATTTCCCTAAATTAATCTGTAAATCTGGAACTTTAACTGAAGTCAATAAGAGCATCATAATTTTTTTTCAATCCAATCAGATTCAAAGTTCTAGATGAAAACCTCTGTTAAAAATGAGTGAGAGTGGGAAAGGCCTCAACAGATAATAAATGTAATGTCACACTAAATAGTGATTAACACTGTTGTTATGAGTGTTGTGGTCCTGGGTAGGCATCTGTGAATTCTTCTTATATAAAAATCAATTATATATTAATTAAACATTAAAACTTAAACACACAATTATGAAGATATTAGATAAAAGTTTGAGAAGATGATATTTAAATAATTATGGAACAGGAGAAGGTTTCTAAGCATTATGAAAATCTCAGAAACCATGAAAGAAAAAATGGAGCCATTTGATTGCATAAGAATTAAAACTTTCTATGACAAGTGAAGCATTAAACTGACAAAAATATTTGCAAGGCATAGAATAGACAAAGGCCTGACCTCCTTGGTGTATAAGGAGCTTAAAAAAGTCAACACAGAAAATAACCAACAGAAAACCAAGCAGGGGAATTAGAATATATGTGTACATATGTGCATAGGTCCACAATGATCATGCATGTCATGTGCATTATATATCTTACATACTGACACATTTATCTTCTAGTCTTCTAAACCAATTCTGTCACAATAGCTCTGGAAAACCCTGGCTGTTGCCATTGATTCAAGTAGGAAGCTGTAGAGTTGGTGGGAAAAGCCTCTTCCAGTCGAATTTGCAGAACAGAGGGCCTTCCCATCAGATGGTTCAAAACTTTGGCCAAGCAAACCTGCCTGCTAGTTCACCATTGCAAAAGAGAAGCCAATTTCAGACACTCAGGTGCTTAAAAAACCCAACTCACTTCTCATCCAAAGGCAACGATAGACACCAAGTCCATTATGGCAAAGTGGCAGCTTAAAGAAATAATTTAAGGAATAAAGAAAATATGTATGTTGCCTATGTATTACATGTATGGTTAGATATGTACAAAATGAGAAACTTTAGAACACAGCATTAAGGGCCCATAAAAGAGTTTCTAGACATTAAAATTCTACTTGATTTGGGCCTCCCTGGTGGCGCAGTGGGTTAAGCAACGCACTATGAAGCAAAACGCAGCCACTGCAGCACGAGATCAATCCCTGCTGCTGGCCAGGGAGGGGACCCACATGGCGCAGCAGACCTCTCCTGCTGTGCCCGCTGCTCCCCTCAGCAGTGTACTTCCGTTGATCTGCCTGTTCTGCTCCCTGCTCTGTCTGTGGTGAATCCTCTCACCCCCCACACCTCTGGCCTGTACCCCAGTGCTTGTATGCATAAATAAATAAATCTTTAAAAAAAATTATACTTGATTTGAGATTTTAAGAATCACAGAAGAGAATTATAGTCATGGATTAAAACTACTTTAGGCTGTTGTATCATATAGCATAGTCATAACATAAAGGAAAGAAATAGGAACTATGAGTAAATATGTGAAACACTAAGACACATAGAGGAAACCTAAGATGAGAATAACATGCAGGTGAGAAAGTTTTAGAAAACAATAAAAAGTGAAAAAACAAACATCAAAGTCATTTTTTTTTTAAGTTCTGAGCTATAACAGAATTTGAGTGTTCAGATTTAACATGGTGAATTCCAAGAACTTTTAAAAAAGAAGCATGCTTATTTGTAGCCTAGAAATCTACCTGAACAAATTTAAATTCAAAATCATCCACAGAAGATTTCTACTTCTCAGTACTATGCCATGTTAGTACGCCACTGTTTCTCATCTTTAACTTCTCACCATAGTTAGAATATGAATAGCCCTTCAAATCACCCTTTAGAAGTCCTCATTTTTTTGTCTCACAAAGATTTCTGATGAGCATCTCATAACTGAAAGTGGAATTTGAGTTTGTGGGTTTTTACTTTGCTCAATATGGCTATTTTGGCTTTTCAAAGGAAATTTGGAAGAGATTCATGCACTAACTTTGTGCTTTGAAATATTAATTTAGTGGGAAAAGTCTGTCTATAGGGAAGTAATTTTGTTCTTGTAATCCATCTTGTGTAGCATTGAATGTGTGACTTTTAAAAGATTGCAGTGTAAGAATTTCACATTTTTGAGGAAATATACTGCTAGCATTACTAAGTGTGTGCTGGAGCCTGTTTTATGTAACTGCTTTCATCAGATGCTTCATCATTACTTTAGTAATGCCCCCACATCTGTCCCTCATTCAGAGAAAGACAAAGGACGAGATGGAAATGTTACTATTTAGCTAGTTTTCTGGTTTGTTCTAATATATGTGGCACTTGCATTTACTTTGAGGATGATGAAGCAATGACATTTGTGTACTCACTTTTCAAATTTGGCATATAATGTCAAACAACAGATTTGCAAGTAGTACAAATGTAGTACACCCATGTATCCTGTACGCACCTTCACCTATTACTAACATTTTACCCCAATTGTTTCATTTGTTCTTTCACTCTATATATGCTTTACTGTTTTTCAGAACCATCCCAGAGAATGTTGAACATTCCCCCTTAAATACTTCAATGTGTGTGTTAATTTGCTGGAAATTTCCACTTTACAGTTGTTGCTTTTTGTTTTCCTAGCAATATGCGATCTTTGGGGATACATTAAGGCATGCTATCCTGCTTTTCGGCAAATGCCCTTTCTTTCTTAACTTTAACATGTATCAGTGAGGTTTTTTGTTTTTTTTTTTTGCTTAAAATTATCTTTATTATAATGCTAGCAAAATGATGATTCTTTGAACTTTAACTTTGTCTCTGTGGTCATCAAATTGCACTCATTATTTGAAATAAGAAGTCTTTTCTCTCTCTTTTGCTTAATGTATTATCAATGAAAATGCATGAATTCCTGATTTTCCCTTTCAGAGTTTATTATTCAATAGTCTTAAATTTTCCATATTTTGCCACTGGCATCCCTTTGAGCTAACTCCTTTGTCCTTCTGACATATTCCCACAATTGTTTTAGGACCTTCTTAATTTTTTGATGCAAAAATTGCTTCAAGGTCCACATTAAGTCTGTTCTGTCCCAGCTCTGGAATCAGTACCCTCTCTGAGGAGTACTAGATCCTAATAATAATAGTGGTATTAGATATTGTAACTGGATGTGTTTATTATTCATGGAACCACTTTGTTTCTTGGCCCTTCTGGGTAAAGAGATAGGAGAAATATATATATTTATACACTCACACATATACATGTAGAAATATATGCATATTTGTATGCATGTGCATGTGCGCACACACACACACACAAGCTCACTCACCTCTCTTAGAAATCATGAGTCTACATCAATAGTTCCAATCATACACCATAGGGCTCTTACTTTATTTCCCTATTCTATATCAGTAACTCTCCTTTTACATTAATAATTTTGTGCACTCCTATATCTAAAGTTCCATAATTACTTTGCCTTTACAGTACCAAGATGATAATATAAAACAAAAACAAACAAACGAAAAACACCAACCAAGCAAAAAAAACCCCACAAAAACCAAAAAACATTAAAAAGAGTTTAGGTTGTTTTCATTTCATCTTCCACTATGTCTGATGTAACAATAAAGATGCATAGTTGATTATTGTGCTTATAATTTATTTGAATTAGTTAACTCCTTCATTTGGACTCATCTATTTTCATTTGCTTTTGGTTTTAGGTTTTGAGGTTGTTACTACTATTTTTTTTTTCTTTTTTCTTCATTGATTTAATTTTGTTTTTCAAGTTCATAGACCTTCTAAATTAAAAATATATAGAAAATTATTTTTCAAGATATTTCAGCCCCTACCCCTTCTGTTTCAGTCTTCTTAATGCAAACAGTTTCATTGTTTAATAGCTTCTTTCTCACATATTTAGACAATTGAGCAGATTTTTAGTTGTGATGTGGGCAAAGCAAATTCTGAAACTATTTTAGATATATGATTGTGGGAACTGGGAAAAGAAAGGGGGGGGAAGATTGAAATGGGGTTACTGGTTTAGATGCCCTTATTTTCTTACACAAAAGGTAATATTCTACATATATAAAGATATATGTAAAATAGTACATATATATGCATGCCTTTCAGTTTTTCACTAAGGAACGTATCTTGGATATCACTCAATATCAGTTCGCTGAGATAGTCTCACTCATTTTCATTGTGACATAGTATTCCATTGTATATGTGTACCATGGTCTCAATAATAATATTTGTATAGTTTTACTTTATGCATTTAGATCTGTTATTAGATGTAAAATTCAGTAAGGCAGCAGGTTATAAAATTGACTTTTAAAATTGACTTTTAATAATCTTTAAGCATTTAAGTATGCTAATTATAGCTAGTCAGATGATATTTGTTTCATTGGTAGAATATTATGTGGGAGATTTGAAATCAAATGGCCACCATTTTTATTTCCAGTCAGAAATCTGAAACATTTATTTTTAGTGGAATTAGGCATTTTTCAAGTGGATATCATCTTTTGTGGTTTTAGTGCAGCAAATTATATACAAAAACTCATGTAGCTTTTCTTTGTGTCAAAACAATAAACTGAAACTCTGCAGTGATAAACAACAATGTAATGTGGCTTGTAGTAACAATTTTATCTTCTGAGTTGATAAAAATAAATCATACTCCTAAAAGGGGTAATACAAATCTTTCAATTAACAAGCGTCCTAATTCATGCTGTCTAAAGAAATATTAAGTTAAATTTTGAATATGTCAAACTGCCCATCTTTATTCCCTCTATTTTTTTGTTGTTGTTGTTGTTGAGTTGGAGGGAGCTATATTGTCATTTAGTCTTCCCCACCCCTGCCCTGGGTAGGACTGTATCCTTTTAAACATGTTTAGTGTATGCATAGTCTTTGTAACCATTATTGTGAGTAGCTGCTTAGAATTCTGTTAGGTTGTTCTGCATATTTAACACAGTTCTCCCTTCATTGTGGCAAAGCCATTCCCACTCTGCTCACATTCAGTAAATTTTCCAGACATTAGCCTAAGTAATATTTAAGAAACATCAGATTCCCCCATTCCACTGATTGAAATTCTTCCATGGTTTTCCTTTTCTCTTTGAATAGAATTCAGATTCCTCTCCAAGTCATGCACAGTTTGTGTGCCTTCTGTCTTTCTGACTTTGGATCTCCTTCCTTACTAAGATGTGGCCCCAGGAGCCTCCTGGAGCTTCTCAGAAGCCTGTCTCCAACTGTCCTATCTCGAGCTGGCCTCTCTCCAGCTTTTCACCTTTAGACCTCACCTGCAGGAACACTCGAGTCCTTCCTTGATCACTCTGTTTTTCTCGATTAAAACACTAAACTCATTTTTTTAAAGATTTATTTACTTATGCATACAAGCACGGGGGTACAGGCCAGAGGTGCGGGGGGTGAGAGAATCCACCAGACAGAGTGGGGGACAGCACAGGCAGATTAACCGAAATACACTGCTAAGAGGAGCAGCCAGCGAGGCAGGAGAGGTCTGCTGCGCCATGTGGGTCCCCTCCCACGCAGGCGGCAGGGATCGAACTCTTGCTGCAGTGGCTGTGGTTTGCTTCATAGTGCATTGCTTAACCCACTGCGCCACCAGGGAGGGCCCAAAACGGTAAACTCATTTAATATGCCTTCCAGGTAATTCTGATACATATTAAAATTTGAGAATCATTGATCTAGAAAACTGCTGTTCAATAAAAATATAACATGTGCCACATAAAGTCTTCTGTCGCCATGTTAAAAATAAAAGTAAAATAAAAGGTAAAATCAATCTGAAGATATATTTTATCTTAATCCAAAATATCGTTAAAGTGTAATCAATATAAACAATTATCAATGAGCTGGTTTACACTATTATTTATAAAAAGTCTTCAAAATCCTGTGTTAATTTGTATCTAACAGCCCAGATAGCTCAATTTGCATTCGAAATATACCCCAGATCTGGGTTTTGATTTCATAAAATATATGGCTGAAAAAGTAGGTACACACACCAACTTAAGCATTTTCCAATAAGCAAATAAAGAAGTTCCTTTAAAGTTTTAATTTAAATTGATTAAAAATATAGCTCATCAGTTGCAGAAACCACATTCCAAGGGCCCCTTAGAAGCATATGGCTATTAGCGCCATTAAGTAACCCCAATCCCAAAAGTTCTAAATTATGCCATGTGGCAGCTTAACCCGGGACTCCACGTTTTGGGTGCCAAATATTTTTACAGGCATCCCTGTTACTAGCTCTCCCCTGGCCTGAATGCCTTGGCAATACCATACCACCCATTCAAAAAGTCATTCTGTGTGTGCCTTTGTATCATGGTGCTTTCTTACAGAGTCAGAATCTTAATGCAAGTAATTACAAGGGTCCTGGAAATATAGATGTGTTTTAGTTGCTGAGAAGATAAGATTCGGCACTTTCTTGGGGGAGGCAGACTGCTTAGTGGAAAATTTGGAAAACACCAGGAGTCTACTCAAAGAGGAGTTATAGATGTATGGTAAATAGCTGCTGTAGGTTCCCACCACGATACAACTCCTAAGTCAAGGATTGTATCTATACTGTCCATGGATGTGTTATCCAGAACTTTACATATGGCTTGAGGGGCTGCCCTGGTGGCGTAATGGGTTAAGCAATGCACTGTGAAGCAAACCACAGCCACTGCAGCACTAGTTTGAGATCGATCCATGCCGCCCTTCAGGGAAGTGACCCACATGGCTTAGCAGATCTCTCCTGCCTCGCCCACCCGCTGCTCCTCTCAGCAGTGTATTTCAGTTAATCTGCCTGTTCTGCTCCCCACTCTGTCTCTGGTGGATCCTTTCACCTACCACACCTCTGGCCTGTACCCCAGTGCTTGTATGCATAAATAAGTCTTAAAAAAAGTAATAAATATGGCTTGACTCTAGGGTCTGTGCAAAAATTTCTGGTTTCATAAATGAGTTTATGATTCACACCAGAGAATGTGACCAAAAAATATAAAACATATGTTCATGTCGGTGTCAGGGAAAATCAGTTTCAGTCTCACATTGTGGTGAGAAAGACAGATACTTATCTAGTTGCTTTTAACCTCTGCTGCTGCCAAGATGATTTGTCTGATGTCTTCCAGGGATTTCTCGAGATGATGAAGTAAAAATGGAACACAGTGATAGAGCAGAACAGTACAGCGACTTTGAGAACACATAAAAGGGGGCATTCAGCTGGTGATGGCAGGGGAGCTGTATGTCGGGAAGCTTCTGAGCCATAGAAAATGTTCTCAGTCCTTAAAGAGAAACTGATTTGACTGCAGTCCACCAGGGAAACTATAGGCAGGTGTTTTACTACTAATTGACCTTTTTCCAGCATAGTGGCTGATTAGATTAGGAAAGGGCATCTGGTCCAAGAGGAGTCAATCCTTAGGATGGCAAGCAGTTGATGACATTACTTGGATTACAAAGATAAGTTCATCCCATTGGATGAATTCAAATTAGTGTTTGAAAAACACCAAAGTGATAAGGCAGATAACAGTGGGAGCAGAAGATGGAGGAGCTGAACAGGAGAGAGCTGGCAACTTCAAGAGCAACCTGCTGACCTAAGGTGAGGAGGGAGGAGTAAGTAAAATAAACAGAAACAAGGACATAGAGGGAAAGTTCATTTAAATGTATCAACACGTGCATTCTGCTTGTGTGTTGAGGCACTGTCTTCACAAAAATGAAACAGAATATATGAGCTTATTTGGGGGTTTATGAGGACTGTAACCTAGGAAGTAGATGCAAGAAGTCCTTAGTTGTGTGCCCCTAGTGGTGGGGAGCGGTTATAGACCCAGCTTAGGCTAGTGAACTCACAGTGAGTTTGCTTTATGCAAATAAGGTCTACCAGAGTAAAGTTCTGATTGATGCAAAACGTGACAGGAGGCAATTGGTTGAGCTTCGATGGTGGGCGGTCTGCGAAGGAAGTTGGCTTTATTTCAGCTTTTTTTTCAAGGAGTGTGTCTCTGAGCATGTTGGGAGATGCCTGGGCATGCCTGAATGTGGCTGGAGCTCCACCCTCAATAGCTTCCTGACTTTATT
Source organism: Galemys pyrenaicus (assembly GCA_019455555.1). NCBI lineage: Eukaryota > Metazoa > Chordata > Mammalia > Eulipotyphla > Talpidae > Galemys > Galemys pyrenaicus. The sequence goes on from JAGFMF010011629.1 coordinate 11,170,675, forward strand.
TTAATTATCTAACTCTGATGACTCCAAAATGCTTCACTTTTTTTTTGTTTTTTTGTCAGCTGCTGTAACAAAAATACCATAGACTGGGTAGTTGAAAACAACAGAAATTTATTTTTCACACTGAAGAGTCCAGTCTCAAGATGCTTGAAGATCAGTGCTTGATGAGAGCTTGCTTCCCAGCTGGGGGTCTCTTAGCAGCCACAGTTGGCAGATTGGGGGAGGTGCTCTGCAAATTCTCTAGTGGTTGCTAATCCATTCTCAAAGGTGTCATCTTTGTGACCTAATCAATTCCAAATGCCCCAGCTCCTAACCCTTGGTGGTTAGGATTTCGATGTTTACATTTTGGAATGACAGTTATTCAGAACATATAAAACATACACATATACATAGGTGTAATGCGTGTGTGCGTGTGTGCACACACACACACCATTGCTTCCTTCCAGAGTTCTTCCTTCTAGGTCTATGGCAACCCCAGGAAACTCAAAGATGGTATGTGAGGGCAAGGACCTGCATGAAAATATTCACAGAAAAGCGCACCAAGAACTGAATCATGAGGTACTCCAGCTGGGACTTCTATAGTGTTGTCCAGGTTCTCACTAGCTTGTCATCAGTAGTGACTAGATTTTCCTTCCCCATGACAAGCTTATGAGATCCAACCTAGATCCTTCAGAGACTGTAATCATGCTTCTACCCTTCACAGTGACTCAGGGCAGTATGGCCTCACTTGGAGGAGCAAGACAAAGTTGGCCACTGGTGAAGTGCTGCTTTTATTACCATATGTTCAAGGAGTTTACAGATGTGTTTAGCTCACAGCTAATAAACAATGGAGCCATCATGTTAAGGTCAAGGGATTTCCAAACTCACTGTAACACATTGTGTCAGTGCTGAAAGGACTGACATTCTTTATGATGCTGGGCAGGAGATGGAGTTCTGCCTCACAGACTCATGGACTTCCCTTCATAATATCTGATGCAACATATTCCATATCAAAGACCTAATGATTAACCTATATTCAATACAAAACATTAAGCTATTAAGGAGGAAATGTGGTTTTCTGACTACAGGAATTAATGGTTCTGCTTTGTAGTTAACCAGCAATTGTTCTAGGTTTCTCTTATCTGTTCCCTTCTATTATAAGCAATATATTATATGCTTTATGCAGGTTTGCTATCTTCCATTTCTTCAAAAACACAAAAATCACACATTCTTTCATTTATGTTTCCTAATGGAGAAGTAAGCATGGGTGCACTAATCTCTTTTATAAAGTTAATTCAAATTTAGGAAGGTGAAAAGGCTTACTTATGAACCATCCAGGTGTTAACAGAGGATTTGAAATTAATCTACTATTTTATTCCATCCATTCCCTAGATCATATTAGGGGTTTCAGTTTTAGGTTAGAGTCTTTTCCCAGATCTCTATTTCTGAGCCTCAAGCAGCTTTACTCTGATCCAAGGCTATTCCATCTACGGTGTTCTGACTTCCTTTCCTTCCGTCTCTTAGCTATAGTCCCCCGAAGAGAAATTTTGTTCTGTATGTATTACTTGTTCTGCATTTTAGCATTTCCTTCTTCTCTGGCTCTTTTCCTCAGTATGCAAACATGACTGCAGATGTTATAAACTGAGAAACTATGTCGTCTCATTGGGAATCTTAACTGTTGTGCATAAGTTTTTGGCAAAGCTATGTCTCTACAGATTTTGTTGCTTCTTTGAGAGATATGTTTTGGCTTTATGAATGTATTTATAATGTGGTATGCTTGTATACTGTAATTTATTCTTTGAGATTGCTTGTATTCTTCCTGGAGCAGCTGTTTTCTGGAATGAGGAGCTCAGATGAAGAGGACCTCAGGAAAGAGATAGATACAACTTTAAATTCACATTGGAAAGAAGCCAGAAAGGAAAGGACTTATGTTTTGATGTGTGAATATTTTGGGGGACCTTTAATTTCTTACCAGTGATGTTGTGAAAGACTGAATGATATGGATGCTGAGAAATGACTTCCTGCAGGGCTGTGGTGTCCAGATACAACTTCCTATTGGAGTCAGTGGAAAAGCCACCTGCTGGTGAAGGGGTGTTTGTATGTGTGTGTGTGGGGGGGTGTCCCTCCCCAAGAAAGAAGTTATTCCCTCACTTATCCAGCTAGAAAACAATGGGACTCTTGTGAAGCATATCAAATTCATACCTTTGTCATATATATCATTCAATAATTTCTTCTATCCCTTTAAATGATGATTCCTTAACTCTTTGGAAGTTATATGTGTATATATACACATGCACATATATACATCTGTGTATATATGCAGACACATATTTTAAAATATAGTAAATGCCATTTTCCATATTGAGAGACTGTAATAAATACATTTTCGAATGGACCTTTGATTGTATAAAAGTTAAAACCTCATGCAATTGATATTATTTTCCTGGGGCGTATGAGCAAAACTCATGGCTTTATCATCCATCAAAAGAAGCTTTTTCAGATGTTTAATTGATATAGTTCCATATTTTTAAATTTTGCTTTCTTAAGAACATTATCATAAAGTGTATGTGGTGTTGCAGATCCTCCCAAAGGCCAAATTTTCAAAACAAAACATTTTTGTTTGGGAGGTGGCTACAAGACATAACAATAGCCACCACTGTTAATCTTCTAACAGAGAGCTGCATAACAAAATACCAAACAAAATATACAGTCTAGGTGGCTTAAACAACAGAGGTTTTTTCTGTCATGTTTCTAGATGCTGGAAGTCCAAGATCAAAGTTTTGACATGGTTCTTCCTGAGAATTCTCTCCTTGACTTGCAGACTGCTACTTTCTTGTTATGTCCTTATTTGACCTTTTCACAAATCCCTGGCGTGTCTTTTCTTACAAGGACGCCAGTCATTTTGGATTAGGGTCTCCCTTCTGACTCACTTTAACCTTACTTACCTCTCTAGTGGCCCCATCTCCAAATTCAATCATATTGGGGGGTTGTGGCTTTATATAGATGAATATTTGTGGTATACAGTTCAGCCCTTAGCACTCCTAAAATATTTTTATAAAGCTGAAGAAATTAGAAAAATCTAAATTATATTAGCAACGTACACTGACAAAGTAGGATGTGGAGTAAGAGGGACTCAGATACACTCTTGGTGGGAATGTAAATAGATCCAGTCCTTATGGAAAGCAGCGTGGACGTTTCTCAAAATATTAAAATAGATCTACCATATGACGCAGCAATTCCACTCCTAGGTATTTACCCATAGGATACAAAGGGGTAATTCAAAGGGATATATGCTCTATGTTTACTGCAGCATTATTTTTAATAACCACATTCTGGAAACAACCTAAGTGCTCGATGACAGATGAGTGGATTATGAAAATGTGGAACCCTATTCAGCTATAAAAGATGAACTCTTGCCATTTGCAATAACATAGATAGAACTGGAGGAGCTAATGTTAAGTGAAATGTCAGAAAGAAAAAGATAAATATAGGATAGTTTCACCTATATGTAGAATAGAGTGAACCAAAGCAAAAAATCAGACAGAACCAAACCAGCAACAAACCCTGGAAATCTGAAGGTAGAATTGAGGCTACAAGACGGGGAGGGGGAAGGTGGAGAGTTAAATATGGAGGAAGCCCAGTGGACTACGATAGAGGACTAGGGATGCCTTGGTGGAGGGTGTGGTGTGGTAACACACATCTGAAGGTGTATGATCCTATATACTTGCATCATAAATATTGTAATCCTGTTACCTCAGTTAACAAAAATACATATACAAACGCGTGATACATATATCCATGATTTTTTTTAAAAAAACAAAAAACCTACATTAGCATAGCAATGAAAAGAGTAATTAGTTGATGCATTGTTTTGTTTTCTGGAAGTGGTTTATTTAAAGAAAATGATTGATTTATAGAAAAACACTTCATGCATCAATCCCAGGTATGAAATGTTGACAGTTACTGATTCCCTAGTACAGAAACATAATTCTGCATGACCCATTATAAATAGAAAATAGTTTAAGAATTTTCTAATTGTCATGCAAAGTACAAGAAATATGACTCTTTGAATAACTAATAGTAAAGGCCACACTAATAGGAATAAGCTATACACTCTTGAGGAGGTGGTTTAATCTCTTGGATCCTCTCTATCGTCAGTGCTAAAATGAAATATTTATATTAATGAAGAGTAAATAACTTTCTATCTCAAGAACATTACGGGTTCTCTCTGACTACCAGTCCAAGATGAAAGGGTAGAGGTGGGAGATGGGATGGAGGGAAAGTTCTCAAAGGAACTCTTCTTCCCTGCTCAAGGATGACATATTATTAATCTGCATGATTCGATAATATGACCTTACCTGGGACATTTTTGTGGGCAGGCTGTGTTTAGAGGTTACAAAAAATGTTGGACACTGCTTTCTCTTCTGTGTCTTCTTCTCGGTGCAGACACAGGTGGGCTAAGCCAGTTCATCTTCCCAGAAGGAGCGTCTTCGTCATGCCCTATTCTTTTCCTTCCATTTGGAGATATTTGGGGACAGTCGGGATCTTTTCCATTTAGAAATTAAAGTGGCCATTTCTAAGGAAGTGTCACCAATATCTTTTTGTTCTCTTTTCCTCCTATGTATCAGTAATAAGATTCAGGGCTTATAAAATGGCTCAGGGTTTATAAAATGTAGACGGGTCTAGCACACTAGCAATCTTTTCATTGATGTTTTGGACGTGTCTTCATCAATAAGCCTTAATTTGTTTTCTAAAGGAGGGTAGAGAGTGGAAAGGATGGATTTAAAAGATACCACTGGCAAGAGTCAGGTGTTCCTACATCTCTGGGACCAAAGCTGCTCAATATCAATCCAGTCCTTCATATTTCTACCACTGAGATGGTTGGACTTCTTTCTTCCCACTTTCTCTCCTCCCTCCCTTCCTTTCTAATTTTAAAGGAATTAAATTTTAGAGCAGTTTTAGGTTCACAGATAAGTTGCGAGCAAGGTATAGAGATTTGAGATTTCCCATTTATCCCTTATCCCCACACATCCGTGCTTCGCCCATCAGCCTCACCCACAAGTGTAGTACATTTAAGTTTTTCTGCAACTGTTTTCCTGTGGATTCTAGTCTAGTGCTTTTTGTTCAGTAAATTCATTTGGAAATAAATGTCCTAAATGATTATCTGGATTCTTAGAATCATTCCTGAATGTTATTGATTAAGATGGCTGCAATTTTATTACCTTCTCTTAGACATATTAAACTTAATGGACATCTTACGCATCAGTGTGTGTTTACTAGGTATTCATCGTTGAGGCTACTGTCTTTTTAACTCTCACTCCACCTTCAGACTTTCTCTCTCAACTGTGCATCAGCAAGTGAAGAGGGAGTTAAAATTCATTTTAATATTATACAAAGCAAAACATAATTAAGAAAATGTGTAAAAAATTAAAAAGCTGCAATTCTCATAATGCAAAAGCTAAATTGAAATGATTTTTTAATTATAGGCTCATTTGAGTTATGTGCCATGACTTCCCAAGAGAGATGTCTATTTTAATCCAAGTCCTAACCTCAGGACTTCAGTATTACACTATGCAGTGATGTAAGACGAAGTGAGATTGCCCTTCTTTTCCCTGCCCCTCCTTGCTTCTTGTTCAGGTCTCAAGGTAGCATCTGGGAAGAATATGGAGTCCATATCTTCAATCTAACATTCATTCCTCTCATCATCTCATTCCTGTTCATCTCTGGGACTTTAGATGGAGGGAAGCTCTATTATTAAACAGCTTTTGACAGGAAGCTCGGTCATCTCTTCTGGTTGGAGCCCCATCTGTCCAGCACATGCAATTCCTTAACCCTTATTTGTGGTTCGGGGAGGACCAGCAGATGTGCTTTATGGAAGGCAGGTAGCTTTCGGCTTTCTCTGGCTAAATCTGTCATCATCATTCTTCTGTTTTCCAATGTCTTAAATTTTTTTTGATCTGTCTGCTCTATCTCTTGTACTCTGTATCCTTGTGGGATTATGATTTCTACATTAAAAAAAAAATCTCTTCACTGTTTGGTTATAGTCCCAAAGGCAGCATGGGGGAATGGACCAATGTTATATGCCAATCTTAAACAGATGTCCCTGAAACAGTATTTTGATGGAGAGGGAAATGTCTGCTCTTTGTCTTGCTTGCTACTATCTTCCTCTTTTATTTCTGTTTCACTCACGCCTTGAAAAGTACCTATAATGTAACCAACCAGCTGTCAGGTCTCCATCAAGGCATCTCTTGATGGCTGCTTTGAGAATTACCCTATATAGAAATAGTGGGTAGATTGTTTTTGAACTCCAAATAGAATGCATTCTCTTTGTAGCAAGAAAAACAAAACTATATATAAAAAATGGAACTTCCTTTAAGTGGAGACCTAAAAAACTAGAGGCTTGAAGATGACCAAGGAATAAATAAACTCAATTGAAATTGCAGGTTGAGTCTATTGGTTAGGATGGGAAGAGCCTCTTCATCTAATCTAATTAACCTGGGTCAATTAGGACATCCTCCTCCTGGCCAAGATTCAAGCAGCTGGTACATTAACCAATATTTTTCCATTTTATATAAATAACTGAGTGAATCAAAAATGATGACATAAAGGGGAACATCTTTTTTTTCCCCTAAAGATCATTTTTTATTCTGGGACTACTTTTTAATTGAGTAGCCTAGGTGATACAGCTGAATCGTATTTATACTACAAAGTATTAGGGAAAAAGTCTTTTTCCTCAAGAATTTCTGAGCTGTAATTCAAATCATGAAAAAATACATTTTAAAAGGTATTTTGGTTAAGGGCAAAAAGACAGGTTCAGAAAGTAACCTGGTAGTCAATTGTGTGAAATATCTGAGAAAAATTACCAAAGCATCGCTCTTTCGAGTCACTATTAGGGTTACATGTGCTGTGAGGACTTGATAGCTGAATTAAGAAGCCAGTTCTTGACAGTGTTCATGAATCCTTGAAAAAAGTAAATTCTTGAATATATTATTTCTTTATGAAGTAGATAGAAAATGAAACAAACCTCCAATTCCCAAGGAAAATATAAGCAGTAATTAAAAATCTATTATTAAATAGTGCAAAAAGCAACATTTACTTTTATGGCTCTGTTGAAAACATGGAAGTGCTTTTTTAAAGCTATATATGTAGCCATAGTTAGTATAAACCAGATTCACGTACAACACATTCACAAATGAAAATTTTAGAAATTTTATCTGATGTTAAATCTTTAACAAAGAAGCTGACATAGTAATATTCTGAAGTCCCTTTAGGAAAATCACATTGTTCAGATTTTCATCCTGTTTTACCTTAAAAAAAGAAGAAACTTCCAAGGTTAAATTAGTTTTGCTATTGTATTAAAGAAAACATTTTCATGTTAAATATTGTCATTTACTACCCCTTGGTATCTGGCTGCTAAACTAAAGATAATGAGACATACACAAATAATCACAGAATTTCCTACATTATTTGGGAACAGAGAAACTACTATGTGTAATCTGCATATGGAACCACGCCTACACACTTTTGTATCTTTTGCTCTCAGATCAGTTCTATTAACTGTGTTGACTTTGTTCTATCGAGGACATCACCCTGGTGGAACAATTTATTGAGATAAGGATGCACGACTACCAACTTAGAGTAGCCAAGACATGGGAGGGTGTTTTTGTGAACAGATCAGATCTCTGGCAACATTAACCTATGCAATGCAGGGGAAGTTGGATACTTGGATTTCTCGATCAAATGCTACTAACTTTTTCTATTAAATCGGGCTCTTCCCCACTTTCTTCAGTGTATTAACTCAAGCACTGGGAGAATCCCAGGGGGTGACTTTCCCTGTGTCAGGACTGTGTAGTTTCTAACAGAAAACTTCTGTCACTCCTGGATACCACAGTGAAAGGTCTAGAGCTAGACAGTCCTAGATGATGGTGTATCTCACTTCCCGACTTTGCATTCATCAAAGGCAAATTGGTAGAATGTAAATTAACTGCAGTGGGAGTGTTTACACCACTGGAATTAGTTGCCACCTCAAATCAGTTTTCTTGCTTCCTTCTTCTTAAGCAAGTTGTTCAACATTTACCAGCAATTCACTCTGGGTGATCTAGATGGTCGTACACATTCTGATCTATTTAAATGTGAAGTGGTAGCAAGAATCACTCTGAAAATGTCTTTTCAGAGCAACTTTTCCAGTCCTGAGAAAATTACCAAGTGCTCTTCCATCATTACTCTGTTCCTCAGTCATCATGTGGAATTGCTTGCTATGCTGATACACAGAACTGAGAGTCTGAAAGTTCAGTTGCTTCAGGGTCCCCCAAATACTCTGGCTTAAACTCTTCAATATCTGTTCTGAAAGATACTTTTAGGAATTTGTTGAATCATGTGTTCATTTCTGAGTGGTTGGTGCCATAAAAGAAAATTTGTTATTATTGATAAATATTTCAGACCTAATGCAAGACACAAGAGATATGGTGATATGTCTCTCATGTTTCCATAACCTAGCTTATAGAAAAATAGTTTTAGTTTTCTGTTTCTTATCTCCTTTTTATTTCTGTGGCGATAACTATTATCCTCCATATAATCTGGATAATTTCTATATATTTCTGGATACATTTTCTTGTGATAGGTGTGATCGGTGTTCTTCTATAGTTTGTTAATTTTTAATTAAAAATGATAACATTCTTTTAAACTTGCTTTCTCTTGTTCATTATTATATTTGTGTTTTTACATACAAGAACTGGGGTATAGGCCAGAGGCGCGGGAGGTATGAGGATTCACCAGAGACAGAGTGGGGAGCAGAACAGGTGGACTGACTGAAACACAGTGCTGAGGGGAGCAGCAGGAGAGGCAGGAGAGACCCATATGCTGCGCCATATGGGTCCCCTCCCTGGTTGGGGATCGAATTCGTGCTGCAATGGCTACAGAAGCCACACAGTGTGGCACTCAACCCATTGTGCCACCAGGGAGGCCCTCAATGTTATATTTATGAAAGTCACCCAAAGATATATAAGAAACTTGTATTTAGTTATTTTCATTGGTGTACAATGTTTAGTTTAAAACTTTATGTGCACTCTTCTGTTGTCAATATTTTAATGGTCTTTTGACTTTTGGTTATTATAAAAAATACTGTGATGGACATTTTTGTTGATGCCTCTTTATGATCATACCTGTGAGTTGTTTTGTTTTAGACTACAAATCTGGGGATGAGGTTACAGAATAGGGTACAATATACCTCTGCAACTTTCTTAAATATTGCCAAATTGTCCCCAAAATGGTCATAAGGATTTACACTCTGTTCAGAAAATTATAGAAGTCTGGTTGCTATATAAGCTCCTTAAATGTGTTATTGTTGGACCTCTGTTTTGGCTTGTATGATGGATGAAACATTAACAAACTTGTTTAAGTAAAAACACTTGATCAATATATTAAAAATAAAGTATTAGTAGAGTAAAATACTGAGAAAACTTGAAGTGACTCAAAAAGAGGGTAGATAATGTTATCCTCATACAGGCAAATACCACCTAGGAATAAAAAGGAATGAAGTATTGATACATGAAAAATATGAATAGATCTCAAAATATTGATAGAAACTATTAGACTAGTTCACACTATTAATTATGGGGAACCAGCCTGACAATGTTGTTGTGGAAATTTCTGGGCCATTAGAAATGCTCTATAAATTTTTAACATTGGAATTGGATACACAGGTCAGAACTCATTAAGTTGTACACTTAAGATCTGTATATTTCATAGAAAATAAATTGCATGTCAACTTTTTAAAGCATGTAGGAAGAAAATACAAATCTAAATAACAGAAAAAACACTGAATCTGAATATTCACAGCCTTCTCACCTATTATTAAGAGAAAAACCCCTTTGTTTCTTGAACAACTCTTAGGTTTGCCTTTTTATTTTATTATTGTGTCTTCAAAATACATGTTGATTGGGATTATGGAAGCAACTGCAAAAAATTCGGGAGAGAATTTTGGGGAGAGCATTGGAGACAGAAGGAAGATGGGGAACATAACCCTTGCAAACAATGTATAAGATATTTAAAGAGAGTCTCAGATAAGGAGATTTTAACACATTTTGCTCAGAGTTAAAAATACAGCTCCTTTTTAATGCTTTCCAAAGCAGCAGTAAAAATTTAAATTGCCTTCACATCTCTCTTGGATGTCACCCTGGTGCTTCATCTAAATGTATCCTCTCTGTTGAGATAGACCAGCAAACAGTGTCTCCTGAGACTAAATGGTTTAATGTTCACTTTTAATACAGCTTTATGATGATTTTTAAGACACATAAGGCAAGTTTTAGCTTTTTTTCAAATGAAAAATGACATTCACTGGTTAAAGTAATTATACAGGAAAACTGATTTAAAAATAAATAATAAAAAATTTAAATGACATTTTATTTTGAAAGGCAGATCTGTGTGGAATATTAAGTACTATACTTTTGAACAAATACAAAAGTCGCTTTCTTTATCTGCTGCATGGAAAGAAATCTTGCAATTTGTATTTTTTCCCCTAAATTTTATGTTTTGCTTATAGACAAAAAAATAGAGCCTATTAAAAATTGGTATTTTGATCATGATTTGTAAGTATAGTTTGTGAGTTAGGTAATCATTAGTTCCAAAAAATGCAAATGAAAAATTAAAGTTTTCCATCCCTGTGTTTTTTCTTTTTAACATTGGTTTTTAAAATTGAAGAATCATTTAAGCCTGTTAATTAAGAAATTTAATTAGCTAGATCTAGTAAAGATAACCACTAAACAAAAATTTTTTTATTTTTGTTCTTTGTGTGCCTCTGATTATCTTCAACTCAAAATCATTGATCCACATGCTTCCTGCTTTTAATGAATGATCTAATATGGGTATATATTATATAGGAGATGATCAAAATTAAAAGCAGTAAAACCAAATAAACTGGGCTTCCCTGGTGGTGCAGTGGGTTGAGCGCCTCACTGTGAAGCATCTACTGCACAGCAGAGCAAGTTCAATCCCCAGCCAGGGAGGCGACCCACAAAGCGCAGCAGACCTCTCCTCCCTCACCCACTGCTCCCCTCAGCAGTGTATTTCAGTCCATCTGCCTGTTCTGCTCCCCACTCTGTCTCTGGTGAATCCTCTCACCTCCCGCAACTCTTGCCTATACCCCAGCTTGTATGCATAAATAAATACATCTTAAAAAAAAAGACCAAATAAACTCACACACCCTTCAAAACTACCATGGTGCCCAGTCAGGTCCACCAGTGATGTTCAAGGATGTCATGGACACTTACATGACTCTGTCCAGCTCACTGCAGGTTCCTTGCATTTATATTCTGAAGATATTTAGCAGCAGACTGTGAAGATCATGACATGATAAGCTAAATCCAAATGAATGTATGCATATATGTGTATATATATATATTTCCCCCAGTTTATTAACAAGACTATCAAGGCATGTTATATGGTTGATCATTTAAAAGTCAATTCATAATACTTTTAGACATTTTTTCAAAAGAATTGAAAACAGGATCTTATGGAGATATTTGCAATCCCATGTTCATTGTAGGACTATGCACAATAACCAAGAGATGAAAAAAACCTAAATATCTATCATAATGGGTGAATGAACAAATAAAAGGTGGTTTAGATGTACAGTGAAATATTACTCAGTCTTGAAAAAGAAGGAAATCCTATCAGATGTGACAACATGGGTCACTTTGGAGGACATCATAAAAGAATCACAAGAAGAAAATTTGCTGTATTTTTCTTCTTATATGAGTACTCTTAAATTTATAGAGGTAGGAAGTAGAAGTTGCCATGAGCTGGTATGGGGTAATTGGGGAGTTGTGTGCAATGAGTCATGCAAGATGAAAAGTCATACATAATGAGAACATTCAAGAGATCCGTTATACAACTATCCATTGTTAACCATGCTATGTTGTCCACTTAAAACTGCTAAAGTGAGATTTGAAACTACGTGTTTTCCACCACAGTAAAAAAATAGACTAAACATACTACATGTTTTATTCTGGGTAGGGTATTGTTTATATGGACTTTTTTGTAATGTAAGGAAGCAAAACAGATCTGTAGCAAGAGTAGCTTCATGGAGAGTTTGGGATTTCAGGCAGGGAAACTAAGTTATGAAAGGGTCCCCAGGAAAGTAACTTTGCAGTTCAAGAAGCAGCTTGAGGGTGCCCTTAGGAACTACATTGTGGAAGATTGCAGGAAGTGGAAGTGGACAAAGAGTGACCCACCTGTTGCAACCACCCACCCCTCTGCCAGCTTGGCAGCTAGCTAGAATCAGCTGGTCTTTCAGAGTCACCAGAAAAGGACCCTAGGAAGAGTCTTGTTACTTTGACCAAAGTACCTCTCTTTCCAAGAGGGCGACCACATGGAGGGAACCAGGGGAGAGGAGCTCAGTTTGGGAAAGGAGTGCACAACTTCCAGAAGGGGGAATTCATGAACCAAACCAGTATCTGCTAGTGGGAGTGGAAAGATGTAAAGACAGATTATTTATAGGATACAGGAATGCAGAAAGTGAGACCAGAAAGACAGAAATGGATGAACTAGAAGGGAGTAGTAAGGTGCCCTTTTGAAGAACGAAAAAGATGAGTGAAAGTTTGCCCAAATGAGAATATATATACATATTCATATTTAAAGTTTGTGGTGTTAGTCTAGAATCTTTGATGTCCCTAAAGATGTTTCAATGTATGATACAGTTCGTTATTATTTTTGAAACAAATGCCATTTTATATGAGATCTATCAATTTAGTGTGACTTTCTGCCTTTAGACCATTGGCTAAATATTTGCTATTGTCATCATAATTATCTATTTCCCTGATGCATGTTTTACTTGTGTATCACAAATTCATAATGAAAAATGTTCTTTACCCTCTAATCTCCTCTTGGAGGTTATAATGGTAATTATATATCCTTCTTGCTCATACATAATACATGAACACTGCAGAAGTAGGTTATTGAAGTATTTCACTTATCTCCTGCATCACCTTTTCTGCTGATGTGTAATGAGTGGGGATTTAATATACAGATATTTCCTTCTACTTTTATGCCCCAATTGCAAATCTAGGCTGTGTATACATAAAAGTGAGTTTAAGGGAGTTATTTAATTTTTGCAATAAGCTGTGTAAAACACTGGACTTCAATTCTTTCTCTGCTATTAACTTCTGGACATTGACCAGACAATTTTTATTTCTCTTGGTGTCATTTGTTATTTCTATAGTGTACTTTTGGATTGTATGATTTATAATGATTGCCCAGCCCTCATTTCATTGTGTGTTGAGTGAATAGATAAAAGCTTTCTATCTGTTCATAATCTTCACTGTTTTTCAAAGAAAATGAATATTTACTATAGCTTAATATACACAGATCATTTTAGTATACAAGTTAATTTCAGAAGCCCCATTTTCACTTGGTTTCATAAACTTGAATCCAAGTCAAAGCTACAATAAGATTATGTATACCTATAAACTCATATGTTATAAAGCATAATAATAGTTTCTCTATTTTCCATTTGGAACAACCTTTCATTGTCACCGAGGACAAGAAAAATTCAAACTTCTTTTCAGGACTACTTCTCTGTTCCCCTCTTACCTCCCAAATGGGAAAAAAGTTTTCAGTTCTTTTTTTTTTTAAAGATTTATTTATTTAAGCATATAAGAGCTGGGGTACAGGCCAGAGGTGCAGGAGGTGAGAGGATTCACCAGAGACAGAGTGGGGAGCAGAACAGGCAGACTGACTGAAATACACTGCTGAGGGGAGCAGCGGGTGAGGCAGGAGAGGTCTGCTGCGCCATGTGATTCCCCTCCCTGACCAGGGATCGAACTCATGCTGCTGTGCAATGGATACTTCACAGTGCGGTGCTCAATCCGCTGTGCCATCAGGGAGGCCCAGTTTTCAGTTCTTATAGTGGCCAGAGAGGGACTCAGGTCTATGTGTGAGCAGTGGAGCTCTCAGGACCCTTGTGGTCTCTCACCCCGCTGACTGCTTGCTCTGCTGTGTATGGCCCCTGTTAGTGGCCTTGGTTATATGTGGTTCATGTTTCCTTCCTTGCTGAAGTTTGGGGGTTATGCAAGTTCCTTGTGGACCCCAGTGCTCTGGCTCTGGTTTGGACTCGTGGTTCTTTCTTGAGCATAATTGACAGTGTTCACACACTCGCTGGCTATCTCCTCCAGAACTTCCTTCAACTGCCATCCAGTGGAATTTTAATTGTAACCTCCACTTTGCAATCACTTGCAAGTGAGTCAAACTTGACCCTTTTTTGCCTTCCAAGGTGATTTGGAGTCTGGAGAAATGGTCTGTGTAAGAAATCATTGGCTTCCCTTAGGCCCATGTGAAATAAGGGATTTCCACCATACTGATCTCAAATCTAAGAGGGATCCAGTTTGACAATCTGTCTTCCAACTCAGTTTGCCTGTTAGTCATTCCCACTTGGTAGTCACATTGCCATATATGACCTACATGCAGCTGCCATTAAAGATACCCTAGGAACTGTGGGGTGTAAAGCCCTCCAGTTCTGGGACCTCTCATCTCATCTGGGTGTTTCAGTAAAGTCACCCAGTGCGTAGAGCTGAACATAGCACCTGACCTTCTCTTTCCTCCTTTTCCTCAGGCCACATTGGAGACCTTGCAATTCCCTTTTTGTCTGGCAGGGACTCCTCGGTGTGCATTCTGTGCTCCAATTTCTCAAGGTAGGATTCATCCTCCATTTTTCCCAGAGTGATGATGGTTATTAATGAAAATCTTGATATGCATCATTCTTAGTCATAAAGCATGCAGCTAAATCCCCTCAAAACTGAAGGACAAGAGACTACAACTTGTATTAGGAAAATGGTTCCTGGACCCCCATGGATTTTGATGGCAACATATTAGACATCAGGCAGCTGCTCTGACCCACTTACAGGGGACCCTCTGTGCTACTGGGGGGGTGTCCAGAGAAGCTTTTTCCGCAGGTCCTGCAGGGCAAGCCACTTTGCCATTTGGACCTTTTGAAGCGGCAGAATCAATTTTTCCTTGAACTTTCTGTGGCTGATTCGGTCGTTCTGTGGTTCCTCTAGCAAATCCCGGTAGGAGAATTACTGTGAGACCTCTAGGGCAGTAGCTTCAAACTGTGTGTTGCAAACCATTAGTGAATTATGAAATTCATTTAACAGGTCTTGAAGAACATTTAAAAATATGAAAAAGGATAGTATAGAAAGGAAAATACCAGATCAGAGTACATAGCCTATATAAAGTGACATTTATTTAAACTTATATACTTTGTTCAAGATCTTCTAAGTGTATTGGACTGGATTACAAATTAAAATGCATTTCTTAGTCCTGAGACCACCATTTTTGAAAAATGCCCCATTGGGATATTTGGGCAAAGTCATGCTTGTTTAGTCAAATAACTATTTATTTTTTAAAATTGTATTACTTTTTACTGAGGCAACATTTAAGTGTTTACAACACTTAACATGATTCAGAGGTACATCTCTTCAGAGGTATTTTAGTTTATTTCTGCTCAAGAAATGGCTCTTGCCTTGGTCCTGGGAGCTGGGAGATTGAGAATGGGTCTCTGATGGGGTAGTAGAGGGCTGTATTGTTCTTCTTGAACTGAGTTTTATCTAACCCACCAGTTCATCAAGTGGGGTCAGCATCACGGTGTCCTCAAGTGGAAGTGACATTTATGGAAGCAGGGGCTAGTCAATCCAGGGCACACAACTAAGTAATGGAAATAGATTGCTCTCACTTCCAGCAGTCACTTGCTGCACTAATGCCTGCCCCACTACCTACAGCAATCCTGGGGGATTGCATTTGATCTCTTGGCTGAAGAAAAAGCAACAAGAAATCCCAACTTACACATGGTCCCTACCAACTTTTACAATAGAATATATATATGTATGAATATCTATATTATATAGTCAGTTGAATATATTCATATATATTCAATACCTATCTATATACATTCAATTGAATATATTCATATATATTCAATGTATATATTCACTATGTATGGATGTGTATGTACACGCACGTGCACACATATACACACACACACACATAAAACCCCTAAGATGTTGGTTTGTGAGAGTTCAGTATTTACTGTGTTACAAACTGCTTCAACTGTCTGATGAAGCACAATATAATGTTTCTAAATTCACAAAATGGAATCAGAAAGGCGATCACTTATGTTGAAATGCAGTTATCAGAATAATAAGCACTCAACTCTTTGAAGTAGAAACATATATGCTTTTAAAATAATACAAAAAACAATATTCCCTAGTGGTGAACTGATTGAGAAAATTTGAAGTTAGTTTAGAGCATAAATTGTTTGCCATTTTGACAATCATAATCTGATACGAAAAGTATCAGTAATTTCTTGGTGATACATTACAGTTATTAATAATACTATTGAGATTTGTTAACTGCACCCATGATTGAAAGACATGTTTATTTAATTAGAAGCTAATGAAAATATAAATTTATTATTTTTTGCCCAAGTTCACACGTCCATGAATTCTATACACATATCTCTTAGTTAAGGAATTAGATAAAATCTGAAGATTCTGGTGGATAACTGAAGATAGTTTTTCACAAGAAAGCAAGTGTGATAACAAACAGTAACTTTTTTTATGCCTTAAAATTACTAATTTGAGACCCATTCCTACATTTCCTTATGGTATATATATTATATACATAGCTTTACTGTTTTATCCGAAGTTTTGTTGGACTTTCCAAGATTTCCCTGTTGCTGAAGTTCCTTTTTTATTACAGAAATCATGAATAGACTTACTTTCTCCCTCTTTTGTATCACAACTAATTTAAGAAATAAGTTGTCCTTTCCCTCTGTGAGAGTAAAATAGATGAAAGAATTGATCTAAAGTTTGTAGACCCAACAAAAGATTTTGATCCTTAGTTCATGTGCTGGTCAAAATAACCCAAAATTTTATGAGTGATAGTTTTTGTATAATCACATAATTCATTGATATAACTTCAAGGAGAAATTAATTTATAAAATTATATAGGATATATATCACAGCAATTAGACATTTTGGGAACATTTGAAAATACTTTATACATTAGAGGTTTTACGGTGACTCAAACATTTTAAATTGGTCAGAATTCATAGCCTATCCGAGATACGTTACTGTCCCTGCTCTTAGAATTCAGATGAAGGAAAACCTAGACAAATGTAGGAGTACAAAAGTTATACCAGTTCCACATATGGATACTCTGTTGTAAGGCTGAAGAGAAAGTGAGGTCATCCAGGAAAGTTATTTCAGAAGATTTAAGATTTTACTGCTTTTTAAAGAAAGAGAGGGGATGAAGGTGGTAGTTAGGACTTTAAAAAGCTGTGAGGGAGTGGGTGGAAAGGGATCAAAGGGGAGAGGAGAGAAGAGGAAAGAACAGCACAAGGGACTATAGTTATGGTACTCGGGGGAAATGGTGGTGAGAATTTTATGGGGAATACACAATTATGTAAAAGATATAAATGAAAATTATATAAAAGAGCTGTTTGAAGTGATATGAGGTTCAGCGACATATTAATATGGACAAATGGAAGTGTGAGAAATATGTTCAGAAGATTTGCAAATTAGGCTGTTACTGAAGGTATCTGGGGGTTATAAAAATGGTGGATATTGAAACCGATGGATAAAGTGAGATATATCAACAAAGTAAATAAATCAGTTTTAATTTGATACCAAATAAAATTTTAAGTGATTTTTAAGTGATATAAAAATAGGAATGTGCTTAGAGGATTTTAGCTAGCAAACATAAAACATATAAAAGTAGAAAAAAATATACTTACTAACCTAGCAGAATCTTCTGGAACCATATATCAGTAAAATCATGCTATTACAATGTAAACATTAGACACTATATTCGTACAATTTATATATTAAAGTAAATAATATTTTATTGCTTTTGGTCATGTAAAATAATAGAAATTGATGCCATATGTAAATATTACATATTAAATGAGGGTTATTAGATTTTGATAAGCTTTTAATCATATTTTATAATCTTTATAATTATATTTTTCTAATTTAATCTTATAATTATAAAATGTATACTTTTAAAACTGGTTTATCTTTAGGATCTGAATTTACTCTAATGACTTTACATATCTTTAGAATTTTAATTCCTTAGTCAGTTTTGTTCTGTTTTATTAAATTTGGCTATTTCTTGACCCTAAGCTTTTTCCATTACTATATATTCTATGTTTTTCTTAAAAAATGTAAATCTTAATCTAGAAAGCTATATTTTATGGTTTGTAGTTAACCATAAAGCTAATTGATATTTACATTTTTAATAAAATGTTTAAAAGTCAATTTCTATAGGAATGACATTATTTCCTTCTTCTAGCACTAATTCCATTATTATTAAACCAATAACAAAAAGAAAAACACACTGTATTGGAAGGACTATTAAGATCTATATTCTATATATACTTGAATTTCATATTTTCTTCTGCATTCTTTAACTGATACAAATTAATTTGAGATATCTTTTCTATAGAATGGACTTCATACAAAAAGAAATCACTTGTTTAATTGACAACTATTTTTATTACCATCACTCCAGTTTGTCTGTATCATGGCATGATTGGTTTAAAAACAACAGTAGAAAACCTCTCAGCTCATTGGATTTAGTCAATGGACAACAACAGGTCCCAAGAAACTTATTGTATTTTGTTGAGTGAACAGGTATTTATTCATGCTGGAGCTATTCCAGTCTCCTGGGTGAAAGTTTATTTTAGAATTTCCCCAAATATAACACACACACTTTTTTAAATTTAATACTATTTTAATCTTAAAATGCAATTTGGTATTAAAAATGGAGATATTAGATATTCAATGTTTGAAAATTAAGAAAATGGCAAATTAAAATTAATAAAGAATTTCACTTTTTCTAGGATTCATACTTTAAATAACCTAGTAAGTGAAGGATTGTTACCAATTTTTTCCTTTCTTATTCCACCATTATATTTTATGGAGGAAAATTGTATGCATTTTAAAATCAACAATACCTGGAGGGATAACATAAAAACATTTTTATTAATGAAAAATTATTAAAACCATAGCCATCTCCTTCTAAACTTAATCTTCAAAGCAAGTGGAAAACAGAAAGAGGCCAAATGTTTCCCTAAGCTGTTTAGTCATACAAATTGAATTTTATTGGACTCTTTTTTAATATGCAGAGGTGGAATTTATTAACCATATGCTTGAGCAAACACTTTCCAAATAGTGTTTTGATGCTACTGATTGCATGTTGTTAATGAGAAAACATTATGATCATAAACTTATTTTGTGAACTCTACATATATGGGATCCAGCAATGAATAATCCATATTGCCTAAAAAGCTACCTGGTAGTGCAAAAGGTTCAATATTATAAATGGCCAAATTTCTAAAACCAGAGTGGCCTAAATAGCTTGTTAATACTTGCTTGCTGTAGTACATTCATTTGTTGAGTACTTTTACATAGAGAAATAAAAGGAGTTTCGTTGTTGGATTTACACAGTCATGTTTGAATGACTGACTCCGAAGTTCTCCAGGTGAGGGTCAAGTAAAAGATTTCTAATTTTAGGAGTAGTTCCCCTCAGATTTATCCCAAATCCTTTAATGCTGTACATTTCTATAAGAAATTTCGTAAAGGTTATTATTCTGCTCAAATACAGTCATCTTTTAGGCTTATAAAGCTTCTTTTGAAATCAATTGGACCTTTGGGAGGATGGAGGATAAATGGGGTATGGGAAAAAATGATAATCTGACCCTGGGATTTTCCATTAAAAAAGTGCAGCATTTCTGTGCTTTGTAAAAATGATGTTGCTATGGAGACTGCCTTTATGAATGCTGATGAAATTGATGTTAGCAACATTCTTCTCGTTCTGACTGCCCAAGAGTTAAGACTGCTTCTTGTTCTCTAAGCCCTTTTTTCCTTTGAATATGCATCTCTAAGCCAGCAGAGTAAGGCACAAGAATCTGTAGGACAGTCATTTTTTTTTATATAACAAAGTAGAAAATATGGAGATAAGGGCAGTTTCAAGGAAAAGGGTGCATTTACACTTAGTATGGAAAAAAAAATCATAAAGTAGCTTATCACACCTGCTGTGCCCTTGGGGTAAAAGAAGAAAAAGCATAAGCAGTTTGAAGATTATTTTCCTATGTTTTTACAGCTTTTATGTGGAAATATTGGAAAAATAATATTTAAACATGTTAAGTTGATCTCTGTTGATTTACAAGAATTATTCACTGAATTAAAATTTCTCAGTAACATTTTTTCTTTAAATTTTACAATAACAGATGTCCTGTTATTTGCTTCCATAAACAAAACTAATTTCTTTCTGGATGTTACTGCTACCCTGACTGTATTATTTAAGGGTATGAGAGCAAATCCCAACCTACTCACACCAAACCATAATGAAAACCTGTTTCTTAAATATAGAGACTAATGACCAAACTGAGAAAGAACACAGTATCTAGAATTTTAACATAGGATCCCACTTTAATTAATAAATTGTTAACTTTTAATACATTGGCCTTTTAAAACTAGCAATTTGATTTATATAAAACTAATGCTTTGAGAATTTTCTCATAACATTTTGTATAGTTAGACTGTTCAGTGACTTGCTTCTTTAATACGTCTTTCCCAGACTGAGATGTCGGCATGCTAGACCTGTGTGTTCGTTGTCCTCTAAGCCCAGAACACTGCCTGAGAAAAATGAGAAAATGAGGGCAATCAGTTTTTATACAACAGACCTGAACTAAGTTCCACCATAGATTTGGTGAATTCTCCTCTTCCCTTTTTTGAAAAGTCTCTTTAAAATGTTTGTTTCTGGTGTTCAGTTGAGTGTTTGTATACTTCAGTCTCTCAAGTTCTTTCATTATTCATTGAGTGAATTTCTATTCAAAATGAGACTGCAAATAATTTAGTACACTATTTCAAGGATTGGACAAGGTCTCGCAGAAATTTTACTGTAGTGTGAGTCTGAAATTTGTACAAAAAAGAAATAAACAAAGAATAACATTGTAAGTATAGAAAATATCCTTTATATTTTTAAGATATAAGTGATATGGGCAATGTACATTAAAGAACTGATAAGTACTATTCATCTTAGATAAATTAAAATGACTTTAGAAAATATGAAAAAGCAGAGGAGTATGTAAATTGTTTTAGAGGGGATTTTCTTTAAAAATACAAAGACTGATTTCTTAAACTTCCTATTCCTTATGGTTTATAAAGAAAACTTAATCTGGATTCAGGTTTTTCTTTGTCCATTGTCATGTTCTATTTCTTCTCAGCAGACTTTGTTCACCATTCTACTCACTTCTATTTCTTTTTCAACTCTGAATTCTCTTTGCAAATACTGCATACATTTTCCTGGGATTGGCTGGCTGGTTGGTTGGTTGGTTGGTTTGCTTGTTTTAATGCACAGATGCTGGTAACCTCAAAATCTGTCATCCTATTCTCCCCTGACACTTAACTCATCCATCATTTTCTTTGCCCAAACCTCCCCACCCAATGTTGCGCTCCAGATCTGGGCTTAGGAGATCTTCACCATCACCCACAACCCAAGCAAGAAATCCAAGCATCATCTTAGCCTTAACCCTGCCCTTAACCCACTCATCTAAGTCCTGACAATGTAACTTCTTATATATTTCTAGAAATATTTGTAGAATCTTGTTCTTACTCATCATCTCTCCTCCTTGAGACTCTCATTGTCTTCTCTCACCTGAACTTTTATAATACCCCCTTAATTGGTTTCTCATTTTCCAGGCTTGACCTTTTTGAAATTCATCTACCACCCAGACAAAGCTATCCAAAATAAATCTGACCTTTCAAAATCCATCTAAGGATGCTGTTCTCTGCCCAGGTAATATAAAGTCCCTGTGACCTGGCCCTTGCCATCTCAAGAGCTTTGTTTTCTTAATCTGTGTCTGACATTTTCCTCTTTGCCCCTGTTACCCAACCTGAGGGTTTATATTTCTCAAACACATGTGTTTAGTTCATTCTTGTTGTCTGGAACATCCTTTTGAATTAAAAAAAAATCTGACTTTTCCTTACATGTCTATCATCCTCACTACTCACTAAAGTGTTACCCTCTTTCTAAAAGCTTCCATCTATCATGTTGTTGGACTGCTTTCCTTCCCTGGGTAATTCCTATATCTTCTCAGTTATTTTCAATATATGATTTTGCATCTTCCTTTCTGGACAGTTTCTTGATGGTCAAAATTATTTCCTGTTCACCTATCATAGGGCCTACTTATACACAGAAGGAATGAATGAACTGGTACTAAACAAAAGGAGTTCAAAGAAATAAAAACATTTGGCTAATATTTGTCATTGTACATTAATGTATTGTACAACCCTTACCAAAAAAAGTTAACTATCTCAGGGATGTGTAATCCTGCTTGCCACTCTACTCATTGTTGTACAGAAGGTACTAGCTAAATTTGTTGTTTTTTTTTTTCATTTTTTTAAAAGGTTGTTTTTTTATTTTTGCACAGAAAGAGCGAGGTGTGTGTCAGATATGCAGGAGGTGAGAGGATTCATAAGAGACAGACTGAGGAGCATAACAGGTGGACTGACTGAAATATACTGCAGAGGGGAGCAGCGGGGTGAGGCAGGAGAGGTCTGCTGTGCCATGTGGGATCCACCCTGTCTGGGAATCAAACTCAGGCCACAGTGGTGATGGCACTGACACTTAACCCCTAGGCCAGCAGGGAAACCCAAATTTATTTTATTTTTCTTATTTGTTACTTTTACTGAAGTACCATTGTTTCATGTCCTTGTCAGTGTTCGGCATCCTCCGGTGTGGGCACCATATTCCCCCACCACCAAAGCCAGCAGAGTTCTACACCACAGTCCCCTTGTTCTTGCTATGCTCGCTCCCTTGCCCCATACCATTCCGTCCCTGTTCACTCCCTTCCCTCTCTCTCCCTCTTTGGATGCCTCAGATATGTGGTCAGATTTCAGTGGTCGGTTTTACTGTTTGTCTTTGTCTGACCCTTTGTTTGGTTTCTTTATAGTGCACATATAAGTGATGTTAGTTAAACTTGTAACCCTACCTGAGACAGGGAGTCATCTTTGCTGCCATTTTAGAGCTGAGGGGGAAAAGATGTGTAATATTGTACGCTAATAAGGGATAACTTTGAAATTCATACAGAGGCGACTCACTGGTGGCGCAAGGGATTGAAGGCTGAACTGCAGGGGGAGGGGGAAAGGGGGGGCTTTGTAGCCACTCTACAGTACAGTAATTTGATCCCTGGATCCCAGGCCAGGGAGGGACCCACATGGCGTAGCAGACCTCTCCTGCCTCATCCGCTGCTCCCCTCAGCAGTGTATCTGCCTGTTCTGTTCCCCACTCTTTCTCTGGTGAATCCTCTTACATCCCCCCCGCCCCCCACTGCCTGACCCCATCCTCTGGCCTGTACCTCAGCTCTTGTATGCATAAATAAATAAAATCTTAAAAAAAGAGAAATTTATTCAGATATAAATCCCCACCAATATGGCCTCCAATGGGGTAAGAGAAACTTGTGCCCAAGTATTAAATTAAGGCAGACTCCCATGTCCCAAAAGTTGTGTGTTGGATGAGAGGCTGGGGGTTATAGTAATGGTGATGGTTCCCACCTTGTTTATATAATAGGATCTGAAAATTAAAATGCATCATCAATTCTCCAAAGGTGAGCTATCTTAAATATTGCTATAATGTATGGAAAAGTGGTCAACAGGGATCAAGCAAAGCACCTAGCTACATTGGCATGTGCTTCTGTGGTCATTTAAATAATTTCTACATAACAGATTACTCTCCAATGCAAGTTTGCTATAATGACCTTGGATTAATGACCTTTCTGCTTGTTAAAAGCTCCAGGCTAAAAATGTCTCTGGCTGTTTGGAAACTAGAGCCCTCTAGAAAGAAGACAAAGTGCCAATTACCTTGCTCTTTCCATCTTAAATATTTTAATTTTTCATTGTCTATCTTAGGATAATACATACTAGAAAAGAATAATCACTTATATGCTACACGCTTTAAAAGTTTATTTCCATTTTGAAAAATAATCATGGTCTTGTCTACTGGAAATAATAGACTTTTCTACAGTGCATTTTCTTATCAATTTTGTATTTATATTCTATGCAATTGTGCTACTGCATATAAAATGTTGTAGAAATCATTATAGAAGCAAACGGAATGCTAATGACATGGGAATAATTCACATCATCTCCTGTTAAAATTTTATCAGTATGTATTCCACTGAACACCAAATTTTGATAATGCTCTAAGGTGGGAGATTTTGATTTTTAAGTCTTCAAAATAAAACTGGAAAAGTAGCATGTATGCAGGTGAAAATTTCCTTTTTGCCTCAGTTAGAGGTAAGTCAATAGTCCAATAAGTTTATTTATAATCCTTATGCTTAAGCCTCTCAGTTCTTCAAGGTCATAAATCTTGAAGTTGAATAGCTAGGTTGTAGGGCAGAGTACATGGATGTTCAATATTATAGGATATTGCCAGATCACATTTCAAATTGCCTGGGGCTATCTGTATTCCCATCAACAGCGTGTGAGGGTTCTAGTTGCTCCAAAGGCTTCTTCATCTTTTTTCTAGCTTCCTACTGGATTAGTAAAATGTATTATCCTTTTCTTTTCCTATTGCTATGGTGTGAAACATATGTTTTTAAATTTTAGAAAAAGCCTTGAAATTATGACCTGTATATTTGGATTAAATTTTCTAAAATCTATCATATGTACCATTTTTTCTGAATTATTCAAGAATCTTAAAATGTTTTAATTATGAAAAAAATCTAATTTTATAGGATCATTTAATCCTCTCTACCATAAATCTGTCTTCCTCTCTAACTTTTGGAACTTATACCCTAAAAAGGGATACGTTTGAAATTTATACAGAGATAAATTCCCACCAATATGTATTTCAGCTAAATTCAGATTTGACATGCGAGCACTCAAAATTAAAATAAACACATACATGCACATATACAATGGATGAAAACTTATACAATTTATGCAAACCTTTGAAACAAATTTAAATTTAAAATAATTTAAAGCATATGAAATATATGATACTTAAGAAAATGAATATCATCAGTATTGAGACCAGAAAGGATAACTGGAAAAAGAAAATGATACATTTATCAAGGAGCTAATATTCACAAGAAGAAAATTATAAGACCAAATAGTTTCACAAGGCAGTTCCTCCTTAGTGTTAAAGAAAATATTTTTCTAAATTTACTTAAACTATTTTGACCTTAGAATAAGGGGAAAAACATCTCAATTATGTTATATAATCCTCAACCTAACCTCAATATCCTCTTTTACTAGAATATACTTGTATTATACTTCTTAACTTCTTTTGCACATGAATCGGAGAACAACTTCCACAAACTACAGGTTAATAAATTTAAAGATATAAAATCACTTTTATGGCAAAACAGGAAAAAATGATTTGAGTATAAATGCAAGCAACAATTTGGGAAAATGATTTGTATCTGACATGATAGAGAAATGGTAAAGTTGATTAATCCATAAGGAACTCATTAAAAAATCAATATAAAAAAAATCAGCAACTTCATAAATGTTGGCACAGTATAAACAGTTCAAAAAAGAGACCATATAATAGCGTAATGATACTAGCAAAGATGTTCAAACTCAATCATAATTTTTAAGATTGAAATTTAAAAAGGACTTACCCTTTGTCACGTGTTGGAGTGAGGGGTTAAAGTAGTTCATATGACCTACCAATGTCCATGAGGGAGTAGGAAATGGACATAAATTGTTGCAGGCTTCTTAAAGGACCATCGGGTTATGTTTTTCAAAATAAATATGAGCATGACATTTGATTCAGCTGTTCAAGAAAATACTTTTGCACAGGTACATTTAAAATATAAATGCAGGGCCTCCCTGGTGGCACAGCAGGTTGAGCATTGCACTGTGAAGCATCCATGACACAGAAGCGTGAGTTCCATCCTTGGCCAGGGAGGGGACCCACATAGAGTGGTGAACCTCTCCTGCCTCACCTGCTGCTCCCCTCAGCAGTGTACTTCAATCCATCTGCCTGTTCTGCTCCCCGCTCTGTCTCTGGTGAATCCTCTCACCTACTGCAATTCTTACCCATACCCCAGCTCTTGTATGCATAAATAAAAAACTTTAAATAAAGTAAAATATAAATGCAAAGATAGTCTATCAAGTATTGAACCAAAGTATTAAAAATGAAAGTGGCCTAAATACCCATTTATAAGGAAAGAAGAGACATTGTTGTTTTTTTCCATTTTCTCATGCCCATTTTACTCAAATTTATGTCCGTTTTATTCAACCTATTCCCAAAAAGTACAAAAGGGAATACTTCCTCATACCTTCTATGACACCAACATTACCCTAATGCCAGTACCAGACAAGGATGTCACAAAAAGAAAACTGCAGATTAATATCTCTGCTGAATATGCATGCAAAAATTATCAACAAAATGCTAGGAAATCACATTCAACAATACACACGTTTCATCCACCATCACCAAGGACTTATGCCAGGGGTGTGAGGTGAGTTTGACGTATACAAGTTGACTAATATAATGCAGGGGCAGGGGAGAGGAGCTGGGAACTGCCTCTGCCTCTTTTACTTTTAGAGCTGTACTGGCTGGTGGGGGCGGGTCACATGGGGGGGGATGGTGACACCCACAAAGCCGGCACATCCCCAGACTTGGGTGCTGGGAAAGAGCCAGCTTGGCCTGGTGGCTTGGGCCTTGGGGATGCGGTTTCCTATGGGGGTAAAGCAAAGCGAAGGGGGCTTGCGAGTTGGGTCCAGTTGTGCAGGTGCACTCAGAGACCAGGTGGCGTTTGGTGGGCAGCAGGGGCCCCTGGGAAGGGTTTGAGCAGGAGAGCACTGTGCTCAGTGTTGAGTGTTGGTCTGTTAGAGCCAGTGTTGGTGTCCTTCCAAAATTCATGTCCAAATCAAATCTCCCGTGCGCTGGTATTGGCTGGCGGGAGCTTTGGGTGGTGAGAGAAGAGCCGTGTGAGGGGCATTAGTACCCTTATACACGAGGCCCTGTGGCGCTCCTTGACTCTTTCACTCGTAAGGTGACAGCAGCAGAAGACCATCTGTGACCTAGAAAGCAATGCGTGCACGGCCCCTGGTTCTCGGACATCCCTGCTTCAGAACGGTGAGAAGTCAAGTTCTGTTGAAGACGCCAAGTCTGTGTTATTTTGATATTTCAGCCCAAGTGGGCTGAGACAGTCTTCAGCAGGATTGGTGTTGTGTCCTACTGGAACAAGGGGATGCCCAGGAAAAGGGGAGGTTCCAGGTTTCCTGCCCCACCCAAAGGAGAGTGGACATGAGCAGGGAGAAGGAGCTGGACAGGACACTGGAGAAGGAAGGAAGCAGGATGGAGAGCAAGAAGGAGACCTGGAGGTGGCACTAGGGACAGAGAGACATGTGAAGAAGCTGCTTTGGCTTCTTGGTCCTGGACTGGTTGAAACAGATGGCGTGAGAGGCCCGTGGGGACATTAACAATGGCAGCTTTTATTTGGTTTGGATTTTGCTCTTTTCCTCCCAGACTTTTCTATGGGTCTCCACCAGAAGGTGCTTTAGTCTTGTGGCAGGCTTTCAGGCCTTGCTTTGGGCCAATCCTATTTGGCTGGACATTTACCCACAAGGGAATGGGTAACTTTGGGTCTATGATTTGGAAACTATATCCTCTGTCTCTTCTGTATTATACACTAATTAGATTAAAGTTCCTTTCCATGAAGGTCTTATATATTTTGTGTTGATGCAGTGAATGGCAGAATCTATTTAGAGCAGGCAGATTTGGGGGTTCTGGGGTACTCCTCTACCTGTCGTATAACACTAGGTGCATCAAGGATGTTAGACAAGAGTTAGGAGGTTTTTAAAAAAATCAGGGGAGATAACAGTGTGCCTGAACTAGGTGATAGCTTTGGGAATCAGTGCTGCAGTGTATTGGAAATACATTTCTCTCTCTCTCTTTTTTTTTTTTTTTATTTATGCTTACAAGAGCTGGGGTGCAGGCCAGAGTCGCAGGAGGTGAGAGGATTCACCAGAGACAGAGTGGGGAGCAGAACAGGTAGATCGACTGAAGTACACTGCTGAGGGGAGCAGCGGGTGAGGCAGGAGAGGTCTGTTGTACCTTGTGGGTTCCCTCCCTGGGCAGGGATCGAACTGATGCTGCTGTGCCGTGGATGCTTCACAGTGGGGTTCTTATCCCTCTGTGCCACCAGGGAGGCCCTGGAAATACATTTCAAGGAAATACTGATAGAATGTTAGGGGGTGACTGAGAGGGGAAGTGCAATAAAGACTTAAAATATAAATGTGCTTTAGAAATGGAATGAGTGTGGGCGAACAAAGGTCAGGATAACTTTCATGGAATTTATTTTACTGTCTTATGATGTCTTCTGAGAAATTTCCATCTACAGGTTTTTCTTCAAACATAAAAAACTTAATAAGCATGACTCATATTTCTGCTTTTCATAAATTTCTTTCTTTTGATATGTACTTTCAGAAGATGTGTATCTTGAAGGACTTGTTACCAGAGCAGTATCAGGATGGGGAGAACTTTTAATATCATAAAATGAGAGCGAGGAATAAGGAATATTTCTTTTTTTTCATTTATCTTGAGGTTGATAGGATTGAAATGATTACCTTACACATTTTTAAAAAGTAAAGTCACCATAAAATGTGTCTCAGAGTATCAAGAATGAGATAATAACAAGATATCTTTTTCCTCCTAAATTTATTAAGCATTCAGTGCATAGAAAGTCACCGGGGCCATTAAATTAACAATTCTTATCTTGTGATTTTAGTCCAGCCCAGAGGAAGCAGTTTTATTTTGGATACGCGCCCTCAACAGAACAGCTAGTTTTGTTCATATTTGGTAATTTCCCTGTAATGTGTTTTCACCAAGATTAAAGGATAGAAGAGTTGCTTTTAGAAAAACAAAAAGGAAAAAAAGAAAGTCTCTTATCATACACTGGATCCAGCATCATCCTTTTTGTCCTAGACATATACACTCCAGAATAAAGATATCATTGTAATAAAAATACAAATATGGAAATAATTAAGCCACATGTAAAGTAAGCACGTAGGAGCATGCACACCTTACGCTGCTCACTTAGAACATCAGAAGGGCACATGGATCTGTTAAGCAATGAAAGACATATAATTGAGTTGCTGAATTCACATAATTTATTTTAATTGATGTAAAAGTTACATATTGCAAAATATGTAGATGGTTGAGATTAAATTCAATGAGCTTTGACAAATGGGTATACCCATGTAAACAATGTGACATAAGCCATTACCATCACCTGCCATCTCCTTCCTCATCCCATTCAGGCTATTCCCTACAGACAATTATTGTTCTGATTTCCATCAGGATAGGTTAGTTTAGCCTGCTCTTGAATCTCATAAAAATTGTTATTCTCATGCAAATGTATTCTTTGCATTTTTATCCCCTTTGGCAAGATAAAGTTTCTCTGTTCACCTATGTTGCTGCTTGTATTAGTATTCAGGCTTTTTGAATAAACAGACAGCATCACTTCATTGGGTGAGTAAAGCACCATCTAGTTATTATTTCTTTATTTGGAAGGGAATTTTCATTTGTTTCCTGTTTGAGGCTATTCTGATAACACTGCTGTGTTCTGGTATAAGTCTTTTTGTGGCTATGGAGTAATAGAGTTTTGTTGCTGTGTTTTTTTTCAAAGATTTATTTATTCATACAAGAACTGGGGTACAGGCCAGAGGTGTGAGGGGTGAAAGGATTCACCAGAGTGAATGAGACAGTGGGGAAAAGAACAGATGGATCTACTGAAACACACTGCTGAGGGCAGCAGAGAGCGAGACAAGAGAGGTCTGCTGTGCCTTGTGGGTCCCCTCCCTGGCTGGGGATAGAATTCTTGCTGCAGTGGCTGTGGTTTGCTTCATAGTGCTTTGCTTAACCCACTGCGCCAGCAGGGAGGCCCAGTAATAGAGGTTGTTGTGAGCAAGTCTGTGAGGTAAGAGGAAGCTAGAGGAAATCTGGAGAGGAAGCTGGATGTGGGAAGTCTGGACATCTAGAAATACACTAGGGGACGCTGATGCCCTTCCCAAAAGTTCTGATTTCCTGTGGCATCAAAGGGGGCCCTGGATATTAGGTGACAAGTCCCGGCGCCACCATCTCTGATTCTCGTGGACTCCCTTCCCATAACTTCCGTGCACAAGGCGGACAAGATTCTTGTGCGGTACTTACAAGACATCTCAGGGATTCTGAGAAGGATTTTAGGCAAATCTTTAATTCTAGCCCTACTTGGATTCTTTCCATTAGAAATGCCACTGATTTCATAGCGTGTTATGAAATCCCACGCATCTCGTAGCGTGTCACTTCTGCTCTCTATGATGCTGATGTAGATGCATCGTATTTTCAAATGTGAATACATTTTACATATTTATTCTTTTAGCCCTTTATTTAAGTTCTGGAAGGAAAGAGTTAGATAATGGTCTTTTAGTTATGGTCCTTACCTTGATTCTTTTTCTTTAATATTTGTTTGACAGTTTAGAATTTAGGCATTAGTATTTTCAAGTAAGCAAAGAATGAAGACAAAAAAGCCAAACTATCATTAGATTTTGAGTGTTTTTAAATTCTGGACTAATAGTCATGTTCCAAAATGACATTGTATTGCTGATTTCTGATTCTGCCTGGATTGGACCAAAACATTTGAGCAGGGATTACATGGTCCCTTCTTTTGTTATGTCAGACTTTGCAGGGGCATTTGATACTATTTTTGCAGTTGGGTTTTAAAATGTTGATAATTTTAATGCAGAATGATCTAAAAAGCTTCAGCTATAAACGATTAGGTGTAATATGTATGAGAATGATAGCCAGAGCATTTATTTAGATAATTAGACAAAGTTAGAAACAAAGGTTAGATAATGGAAAAAAATCTATAAAATCAAGTTGCTCATACTGATTATTAATAATACATGTTTGCTAATATACAGGATTCAATAAAGTTAAATTAAAGTCAATAATCTTGGGGCCTCCCTGGTGGCACAGTTGGTTAAGCAACACACTATGAAGCAAACCAAATCTGCTGCAGCATGAGTTCAATCCCTGCCACAGGTCAGGGGGTGGATCCTCATGGCACAGCAGACCTCTCCTGCCTCACTCGCTGCTCCCCTCAGCAGTGTGTTTCAGTCAATCTGCCCATTCTGTTCCCCACTCTGGTGAATATTCTCACTCCCCTGTACCTCTGGCCTGTATCCCAGTTCTTATATGTGTAAATAAATAAATCTTTAAAAAAAAAGTCAATCATCTTGATTTCCTTCCAACTGTCCACAAGAAATTCCCCAAATCCCCTCTTTCCCTCCAGCCTCTCACCTACATGTATGAAACTGAATTAACTTCACAAATAATTTTCTTTCAGTATTTTTTTGTTTGTTTTTCAAATAGGCCTTCGTAGACGCTCTATACTCATGTACTCTCTGTGTCTGCAAAAATCGAGTATGCCACCTACATCTGGTCAAGAGAAAATGGGGGCTTCACTTTGGACTCAAGGGCCCATTGCTGAGTCACCTCCAGTGGCTCTTCTTGTCTCTGATGGGGGCCAAAGAGGTGGCCACTCTTGAAAGGTAACGGAAGAGTGTTGGTGGTGCTCTCACTGTTAGCAGCTGGCACTGCTTGTGGCCAGCTGCTGTCTTGTCTGGTGCTCTTCTGTCCTCATCTGACGTCTTACAAGGCGCTGGTACCTCTTCTCTTGTGCCTCTGTTACACTGCACTTGTGAATGACTGTTTATGCCATTTTTGCTTCTATACTAATTCTCTTAAAACTCAGGTAGTCATTTGAAGGGGTTGGGTGCACTGGGTCAGAAGAAAATGTAAGTCTGAAGTATCTGTGATATTCGTGCTAACACTCTTTTTATAATTAGATTGTTATTTCTGGGGCGACACCTCTGGCCTCACCAGTATTTCAGGCAGGTCAAGATATGTTGAAATTCCAGTAGTAACCACAATTTAGACTTAAGCTGTTGATTATTCCGATCCTGCTTCATATACCTTATTTTTCTTAAAGATTTTTATTTTATTTTAATGCATACATGAGCTGGGGTACAAGTCAGAGTCACGGGAGGTGAGAGGATTCACCAGAGGCAGAGAGGGGAGCAGAACAGGCAGATGAACTGAAATACACTGCTGAGGGGAGCAGCAGGTGAGGCAGGAGAGGTCTGCAGCTCCATGTGTGTCCCCTCCCTGGCCGAGGATCGAACTCGCATTGCTATGCAGCGGATGCTTCACAGTGTGGCGCTCAACCCACTGTACCACCAGGGAGGCTCATATATATATATATATGTATGTATGTATATTATTTTAAAAATAAGATTGTGTTCCCTTTTTCATAGTTGCAAGCTGAAAAGTTATTTTCAAACCATTGAGATATAAATAATTCTGTTTTGGGGACTCAGATTTCAACTCTTATTTCAGATGACACAAACCACTAAAACAGTCACACCTGCAATTTTATTTGCATATAAGGCAACATTTTTTTATGATCAAGAACCTTGTTTTATTGCTATATGCACTTAGAGCCAGCTTAATAGAAATAATTTAATATTGACTATGTGGTGGACACACTCTTTTTCCTCAGTGCAAAAAGATTATATGAATTTGGTATTAATGTTTTTAAACACTCTAAAAATGTGAAATATAACATACACAGAAGAAAAATTTTAAAAATGTCTGTCTTAATTTTTAATAAATATTATTAGTGAAATAAGTATAAAAACCTCACAAATCATAATGAAGACACTAATGTAAATATGACAAGGCCCTAAAACAGAACCAACATTCTACATGACCCCCAAAGTCATAAAACACTGCCCAGCACTGCTCAGAGCCTTCCACAAAGGCAATTATTGTTCAAATACCTATATCATAGAATAATTTTCATGTCTCAAAATGCTTGAAATTAACTTGACTTAAAACATGTTGGGAAAAGAGCAAAAATAAACTTTCAATTAGTGGCCAAATCTATGGATAAAACATCCCAAGTCCCTCCTCATACCTCTTCCTAGAAATTTTTCCCCTTACCAGAAGTACCTATTATTACTTCTCACATTATAGTTTAATCTTATTTTTGAACTGTATTAAATTCTAATCATGCACAATGTCATATTTTATGTTGACACCTTTTCCTCAGGATTGTGTTTGTGAGATTCATCCTTATTGAGGAATGTTGTGGTTTCATTGCTGAGTGGTATTCCATTCTATGAATATGCCACAATTCATAGATATGTAGACTGATGAATATGTGCATTGTTTCCAGCTTGAGCTATTGAAAATAGTAAGGCGATGATTACTTAGGAAAGACAATAGGAGCTTCAATGTTAAGGTGAATGTTCTTGCACAGGTATTGGGTGAGCGAGTTTAAGTATGAAACTGTCTTGGTTATATCAAGTTGAGTAATTTCTAGGTCATTAGCATGCCTTTGTTGTGCTTTACCAGCTACTGCCAGTTTTCCAAAGCAGCTGTATCCATTTGCATTTCCATCAACAGGAGATGACAACTGCTTTTGCTCCATGTCCTAGCCAACATTTAATATTGCTAGTCTTTTTAATTTTCTTGGTGTTTGAGAAGTCAGGAAACATTCTAAATGCTTATCGATCATCTGAGAAACATCTCCTTAAATATTTTACTCATTTATTCTTATTTTTATTCAATCTTTCTCTCATTGATTTTTAAAGTTTTTAAAAATTATCCTGCAGATAGGAGCCTTTTTGTTGGTTGTGTATATTAGAAATGTCTTTTTTCCATTCTGTGGTTCGTATTTTTACTTTATTACTGATGTCTTTTAGTTAACATATGTTCCTCATTTTACTGAGGTTCACTTCTATTAAACTTTAATGGTTAGTGCTAACTTGGAAAGAAATCCTTGCCAGACACAGAGTCAAAAAAATAAAACAACTTTCATGTTTTAATTAGAAATTTTATTGTCTCATCTTTTATACTTAGATCTCTATCCATCTGCTTTTGATTTTTGCATGCAATATGGTGGGGGCAGGGCAAGAACGTTTATTTCCATGTAGACACTCAAATGATCAGACCCAGTTTATTGAAAAGACAGTTTTTTCCACAGTAATCTGTCTAGTAATGTCACAGTTTTGGTGTCTTTATCACACAAGTATCCATACACGTGTGGTCAGCTTCTAGATCTTCGTCATACTTGCTTATTTGTATCTCATTTTGCCAATACCTCATGTCTTTTTTAAAAATAAACATTTATTTATTTATACATACAAGAACTGGGATACAGGCCAGAGATGTGGGGGCCAAGAGGATTCACCAGAGACAGAGCTTAGGTAGTTTAGGGGAGCAGAGCACCAACAGAACAGGCAGCTTAGGGGAGCAGAGCACCAGGCAGGAGAGGTCTGCTGTACAATGTGGGTCAGCTCCCTGGCCGGGGATCGAACTCGTGCTGCAGTGGCTGTGGATGTTTCGTAGTACCATGCTTAACCCCTTAATCCACCACTGAGGCCCCCTATACCTCATGTCTTAACTACTAAAGATTTAAAAATCCTGATCAAAGGGAATAAAAAGTCTCCCAGTTTTCTTCATTTTTGTTCCTTCAAGATATTTTTTCACTATTTTTCATAGTTTTCTGTTCCATGTAAAATTTAAAATCAGCTTATCATTTTACAACATTATCTACTGAGATTTTGATGGAAATCGGATTTTTTACAAACCAGTTATTTATAATTACACTTCAAAATATTTTTTCCATGTAATCATTATTCCCCATTATTTATTACGTCCCTTTTAATTTTGTGAATGTAGAATAGATTTTTGTAAAGAGTTTTTATACACTTTAAAAAGATTCATTTCTGGCTATTTGTGCTATTTTAACACAATTATGAATAACATATTTTTAGTTCTTTGGCTAGATGTTTGTTGCTAAACAAAAGTGAAGCTCTGTTTGTATTTCATGCAATGATCTTAAATTTTCTTATAATGCTGATAGCTTTACTGTTGATTTTATCAGGTTTCTATATACACAATACTTAGGGTCAGCAGTCAAGAGTCCTTTGCCTTCATTTTTGAAGAAAATTTCTGTTGACTCTTGGTTTGAAATCACTTCAGTTTGAAAATGTAATTCCTTTGTTTTCTGGTTTCCATTGTTAATTTTAAGAGGCTGTCATGCTCTGTTTTTAAATAGATTTTTATTGAGGTATCATTGGTTGATAGCATTGAGATGTACACCACTTCAACATCTGTATTAAGCACACTGTGATCTCCAACTAATCTCCTTCCCATCCACCACCCGCACTTAATCCCTTTTCACCTGCACGTCAGCCCCCTCCATTCTGGTAACCACCAATCTGTTCTCTGTACCCAGGAGTTTGTTTTTGTGTTGTGTTGTTTGCTTTCTTTGTTTCTTCCTATTCCCCAGGGGAGTGATATCATATGGTATTTATTTTGCTCTTTGGATGTCAAGATAACTTTTGTATTCTTCAATTGCTTTTAATAGTTATTTTCAATTTTTGTCCTTTTACTCTAATGAGTTTAGGTGTTGTTTTCTCTATATTTATTTTCTTTGGGGTTCCTAGAACTTTGTGAATCTGTGCTTTCGTATATTTTGTTGCTTTTGGAATCTTTTTGGCCATTATCTCTGCTCCACTCCCCTCCTGTTTTTCTGAGTCTAACCTCATGTATAGTTGAACTACTTATTGTCCCACATAGCTTCTACACTCTTTTTTGGTTTGTTTTCCATTCCTTTACTCTGTGCTTCAGTATAGATATTTCTCTTGCCATGTCCCAATTTACTTTGAGTAAATCAACAATGTCTAATCTGATGCTATTTTTTCCATTTAATTACTAAATTCAATCACTCTATTTTTTATATCTATGATTTCTTTGTTAAAAAAGGTTGTTTTCAAAAACCACATTATAGTTGTACTTTTATAATAATTTGTGTTACATATATAATTTTGTTTTGGTTATAAGGTATTTTCAAAAACACATATAATAAAATAATAGTTATTTAAAAATCTGTACCTGCTAAGTGCAATAACTGGATCTCTTATGTTTACGTTTCCAATTTTATTTTTGGAAATATTTTATGTTTGTAGACCTACTTATTTTTATTGATGCCAGATATAGTGCATAAAAATAAAGATAATTTGAATCTCTAAGTTATTTTTTTTTTAGGGAGAATTTAATTTAACTACTGTTAGGTTGTTGAACTATTGCTTGATTATATAATCTAGTCAATCTAATTAGAGACTGGATAGATTAGAATCTGGGCTCTGTCCTTACAAATGTTGGTATATTTCAGGTACACATTCATCCTCAAGCTGTAGTCCCAAGAGTTTCAGTTCCAGTTGAAAGCTTTGAAGAATTACCTATTTAGCTCTTCTGCCCATTTTTTGGATTGAGTTATTGGTTTACTTTTTTGAGTTGATCTTTCTTTGAAGAGCTTCTTTATCAGTCCGTTATCAAATGTATTGTGTGTAAATATTTTTTCCCATTCAGTAGGGTCTGTCTTTGTTTTGGTCACCATAGAGAAGTCTTTAGTTTGATATTGTCCCAGTATTTTTATTTCTTTGCTGTTGGAGATCACAAAGGCCACCTAGTCTAAGTTAATTAAGAGACAATTAAAATGTTATGTAATATTATCAATTGTGTGTAAAGGTATCTATGTGACAATATACTTGTTAATAGAAACTATAAAAAAACCCACAAAACTTTGGGTGTTTACCAATCTAAGTTTGTAATTTAATATCATTATGTCTATGAGGCTATAAAAATTTCTGCTTATCTTCCCACTTGCTAAATTACTATGTTCAAAAAGGTAAATTCTCAACTGACAAAGAAACACCAAATACTAGGCTCACTCCTCTGCATCTGGACATTCTTTGAACCTCACAAGTCCCTGCTGACTTGGTTGCTCTCTAATGTCCTCATATTGTGTGTGTGTGTGTGTGTGTGTGTGTATATATATATATCATTCTCTCATTCTCTTCTCTCTCTCTCTCTCTCTCTCTCCTCCCGTGTCCCCCCGCC
Organism: Galemys pyrenaicus; assembly: GCA_019455555.1. NCBI lineage: Eukaryota > Metazoa > Chordata > Mammalia > Eulipotyphla > Talpidae > Galemys > Galemys pyrenaicus. Next base: position 11,207,677 of record JAGFMF010011629.1, read on the forward strand.
CCAATTTTTCTAGTTCTTCTTAATGTAAATTGACCAGAAAGGTTCATTTTCTGTTTTTCGAAGAGAATGTGATATTTTCAGCTTGTTACATTCAAGGTCCTTGCTTCTACCTATAAACCTACTAAAGTCAAACATGAAAGAAATTAGACTGAAAATGTGTGTGACAAAATTCTGTGTGTTAGGCGGAAAAATCATATCCATTAAATAACAATTCACAAATACTAATCATTAGGTGACTGTCCTAAAGCCTATCTATATGTGAAGTACAGAAAGGTAATGAGATAAACTAATAATGCAGAGACTATTGTGTATAGTTTTGATAATAAATATTTTATAACTCTTATTATGGGGACTCTAATACTATGAAAATTGTTAATGCCAACATTCAAGAAGATGATTTTCTAAATTCTTATGTGTATAAGTAGAAAACTGAAATGGAGATTGTTCATATTTAGTAGTGCATATTTAAAGGTATGCTATGATAATAAGGAACAATAAAATCATGAACTTTCTTTTCCAAGGAAGCAGGTGCTAGAGTCAGTAGGTGTTCAGTTGGGATTGTGCATCAATAATGTTTATGTTATATGTCATATGATGTTGTAAAATGTTGTAGAAAGACAAATCATCTTGCAAAGCTACCAGACAAATTTAATACAAGGTGATATTGTTAGGGGGAAAGACCCTCCTGAATGGATTATACAAATAGGTTATGGACTTCGATCCCCATTCCAGACCTACAAGATCCAAGGACTACAAATCCCATAAGGTCATTA
>JAGFMF010011629.1:11218148-11258563 GCA_019455555.1 Galemys pyrenaicus
CCCTGCTCTCTGTGGTGAATCCTCTCACCCCCCACCTCTGGCCTGTACCCCAGTGCTTGTATGCATAAATAAATAAATCTTTAAAAAAAAAAAAAAAAAAGAAAGTACTGACTGATATTTGGTTTCCGTGATCCAGGTAAGAATGATTCTGTTACATGAGTCACATGAATTAATTAGGATGCAGAGACCTCGTGTTCTAATTAATATCTCATCTTTAGCCAGTAGGAAGGACATGCAACTTGTACTTTTTTTGGTCCATCATCCCTAATCTCAGTTTCAGCTTATTTTTCCCCAATTCATGTTCCTTTCACTTCCTGTGTTCAATGTCTAAAGTCTCACTGTGTTATGTCTATTTTTTGCAAGCCAACTTAAATCCTCTTTGAAGCCAGCTGGCGTATAAATCAATTGGACAGATACATGATAGATAGCTAAATAGATAGATGATAGATACTCTGTAATTTAGTCTATAGCAATTATGGGAGGATGGTACAGGGACAGGCTAGTAAACTACTTCACAGGTGGGCTGATGTTTGTTTCCTTTTCCACCCTTAACTGGTCTTGATCATTTGGAAAAGTCATTCTATTTCTATAAATCTCAATGATTTTATCTGTCACCAGGGAAGCTGATTGAATGATGTGTAGCATCTATTCTGACTTTCATAATATATGACTGAAAAATATCAGTAGCAAAAGCTTGTAGAAAGTTCTCATTGCAGAAACATACCATTGATAATCACTACCATATAAAATGAGCTGCCATTTTCTTTTTGCTGTTATTAACCAAACCTAACAATTAATAAGGGGGGCAGGCCAAGAGTCAGGATGCAGCTGGTCTTACTAAAGAAACTACACCCAGGAAAAATGCTGTCTTTTAGAAAAAGCTGCATTTTGGAAACTGCTTTCTCCAGCCCAACAATTCTGAGACATTGTTGAAACTCCCAGTTCCAAGAAGATAAGGATCTAAGTGGATGGGGACATTTTCACATGATTTTAACAACCCTCTGCTTTCCTCAATGCATAGGTAACATCAAGTAAATACATTAATCTCTATGCTGATTTTTCTTTGTAAGAAATTCTAGAAAATGTACCTGTAAACTTCTTGCAACTGTATATAATTCTCATTGAGAAACTCAGAATTTGGGTAGCTTTCCCAGAGCTAGCTGGAATCTGACTTAATTGTTCAATAATGTATTTGAACCAAGAGAGTGAAGAAATTTTCTTAGGAGGAGGATAGAGTTATCAGATAAGCAATATTATTACCTGATTGTGGAACTCCCAAACATTAGTCTGGATGAGCTTATCAAAGTCGTGGGACTGGGGAGGGTTGAGGGAAGATGGGAGCAGGAGGGACTGAGGTGATGGTGCACTGGTGAGATGGTGATGGGGAATACATGGGGATTACAATTAATGGCAAGTATATGTAAATATTAAAATATTTTAATAATAAAAAAAAAAGTCGTGGGACTAAAGGTGGATTGCGCCTTGAGTTTGATTTTAATCTACGCCAGGTATGAAGTTGGCGATAAAGAAATGATAGACTCTAACAGAAATAACAGGAAAAACCTTAGAAACAGTTATCTCAAAAGACAATATTTAGTAAAAGTTTTGATTGATTTTTCTATAAAACAATCCATTTTTAATATGGAAGTGGTTCATGTAAATGTCTACATATAATGTTTTCTTGAAATGTGATGGTGTGACGTGATGGATTTTTTCCCCCTTCAATAGAATTTGAAACTTCAAGACAAAGGACTGCTGACAGACACAAGTCATTGCCCTGACCTAACAGACACTCTCCTCTAAATTCTTAAGCCAAACTTCCAAGGCCACTTGAAGATAGGGACAGATGGTCAGGGTTAGTTTTGCAGAGCCAGGGCCCCCATATCACAATTGTGACTGAAAACTACTGACTGTTTAAAGCTGTACCCTTCTGAGAAATGCCCTAGGGAGGCAGGAATCACCTCATATCTGGCAGGTTAGGCCCGCCCTCCCCCCACCCCCAGAGGCTAGTGATCAGGCAAAATTACAGACAATAGGGATATAAAAACTAGTCTCTTTGCCCACAGCAGATAAATCTGTGGTGCCATAGATTCCCCAGAGAGCCTCACCAGGTCAAATTCAGGCTGGACTTCATCTGAATCATCTTCTGCACTGCTGGGAATGGGTGTGGGTACAGCTTCTGTCTGGGTACCAGACAACCTAGCCCACTGTGTTCCCTCTAAATTCAGCCAGCGGGAGACACTTGGTGGCAGGTAGGAGAAGAGAAGGGAGACTCTATCTGTGCTGCAGTTGTTGGCATTTCTAGGTAGCAGGAGCATGATGATGGCAAATAAAGAGGCTTTTCCAGCAGGCTCTAGATAGCAGGAGCATGATGATGGCAAATAAAGAGGCTTTTCCAGCAGGCTCTAGGTAGCAGGAGCATGATGATGGCAAATAAAGACTCCAGCAGGCTCTTTAGTAGGAGAATTTCTAGCAGGCCAGAAGCCCAAGCCAATGCGCTTGAGCAAATTCCTGATTTCAGTTGCACACTTTCACCCTTTTCTGTCTTATAACAGTTCCCATTCCTATTGCTCCTCCAAACTTTCCAATACCATTGTAATCAATTTCTTACATTAATCCCCATAGAAATGCCTAGAGTAGTTTTCTTTTCCCAGCTGGCTCCTGATAAAGTAGGTAATATTTACATATTACTATGAACCAGGACATTTGCAAAGTTAACTTGTTTAATCTTTAAAACCATGTGTGAGGCACCATTGTTGTATAGATGAGGAAACAGGTATAAAGGAGTTAGAGTAGCCACATGGTTAGTAAGTGAAAAAGCTGGACTCTGAACCTAGGCAATTAGGTGTCCAAGCTTGTCCAAGGTGTCCAAGACAATTAGGTGTCATAATCTATCCTATATATTAGGCTGTATTATATTCTTTTTGAGTGTCAATTTACCCATAGCCATCTGTTATGGACTGAATGTTTGTATCACCCTAAAATTTGTAGGTTAAAATACTAACTCCCTCATCTTGAAGGGATCATGCTCAGTGAAATAAGTCAGAAGGAAAAAGAAAAATACTGGATGGTCTTACTCATAGGAGGAATATCGGGGATCGAGGAAAATAATAATAATAACAATAACACTATCACCACCAAACAAAAACTTACAACAAAACAAAACAAAAATAAACAGACATTCTACAAATCAGAGACAGTCTGCAGGGAAGAGGGAGGGGTTGGGGTCAAGGTCGGGATGGGAAGAGCACAAAGGACTATGGTGATGGTGCACGGGTGAACTGGTGGTGGAAATTCTATGGGGATTACACCTAGAAAGGAATGCAAACATTGTAACAAGCAAACAAATAATTTTTTAAAATTAAACTCTTTAAACTTATAATTAATTAAATTATATACAAGGAATGTATATACTAAATAAACACTAAAGATAATTTCCTTTCTAAAAAAAAGAGAGAGAGAAACACTAACTCCTTCTATGATGGTGTAAAGAGATTAGCTTTTGAGAGGTCATTTCAGGGCAGGAGGATGAAGCCCTCCTCCACTGGATTAGTGCCCTAATGATAGCAACACCAGAGAACACCCCTGAGTTCTATATCCTGTTCAGGCACAGGCAGAACACAGAAGTCTGAATTCTGGAAGAGGGGTCTCCCCAGAACCCAGTCATGAGGCACCCTGATCTGGACATCCAACCTCTAGAGCTGTCAGAAATAAATTCCTCTTGTTGAAAGCCACCACCGGTTGTTTGATGCTTTGCTGTGACTGCCTACTTGGACCAAGACAGCATCTAACACTTTTTCATTACTCATAAGTGGTGCAAATCATTGGATGTTTAAATCTTTGTGTAGATTTACGTGCCTTTCTGCATTCAGCTTTATTTTAAATCCCAAAGAGCATGATGCTGGCTTAATAAAAAGTTCTCTGTTCTCAGGATGTTGTTGACCAAAATAAATCTGCTATAATCTTGATACAGTGAAGTGAAATAATATTGAAACTTTTAAGAGAATACGTGTAAATTATTACTCTTGGTGCCAACTTTTCTTAGAGGCTGAGATTCTGAACAAATGGAGGATTAAATATTCAACTACAGAAGTATTGATAGTGTATGGAGTCAGCTTGTCTTAATTTTGTCTGTTAAATTTTGGGATCCATTTCTCCTCAGTTGCAATTTTCTTTTTCTCAAATGCAATATATTTTACATCACCAAGGATGTTATTTTCTTTTAAACAATACAAGAGAAAATTGGGTGAAGTTTATCAAACCTCTTATATCCATATTAGGCAATTAACCTATGTCAGTGATAACCAATAAATATGGTTCTATTACTAATTCCACATACCAGTGAGAAAACTTTTTTCTAATTTCTGTTCCTCAGTTTTCCTAGCCCCAAAATGAAGAAGATAATAGAACTATTATATGTGCTGTATTATGTTGTTAGCTTCATTGATAAGAAAACAATATTTGGGCCTCCTTGGTGGCCTAGGGGTTAAGTCTCAGAGCTTTCATCTCTATTTCTCTGGCCAGGAAAGCTGACCCACATATGGTACAGCAGATTCCTCCTGCCTCCTCACTGCATTTCTTAGTGTATTTCAGTAAATCTTTCTGTTCTGTTCACCAATCTGTCTCTCTGGTGAATCCTCTTACTCCCCATGCCCCATAGAAGAACACCCTAGTTCTTCTACGCAAAAAAAAAAAGGGGGGGAAAGAATATTTGAAAATCCCTTTACATATCAATACTTTTTTTAAAATTTATTTTGTTTATGCATACAAGAACTGGGGTGTAGGCCAGAGGTGTTGGGGAATGAGAGGATTCACCAAAGACAGAGTGGGGAACAGATCAGGTCTGTCTACTAAAATATACTGCTGAGGGGAGCAGCAGGCAAGACAGGAGAGGTCTGCTGGGTCATGTGGGTCAGCTCCCTGGCTGGGGATTGAACTCTTGCTGCAGTGGCTGGCAGTAGCTTAATAGCTCTGAGACTTTAACCCCTGTGCCAGTAGGGAGGCCCCGCTTCTTTTTTACTTATTATAGTTACTGCCATGCCAGGTGCTATTCTTTTCGCTACAATTGAACTATGTGAATATTTAGATATTGCTGTGGAATGGGTAGTATTTATATTGCATCCAGAGGTAAGCCAATATGAAAATTATTATAAAACTAGTGTCAAGACCTTTGCAGTCATTCTTTGCTTTTCTTTCAAAATAAAATGGTCAGTTCCATTAAAATGATGGTAATTCACCATATTTGTGGGTTTAAGCAGATATCTCACAGCCAACATAGTGATCAAGAAAAGAATTCTCAGCTCCGGAAAGGCTGGAAAAACACTCACTAAGACCAGGAAAACTGGAACCTTCCCTATGTGATTAAACCTCAAAATCTCATGTGGATTTTCCAGCTTTGTACTTTGGGAAACTGACCCTAATCCCAGCTATAAGAACTGTGGAATCATCAGTGGTTTTTGAACAGGGTTGGCCCAGTTCTGGTTGTTAGAGTGGAAAGACATGCTTTTTCATGAAGTTTGTGTGTGTATACACACACACACACATCTATATGTATATATATATATATGAATATAAACATCTTATTTACTTATGCATATAAGCTTGGGTACAGGCCAGAGGTGTATATGTGTGCAGTGGGGAATGCGGTGAGAGGATTCACCAGAGACAGAGTGAGTTGCAGAACAGGAAGATCAACTGAAATACACTGTTGAGGGGAAGCAGAGGGTGAGGCAAGAGAGGTCTGCTGCGCATGTGGGTCACCTCCCTGGCCAGGGATCGAACTCGTGTTGTAGTGGCTGCAGAAGCCCCACAGTGTGGTGCTTAACTCCTTGTGCCACCAGGGAGGACCTTTCATGAAGTATATTCAGATGCTAGACCAGTGAAGACTGCATGGCCGCCAGTAACTATTGTGGTCCCTCATCTCCTTCACTAATTTCCACAAACCTACATTTCAGACTTTTCTGAAACCTGCTGTTGTTAAGGTGTGTGTGTGTAAGTTTCTAGCAAATTCCACCTAGAAAACACCCTCAGTAATTACTGATCTCACAACCTCTGAGCATCTGTTCTGGTCAAAATATGTGAGCCCCACATGCCTACAAAGCTAGGCTCTCATCTGCTGTTGTTGATGTTACTCTCTTGATGTTACTCCTCTTTGCCAGCTAATGTCATAAGAACCTTCACAGGGTGACCGGCTGGCAGTTGGAGGATGACAGAGTGCTATTCCCTAATCACAAGGGCTAAAATAGGTACTTTTTCAAGCATCCAAGCCTGACCAGCATTTAGAGAATTACCTGGCTGGGTGTACAGCTTGGGGCACTTAGCTTATTTTTACTTCCATTTTTAAGGAATTTATTTTTCCTCCCTGAACTAAAAAGAGGGTACTGATAACTCTACTATCTCTACATATTAAAAATGACATAAGTGGGGCCTCCCTGGTGGTACAAAGGGTTGAGTGCCACACTCTGGGGTTTATACAGCTGCTGCAGCACAAGTTCAATCCCCAGCCATGGAGGGGACCAACATGGCACAGCAGACCTCTCCTGCCTCGTCTGCTCTCCTCAGCAATGTATTTCAGTTGATCTGCCTATTCCACTCCCCACTCTGTCTCTGGTGAATCCTCTCACCTCCCGCACCTCTGGCCTGTACCCCAGCTCTTGTATGCATAAATAAATTTTAAAAAAATAAAAATGACATAAATGAAAGCAGGTTCAAGCATTTTAAGAATCACCGCAATGAGGGCACGAAAGTGTAGAAGAATCACTCAACCCTAAATTGCAAGACCTTCATATTTGAAGACATTGATGATTAATTTGGGCACCATCCTCCCTTAAGGGAGAAAAATCCAGTGACGCTCATGTCAGGATGAAAGTTATATTTCTTTACTTAGTCCTCATAAGCATATTTGACTGATAATTTAAATTAATGAGGCAGTGGGAAAACTTCACTTTGCATTGCAAATGGAGCAGAGAAACACATGATTCAGTAGGAAAATAAATTGAATTGCTATGAACGTAAAGCCTATCATGATAAAGGTCAGAATAATGTTTTCTCCTCCCAGAGAAAATAGAATCAAATCATCAGTTAAGACACATTCTTTTTGGTAATCCTAGATCATGCCTTCAATAGAAATAAACCTTGATGATCAATGCTATTTTTAAAATGACTTCTTTTCCCTGACCCAAGAAAAGAGGATTAGTGTTACTTACAAAGTTATCTAATTGATATACAAGGAGAACTTTAGGTCTATGAATATTTTCTTAAAAATTATCAGCATACAGTGTATGAAAATAATTTGAAACTGAAAAAGAAAACCCTCAAATGTGTTCTGGTTCATTTGTGTTAATCATTTTGTCAAGTGCTTCTAAACTCTCTGTTGAATATGCTAAAGAGAAGTATTCCCAGCCCAGAAGGTTGCTTTGACACAAGCTACAACTGCAGTCTATACTAACACCAGTCATTAGCATATTTTGTGCCTAGGAAGAATTGGAAGTAATCAGAAAATTTTTGAGGATTATCTTAATAACCTAAACTATGTATGTAGTACATGGGGCAGGTTCTCAATGGCTCCAGGCTGATGGGTGTGTAAAGGGGAGTCCTGGAGCCCTCAGTGGCTTTTTCAGAGTTTTATTGATCTATCTGCCCAACTAGCAGTGAGGCAACCAGGGACATGAAAGGGCCAGGAGGCTGGTAAGTCTCCTAGTTCTTGGTGAGTCTTCATGCTCTCTGGCTCTCTGCATTCTTTCGAGTCTCTGCTTCTCTGCTACTGCTGCTACTCTTGCTTCTCCTGCTTTACTACTGGCAGCCCCATGATGCTGCCCTTATATGCCCAGTCTGTTAGCCCAGGTGCACTGTAGTGGCAGGAAGGCAACACAGGGCAAGTTCGGGATGGTTCTAGCAGACAGGGGTAAAGGAAGGAGTCCTGGAGCCCTTGGTGGCTTTTATACTTTTATTACAGAGGTGGCATCAGGTACTTGGCAGGCAGGGGTGCCAGGGGGCCAGGAGGTTGGCAGGCCTCCCAGCCCCCGGCACATCTCACCCTCTCGGTTGCTTTGCTGGCTTCTGTTCTCCCGCTGCTCTCGCTGCTTGATGGTCTTGCTGCTCGTGTTGTTGCTGGCATCCTCATGACACCGCCCATATAAGCCTGTGTCCAAACTCAGGTGCTCCCACCTGCACATGCCCACCTAGGCATGCGTGCAGCACTGCAGGTGTCCATCATTATACCAGTGGTGGGAGGGTGGAAAAGCCTGAGACTTTTCTTAGACGCTACATGCACCCACTTGCACATGCCTACACCCTACTCCAGGGGCCGCCATCAGGCACACGTGCAGGACCGCAGGGGTCTATCGTTGGTGTTAATGGTGGGAGGGAGGAAAAAATGATAACATCCATTTACCCTATCATATAACAGAAAGGATTCCCCCAATTCAGCCCTGAAGCACGCTGGTTTCAAACTTCTTTCCTTGCATAATATAAAATTACACATCCAATTAAGTTAAATAAAAGGAGCAGGGTTCTGCTTCACTAATCTTAAATGTCAGCCACTTGAGCATACCCAGGCTCAGAAGTTCAATCGGTACGTGTGCTTGATTGGTTTCTCCTAACCTGAAGGCCATCATAATTAAGAGAACGTGAAGCTCTTTTCGGTGGTTCTTCCCCTAAATGATAAGATGGGATGAAGGAATGAAATCTGAGAAAAGGTGAAGCGAGCATTCTATGTGGTTTGGGAAAATGAGTTTTAATTTTCCTCAGAACTTAGACATCTGTTTCAAGCACCTGAAGATATTTCAGTGAAGTCATTATCCAAACATCAGCCGAACGCAATGCCTCCATTAGTTTAAGGAAGCTTCTGGCGTCTTGGGTGATGCTGACTAGTTAAAAAAGTAAAAAAGGCTCATCAACCTCTGAGCCAGGATGTCGTGCCCTTGGGTGAGCCTGACTTTAGTTCAGGACACTGAGTGCTTTTGTCGTCAGTGAGTTCAAGCCCTCATCTTCAGAATCACAGGAATTCAGGACATACTACACTTCTTGCTTTCCTGCCTGTAGGTAAATGAAGATTGCTCAGGCTTTTGTGCCATTGGCCTCCGTGTCTGTCATCTGTGGCCTTGAATGCAAGAGGCGCTTGGGAGCGTGGGCTTGGGACACGCATGCTCGGTGGTGGACGCCTGGAGTGTGCTGCGTGCGTGCGTGCATGCGTGAATGGGCACGCCTGAGTCTAGAGGCTGAGCATATAAGGTGTGGCAGAGAGCAGTGGGGAGGCCCTGAGGGAATGTCAGAGAGAGCCCAAAGAGTAAGGATTTACTGGGGGCTGGGCGGCCCAACGCTTGCTAGTCTCCCTACTCCCCATCCCCCCCACCCCCCTACCTGGTCATCTCACTACAAATGGTGTGGGAAGATCCTTAAAAGCCTGAAAAAGCCACTGAGGGCCGAGGGCTCTCCTCTACCCTTTTGCCCTGACCCACAGACCTGCCCTGTGCTGGCTCTCTGATGCCCTAAAGATCCTCGCTTGCCGGATAAACTGTCCACTTATCTTAGTGCTTATCACTTAAAAGGTAAGATTTGATTCTTTTTTCTTTAACTGTATCTTTTTTTCTTTCTAATATCCTGGGCTTGCAACACTGTACATGGCTCAGGGACTTAGGTTACCAGGTCTTCCACTGTAACCAGCCCTCAAACAGAACACATGCAACCCTGCCCCTTGTCCAGGGGCCCCCCTCGCCCCTTTGCTCCCAGATCGGATCCTCCTCTTCCCTCTCTGGTAACTTAGATTCTGCAAGTCAGGCTGTAGGGTCAGAAAAAACCATCAGGTTTTTCCACCCTCCCGCCACTGGTATAATGATGGAAACCTGCAGAACTGCACGCATGCCTAGGTGGGCATGTGCAGGTGAGTGCACCTGGGCAAATGCACCAGGTATATAAGGCTAGTGTCATGGGGACGCCCCGTGGCGGCGGCAGCATGGAAGGAGAAGCCAAAGTGTTGCAGTGGAGTACGATGAATAGTCTGAAGGGGGCAAAGACAAAGAGACTGCTTGACCCCGTGATGAACCTACCCGGGCTGGGATGGTTGCAAGACACAGATTTAGGGTTTGTTTTGTCTGTTTTCTTCTGTCTCTATATTCCATATAGGAGTGAATCCCCTCCCAAACTTGCCTCCATTTTCTCACTTGACTTCTACGAGTCACCATTTTTTTTGTCTCAAAATTCAAGTTGTATTTCTGTTTCCACTTTAAATCATTTTGGATTCAGTTCCGATATAAAGAGGCGTTGGTGCGATTTTACTTTTAAGTACAGTTTTCTTTTTCCTTTCATTTGTCAGCCGTACCTCCAAAGAGAATTCAAAAATGCCCTGCTTTACTGTAGGGTAAAAGTGAAATCGAGCATTTTTATTCCCTTCCTGTCTCAAGCCTCTGTCGCTGGCACCTGTAGCCTTACATGCCTGCCATGATATGGGCACCTGGGCCCGAAGAGCACAGTGTGTGCACTTACACTGGGCCTAGAAGGGTGGGCTAAGAGTGCTTCAGTCTAAGAGGTGGGGGCTCAAGTTGCTGGCTCCCTGCTGGCTGGTTTCCCTAGGTCAGTGTTCAAGACCTGAAAAAGGATCCACAGAACTACAAAACTCTCCTTGTGAGAATTGATGGTGAATTTACCTGGGATGATTATATAACACAATTTAGAAGTGGCAAGCACCACCCTCACTCACCATTCTATTGGACTTTATTTTTAATTTTTGTGTAGAGGAGCTGGGGTGCAGGCCAGAGGGGTGTGTGTGTGGCGGGGGTGTGTAGCGGCAGGAAGGAGGCACTGAGCAAGTTTGGGATGGTTCTAGCAGACGGCAGGTAAAAGAAGGAGTCTTGGAGCCCTTGGTGGCTTTTTATGCTTTTATTAGTAGAGGTGGCCTGGTACACGGCAGGCATGGGTGCCGGGGGGCCGGGAGGCTGGCAGGCCCCTGGTGCATCTCACTCTCTCGACTGCTTTGCTACTGGCGACCCGTTCCTTCTGCTGCTGCTGCTGCTACGCTCTCTGCTGCTGATTGGTACTATTGGTTCTGGCATCCTCATGACGTCACCCATTTAAGCCCATGTCCAAACTTAGGTGTGCCCACTTGCACATGCCCTCCTAGGCAGGTGCACAGCACTGCAGGTATCCATCATTATACCAATGGCAGGAGGGTGGAAAGACCTGATAGTTCTCTGACCCTATAAGGAGGAAGCTCAGAGGAGTCACCAGAGACAATGGGGAGCAGAACAGGCAGATCTACTGAAACACACTGCTGAGGGGAGTAATGGGCGAGGCAGGAGAGGTCTGCCTCGCCATGTGGGTCAGCTCCCTGGTGGGGGATTGAACTCATGCTACCATGGTCATAGTGCTGAGACTTAACCTCTAGGCCATCAGGGAGTCCCAGACTTCTTTCTTCCTGATAGTCTTTAATGTTCCTTCAAGATAATCTGGTCTGTTTTGCTCTCCCTTTTCCATTACCTCTGTTCTCTGTTAGGTCACTATCAAAATAGGTTCTACTGCATTTCTCCCTCCTTTTCCCCTATGAGACTGAACTCTGTCAACTGTTAGAACACTATGCAAATAGTGTAAGAAAGGCTTTTATTTTTCCTCTCAAGGGGACAGTTATCTCATTTTTCCACTTACGGTATAATCTACAAGTAATTACCCAAGTCATATGAACTTGGTATATGGAAAAACAACATTTGTGTGAGAGTGAAATGATGAAAACTCCAGGTTGTTTTTCTCCCGACTCTGACCTTGAGTAACTTAAATGCCTTTAGAATTTTTTTTAATTGAAGTAACATTGCGTTATACTATAGTTTCAGATGTGCATCGTTAGAAGTCAAAATGTGTATATACTACACTAAGTTCACTACTAAAAGTCTAATTCTATCCTTCCATGTATAATTAAGCCCCTTTTGCCACTTTTACCCACACCCTCCCCCGCTTCCATACATAGCTGGGTAATAAAGTTACAAGCTTGTCTTCTAAGGTGGTTTTGAGGGTTGACTGAAATACAGCATAGGAAAGCAATTTGTTAATCACAAAAGCTCTACAAATGCAAATTTTACTTTATCATTTGCTTTGTTTCTTTAAAGCAGAAGCACAGCAGGAACCTACTTCTGTTAGCTCTTTAATAGCCCCTAGCAAATTCCTAGGCTGAGTTCAACAATTTCCAGTCCTGGAAGTTAGCAGATGTTAAAGAAAATCATTGCCATTTTTCTTGTTATGAAAATACACAGATTAGTATGTTTAGCTTTCTGTAAAATTACAGTAGCAATGGTTATGAACTAACAAAGAACACCTTTATATGTGTTTAGAAATTAAGGCTGAGAAGGTGTATCTGCTATTGAATGTGAGTACAAAGCAAGAGGGAGAAGTAATGGTGTTGTCATACTCTCCTGGCCTCATTACTCTGTGAGAACTTTTCTTAATGCATGTGTATAACTTCCCGAATGTTAATGAAAGTGGTGTGTGCCCAATGAAGGGAGAAGAGAGCTAAGATTAAAAACCCACACCAATGACGCACACTTAATGAACTAGTCTTACAGTTTCATGCACTACTTCTTTAAAATTCTGATTTTTTTTTAAAGGTACATTAACAGTATCTACAAGGTGCTTAGAAGTTCAAAAGGAAGAAAACACTAGTTTGAAAACTCCAGGATAAGCAAACAAGTTTCTGGTTTGGGGAGGTGTATTTGAAAATTTGTCCTTCTGATGATTGTTAGACAAATGTGGGATTATGACCAGCCTCGGTTCTTCTGAGGCCATGCCTTGTTGCTCACCCATATGGAATCTTTATTTTTGAGTCAATTTGTTATAAGATGGGATGATGGGCACCTCAGGACCCCTCAACTAGCCTGCTCTAAATAGGTTCTGGCAAAACATACTCTGATATTTAAGACCGTCAATAGAAAATGTTAATACTAATTAGTGTGTAATTAAAGAGGAGAGAAAGAATATAATTTCCAAGTCAAGCACCCAAAGTTGCCCACCCACTCAGAGGTAAATGCCAAATCAAACAGAATTTGGCCTAACAGGACCACTGAACTCTAAAAGTCCCCCACAAGTCTAAGGCACCTCCTGGTGGGGACCCATAGGAAAGGGCAGAAGGAGCTAGACAAATCTGGAAGGAAAGAAGCAAAATCAAAACCCAAGTCAAAAGGAACTACAAAAAAAAAAAAAAAAAAAAGAGAGAGAGAGAGCTCAAGGAAATGAGCAATTATAGCCAAAAACAAACAAACAAGCAAAAAAACACAAGAACAAGAGGTCAAAGATAAACCAAAAGGCTCACTGAGGTAGAGACTGGGATGAGGGCAGAAAGAGAACAAGGGACTGCAGTGATGGTGCACGGGTGAAATGGTGGTGGGAACTCCCTGAGGTCTATAAATGATGTCAAATATAAATTTAAAAAAAAACAAGTCAAGATAAAGGGTGCCATTGTCAACCTCCCCTTGGGTCTCTCAGCCATGTCTTTGTCTCAAGTGCCTCCTCCAATGTCCTTTAAGTCCTTGGTGCAAGTCCAAGGCTGAGTAGCAGGCACAGCTTCTTCCCAGGTCTCTCTGCTCCACATACCTCCTCCAGATCTCCTTGCTCATTCTTTTTCCCTGTCTTCTTGCCTCTCTTTCCTACCTTCCTGCTCAGCCCAACCCTTACTTGGGTGGGGCAGGGAACCTGGGACCTCCCCTTTCCCATAATTCACAATGTTCCAGTAATCCATGCAGTTCAAGGCTTATGATAGCGGTGGGAGGGCTTCCTGGTGGTGCAGGGGCTTAAGTCTCAGCACCATGGAGCTAATCACAGCTACTGCAGCATGGGTTCAATCCCCAGCCAAGGAGGTGACTCACATGATGCAGTAGATCTCTCCTGTCTCAGCAGTGAATTTTGGTCAGTCCACGTGTTCTGCTCCCCACTCTGTCTCTGGTGAATCCTTTCAGCCCCCACCTCTGGCCTGCCTCCCAAATCTTGTATGCACAAATTTTTAAAAATGAAAAGCTTATGATGGAGAAACATCCTTCTTTCCTTCATGAATCAGCATATCATTGGTTCATTTTTCTCAACCTGCCCAAAATGTGGTTGGGAACATCACTTCATTGCAAAATTACCTTAAATTGAACTAAATTAGGAGAATGAAGACTGCACTGGAGTTTCTAATTGTCAATACTTAACCTACTTTTTAAGATAAGGCATGTCCTTGTCCCCTCGATTACCTTGGATACTTGAGAGATGAGGGACAGCATTCTTTTAAAAAGATTTTATTTATGCACACAAGAGCTGGGGTAAAGGCCAGAGGTGAGGGGGGTGAGAGGATTCACCAGAGACAGAGTGGGGAGCAGAACAGGCAGATTGACTGAAATATACTGTAGAGGGGAACAGCAGGGAGACAAGAGAGATCTGCTGTGTCATGTGGGTCCCCATCCTGACTGCCATCGAACTCAGACTGTAGTGGCTGTGGAAGCCCCACAGTGCAGTGCTCAACCCCATATGCCACCAAGGAGGCCCAAGTGACAGCATTCTTATAGAAAAAAAAATGTTTAAAAAATGGTCAGTATTAATTAAAAAGTGCTTCAAGCACTTTTTCTTAAAGTATGATCTTCTTAGAACACAGAACAATCTGGATGCTTTTATAATGTCATTTGCTAGTTGCCAATCCTCGAATGCTCATCTAGTCAAAATGGTGTTTAAATACTTTAAATTACTTCTGGTTAAGCACACAACTGGCAAGTAGCCATATAAGGAAATAAACAATCATAAACTAAGCATTGCTTACCACAAAAACCTGTTGATTTGTGTTTTATATATAGAAAAGATACTGTGATGGAATATGAACCCATAATGGCTTTATACCCTTAACAGGTAAATGGAAGGAATAAATATCCATAATGGGTATATTACCTGTTATGTACAGGTTGCAACACATATAGTGCATATCAACTTTTAATAATTACATAAGCAGTTTTCCGCATTGAAATGGTGCCATGAAACAAATGCCTTAATATCAAATTCAAAGCATTAGTCCTCCATGTGGTGTAAGTACCACAGAAATAATTAACTTCTGACTGTATTTTTTACATGAAGTTTGTTAAGATCAAATTCATTTTTTTCTAACATGATAGGTTCTTCCAAATCCATGCTACTTTTTCATTCAGAGTCTCACTATCCCTTTCTTACAGAAAATGTGTAGTTTTTGTATTAATACATAATTTTCCTCTTGGTGTTAAAGGTTACCAAAGCACTAGAAAATTGAAGCGCCTCATAAAATCTGTGGTTTTGTAACACACAGTGGAGGGGTAACCCGGGACGCTGGTATTGAGGGACGCTGTAGTGGCAGGAAGGTGTACGGAGCAAGTTCTGGATGGTTCTAGCAGACAGGGGTAAAGGAAGGAGTCTTGCATCCCTCAGTGGCTTTTATCCTTTTATTACAGAAGTGGCATCAGGTACATGGCAGGCAGGGGCATCTCACCCTCTCTGCTGCTTCTCTCTGCTTCTACTGCTGGCATCCTGTTCCTCCCGCTGCTGCTGCTGCTCTCACTGCTTGTCTGGTCTTGCCGCTGCTGGTTGGTACTCTCGCTGCTTGTTCGTACTTGCTGCTCGTGTTGGTACTGGCGTCCTCATGACGCCACCCATATAAGCCCGTGTCCAAACTCAGGTGCGCCCTCTTGTGCATGCCCATCTAGGCATGCGCGCAGCACCGCAGGTGTCCATCATTATACCAGTGGTGGGAGGGTGGAAAAGCCTGAGACTTTTCTCAGACCCTACAGATGCTCTTAGGGCATCCAGCTGTCTATACACAAAGATGAAGCATAGTTTAAATGTGATAGCACTTTAGTAGAATTAGTGTGTAATGAAAGAGAAGAGATGATAATTTTAATAAATGC
Source organism: Galemys pyrenaicus (assembly GCA_019455555.1). Taxonomy (NCBI): domain Eukaryota; kingdom Metazoa; phylum Chordata; class Mammalia; order Eulipotyphla; family Talpidae; genus Galemys; species Galemys pyrenaicus. The sequence goes on from JAGFMF010011629.1 coordinate 11,234,021, forward strand.
AGCCTAATAAACTACCCACCCCCCTCACAGGCAAATGCTAAGTCAAACAGGCTTTGCCCAAAAGCTTATGCTAAGTCTAAAGCACCTTTTAAGGAGAAACAAAAGGGACCAAGGAAGTTAGGGACAAAAGGAGAAAACGGAAGTACAAGTCAAGGTAATGCCGTTGAGTCTGTCTCCACGCATCCCCAAGTCCCTCAGGTCACAGGGGCAAACCAAAGCTGACCTGTTCTTAGCCCTGGTATAGTTTCCCTGGCCATTCAGCTTCGTCCCCTACTCCCGAAAGCCAGACCAAGGCATCACATATATGTGGGGCAGGGAAGGTAGCATCTCTGGTAACTGTTTCAGAAATTGACTTCAGCAGCTATGGTTTTATTTTCCTTTCAGAGACATACTTCAAAACCTGTGTCTTTTATGTCCACTACAGTGATACCAGTGTGGACATTGTAATTTCATAGTAAATAGCAGAAAATGAAATAATTTTAATTTTCATTACTACCAATTGTGTTTTGGGGGCATGAATTTATTGTCAATTCTGTGATACGGTCAAAGAGGGGGAGGAAGAGAACAGGGCAATTTTCAAAAAAAATTCTTTTTGTGTCTATGTTCTATGTTCTTTTTGCGTCTATGTTCTATTTTGCCTGTAAGTATGACTCAGCCTTTTTGGTGTTCAGTCAACCTGGTTAACCTAGTAAGGACAGATGGAAATGAAGCTCTTCTTTACTCTAATGCAGTCATTAGATGATTATCTCCTCCTTTCAGTCCTAAATGCAAATTCATCCTCATTTTATTTCTAATCATCTACCCTTAACTGATGAGGCAAGCAATTGGACTCTGTAAACTTGGCATTGTGCTTCTGGAAAGTAATGCTGTACTGTGGCTCACATGAAAGTTTTACAATAGGGAAGGAGAATTTTAAAAAGTAGCTTCCTTACCAGAGCTTGCGCTGCGTTCATTATCGCTAATTATTAACAGGATGATGCAAGCATCAACATAAAATTGCTATGCTAGAGGGCCATCTGATTTTTGCATTCAGCTCATACCTTCTGTTTCTGTTTGAAAAGATTTGAACCATTCAGGATCTGGTGTATGAAGAATTCTTCTGTCAGCGTTACAAGGAGAGACCCATAATAATGTAACCAAGGACTTGAAATTGCTTTATGCTAATATTTTAACCTTGTAGAACTCATACTTTTCTTACTCTCTTTTTGAAATTCAGTCCTATGTCGATGTGTAACTTTGATCTACTCATTCCTAGCAAAAGAGAGTGAAATTGTTACTATTGTACAAAATTCTTAATAGATTTAGGAATTAAGGGAATAGTAGTTTTTTTATCAAGCACTTGGATTATAACCACTCCTGTCCCCTATTTAGGAAAATTTTCTCTGCCGGTGTTTAAGTGCTTTGCTTCACAGTACAGATGTTTTTCTAGATCCACACCTGCATATTTATGGTGATTTAATCTATATTTACATGACAGCCATCACTCTGAAATCAAAGCTCTTTGAATCATAAATTGGAGTAAACTCAATTAGCTACATCAAGTAAGTTTGAGAGCCACAGTGCTCCAGAAACTCTCAGGCACAGAGACGGAAGAAGTTGCATCCTATATGCAATCCCTGCATTTTCTGTGATAGCAGTTTCAAATTCAAACCTAGCAGAAGTTGTAAAAGTTATTCAGAATAAAAGGTAGACGCATAGGTCCTGCCTAGTGCTTTTGTAAATCAGTCAAGAATGCAAAGTTCACAGGACACACTCTGTTGGGAAGCAGCGATCTAAAGGGGTTAGTGTTGACTGCTGTGGTGGAGACGGGCTTGTTGTGTATGTAGAGTTAGAGAAAATTCTATGAACCCTGAAAGATCGTTATTTTAGGTCATAAGTTCCATGACAATAAAAGGACGTAGCCATTCATTAGTCACTATAGGTGACACCAACCACATAGATTGATTAAATTATTTTGAAGGGAGTTTAGGTGTTGAAGAAAAAGCTTGGAGTGTGCAGTGGATGGCAAAGGTTGAGCTGTCTGAAGTGGAGAGTACATTCTAGACTGATTGGTTTGGATGCACCGCGAGGGGCATGATATAGATTATTTTCTAAAAGCTGAAAAAGCAATAGAGAGTAATTATAAGTGACTAAGGCAAAAGTGAAGAATGGGTGTTTTCTCAGCAGAATGCTGGGTTTATCTGATTGTATAAGGAATGTTTCTTCGATTGTTTTTTCCATTGACTAAGCCGTACTCGACGACAGGAGATAAGTTGTAGGAAACTGGTGATACAAATAAATTTTGATAATATTGATTTCTTCTCTGTGGAAAAGATAATCCCAAGCATTACATTTTATTATCCTATATGTAATTCATCAGTTGTGCATCGACCAGCAACTTCAGTTTCACCCTCCTCACTTTATATACACACATGCACGTAAAGCCACGTCTATATATATATGTATTGATGGATATTCTGTTCTCCCTTACACTACTTTCAACTTAATGATTCCTTCAATCATTAATGCTGTCACTTTGAAGCTTGCTATTTTATATTTAAATGAGAGTCAATTATGTCTTTTTGAAGATCATATGTTGTCAGCAAGGTGGATTGTTTGGTTTGGGGTAGAAGTTTGAAATCTAGAGACACTCCAAGACTATTTCTAGGAATTATTGTCTTACATAGAGGAGGTTGAGTTCTCATATTTGGGTAACCACAGTGTTTTAGAGAAGGGTAGAGAGATCCGAGACATTTAGAAAACAAACCCATAACAGGATTTGGTGGTCTATTTAGAGAGGAGCTGAAGATGGCCCACCCTGTAATCTGGAGGTTGAAGTCACATGTTTTACTAGTTTCTTTCCTCTGAGGACATCTCTCTCACCTCATTGTCCTGGAGAGAAATCTGACTCAGATATTGATAACTGCTAGCATAGTTAACAAATGATATGTTGATAAACAAACATGGAAAAAAATAAAACTCAGGAAAGAACAAGAAAGAAAGAAGACCCCAACAAAATACATTTTAAAATATCTATTTCATTGAGGAGAATGGGTCCATACTGCTACCAATGTATGTTACCACACCACACTCACCACCAAAGCCCCAATAATCCTCCACCATATTCCAGTGGACTCCCTCCCCCTTGGTCCCTATCCCCACTCTGCCCTCTGGGTGGTCTCAGTTCTGCAATAAGCAATGTATTTCTAAAAACACTACCTACATGTTGTCAACAAATAATATGCCTTAAAATATAAAAATTAACTTTGAAATATATTATTGTTAGAGGAAGAATGCCAGTCACATAAGTATTCGATAAAAATATAAAGTAATGTAAATCATAGCATATCACTCAATGGAGTATTCATGAAAATGTGTTTTTGTGGAAGTGATAGTTTAACAATCACATATGATTTCATTTTTACAGTAGATTTTTAAATTGCAGATAAAAATTGACTTGTTAAGGCAGAGCTATAGATCAGCTTGAGATTCTCCCATTCAAGTTCATGAACTATATTTATGTGTCCTTCAGATAATTTTGTTCAGCAGCCAGGTTTAAGAGCCCTAAGTCAAATTCAATAGTTTCTGACTCACTATAATTTATTTAGGAGTCTGTGTTTTTCTGTCTACCGGTATAGAGGAACTTGGATGCTTTTATTATTTTTAGAGAAGATTTATGCGTGCAAGAATTTGGGGGTAGGCCAGAGGTCAGGGGGAGGGGAGATGATTTACCACAGACAGAGTGGGGAACAGAACAAGGAGCTTTATTAAATGCATTGTTGAGGGGAGCAGTGGGCAAGACAGGAAATGTCTTCTGCGCCATGTGGGTCAGCTCCTTGGTGAGGGATCAAACTCAGGCTAGGTATAGCTTAATAGTGCTGAGACTTTAACCTCTGCGCCACGAGGGAGGCCGCTAACTTGGATGCTTTTAATAGGAAAAACTTTTAGAGAATTCTAGTTTCTTAGACATCTATTCAGTAAGTTTTGTTGAGCATCTACTAGGAGTCAAACGTGGTCCTAGCACTGGGTCAATAACACACTACATCAGTGTAAGTAACACTGATTTCTATTAAAAAGCAGTCACCAGAGTGTAAGTAACTATAATGTAAGCATTATATGTAATGCTTTATATGTAATGCATTATAAGTTATAGATGCATTATAATGCATATATAATTATATGTAATGCATTATAAGTAACTATAATGTAAGCATTATATTATTATTATTTTTTTAAAGATTTACTTATTTATGCATACAAGAGCTGGGGTAGAGGCCAGAGTCACAGGAGATGAGAGGACTCACCAGAGACAGAGTGGGGAGCAGAACAGGCAGATCGACGGAAACACACTGCTGAGGGGAGCAGCGGGCAAGGCAGAGAGGTCCGCTGCGCCATGTTGGTCCCCTCCCTGGCTGGGGATCGAACTTGCGCTGCTGTGTGGCATGTGCTTCACAGTGCGGTGCTCAACCCGCTGCGCCACCAGGGAGGCCCATAAGCATTATATTATAATGTAACCTCGTGGTTTAAATCCTAATGTTTTGCTGTAAATAAATACAGCCGTCAGTTTACATTGTATGGCCCTTACCTGAAGGAGTAGCTTGCATGGCTGGTGGGCTAACTTTTATATGTCCTTGCCAGGTGGAGCAGTTTTGGCAAACAAATAATGCTGACCTTGTGCCTTGTACTATTCTAAGACTTTTATATGAATCAAGGTATTTAATGATATCTATGATAGCAGATTAAGACTACAGAATAGAGTAATTTCTCTTCATGAACTCTGTCCTGCACAACTTCGTTTTCCACTCACAGGCAGGAGTACTAGGTAAAACCTGCTTATTTGACTCGATTTCCCTTTACTTTGCTGTGCTTAAAAACTTGACCTCCTTCTTGTCCGGTGTCTGCACCCCTACCTTTGCTTCCTGGTTCTCTTCTTTTCCAGTTCATAGCCAGATGCTTGCTGCAATGAAGACTCCAAGCAATGACCTTGCCCTTCATTATCTTGTATATACTTGGCAGCAGATCTGTAAGGGAGGAACTAATACAATTTTTACAGATAAGAACAAGGTTGAGAAGGTTTCAAGGTTCAAAACTAACCCCAAGGTCTCTCTCATGACCAGCATCTATGTGTATCTTATAAGTGACACGTAAAAACTTCATTCATGCATTTTGCTCATTTTGGGCTCCTGAGCGCCTCTCAGTGGGTGATAGAGGTATGGCATGATCGGGAACACTTAAGGAGACCTAAGTTACCAAATAGGGTCTCTGTATGAATCAGACAAAATGCTCATAAGTGTTCATTGCCTTGTTACACGTAAAAAACAAAAATGACACAAAATTCCTGTTTAAAAATATGGGTGGGGGCCTCCCTGGTTGCGCAGCGTTTTGAGCGGTGCACTGTGAAGCATCTGCGGCACAGCAGCATGAGTTAGATCCCGGCCAGGGAGGGGGCCCACATGGCGCTGCAGACCTCTCCTGCCTCACCTGCTGCTCCCCTCAGCAGTGTGTTTCCGTCAATCTGCCTGTTCTGCTCCCCACTGTGTCTCAAATATAAATATCACTGCCGAGCAGGTTCAGATCTTGCCTCAAAGACTAAAAAGTGAAAGAACAAGGGTGGAAGGGCTTATCCCCATCCTTCCAAAACACGCGCAAAACCCAAAACTATGTACACGTACATGAGTAGATAAAACTATCCTCCAAAACATACTCTTAAAAATGGAGAAAGGACTGGCTTACCATGTGTGGTGAACAAAGAAAGAATGCATGGTGCCAAATACCCATTCTCCCAGTTCAAATTGCCCAAGTTTGGCTCCAGAAATTTCTCATGTTTTGAAGGGCATCCTTTAAAGATAACATGCCTGGTGAAAGATGTCAATAACAATTCATTTAAGACTAAGGCTTAATAAAACAAGGTTTTCTTCTTCCATCATTTTTACTCAGATATTCTGTGTGTGTGTGTGTGCCTGTGTGTGTGTCCTCAGTGGTTTTATCTTGCTTGAATAAACAAATAAGAGAACTTTAGGAACTGAAATAATTTTCAGATGAATGATGACCTGTAGGAACTCACCACTGTGCTTATCAAGTTCATAGGAAGAAGGTCAATATGTTTTTCATCCCCTTGCCACACTGACCAAGGTAAATTTTTGAAAGAAAGTATGAAAAGTCCACTTGGTAAGGTATATTATACTCCTTTACATGCTTTGCTAAAAGGCTTACTATGAAGTTAACACTGTATGAACTTACAGATTTAAAAATGAGAAAGCTTACAAACATACGAGCTGTAAGCAAGGCTTGAAATTTGATATCTATCATAGGATAATGAAACAACATAGATTAAAAAAAACTGCAGAGATGATAATCTGAAGCAATTTATAGTGAATAAAGGGAAAGATATTATAGAAAAGTCATTTCAGGTGGACTCCTGCTAGATGTGATACAGACTTAGGAATTTATATCTTGAGTATAACTCAATCCATTGGCCATGATGTTCATGTATATATTCATGTATATTCAAGCGTATATATCATTTAAGACATTCTTAAAAGAATGTCTTAGACTGAACTCCAGGAAATACTGGGGAGCTGGGCTATAAGCCACACAACAAATGATCGCACATGGTCCAATGCCACAGCCCTCCCCGGGGTGCTTTTGGCAGTAGTTTGTGGTAACTAATGAGTGAGCAGTGTAAGTGGAAAAAGAAAAAAAGGGTTTAATTGGGAAGAAGTGGTGAGGGACATTGCACATCGGGCAATAATATGAACATCATGGGAAATGGATTGAGTTATACTCAAGATATAAATTCCTAAGTCTGTATCACATCTAGCAGGAGTCCACCTGAAATGACTTTTCTATAATATCTTTCCCTTTATTCACTATAAATTGCTTCAGATTATCATCTCTGCAGTTTTTTTTAATCTATGTTGTTTCATTATCCTATGATAGATATCAAATTTCAAGCCTTCCTAGCTTTTGAATAAAATTTAGGTAACAAAATCTCGGAAGCATTGTTTGGGGACCTCCTCAGTGGCAGTGGCGCAGTGGGTTAAGCAATGCATTATGAAGCAAACCACAGCCACTGCAGCATGAGTTCAATCCCTGCCCCCCACCAGGGGGGTGACCAACATGGCACAGCAGACCTCTCCTGCCTCACCCACTGCTCCCCTCAGCAGTGTGTTTCAGTAGATCTTCTTGTTCTGTTCCCCACTCTGTCTCTGGTGAATCCTCTCATCCTCTGTACCTCTGGCCTGTACCCCAGCTCTGGTATGCATAAATAAATAAAAAAATAAAATAAAATTAGAGTGGGAAATGTCAGTGTCCAAAATTAATCAATAGTGTTCTACAGCATGGTGAGTGGTGAAGAAGACAGGTTTTTCTAGTTTAGGGGAGCATGTGAGCAGTTTAACTAAAGGATGGGGGAGGATGCGAAAAGGACTTAAGATTTGAGAAGGGAACGGAAACTTTGGCACAGGACTCGTGTATAAAATGGTCACAAGTTTGTTTTTTTTTTAAGTCAGATTTAAGAGTATATTCATGTATATTCAAGATTCAAGAGTATATATCATGCTGTTATAGGAGTCTCTGTCCTTGCTGGATTGGTTACCCACTAAGACCCTTTGAATCACATGACTTCTTTCTATGAAGAGAAAGTTTGCCTTGATAGCCAGTTGTGAGAAGTGAGGCGATGAGACTGGTCTGGAACGCTGAGAGCTTCTCAAAATTTCTGGAAGGTCCTAGGATAACTCTGGCATCTGATTACTCCTTTTGTTCAGTTTTTTTTGTGTGTGTGTATGTGTGTCCACAGCTGAATATACAGATATCTAAGATTTTAGTACCCTCAAAACCCAGAATGATCCATTCTAAGAGAAACAAACAAAATCAAGTAAGATTTCTATTGCTTAGGATATCTTTATCCCAGCCTAATTCCCTGCTTATAAAAAATTCTACCTAAACTTAAAAGATTTCTCTTAGACCTATTGTTTTTATATTTTTTCCTCTTAAAAAAAAAACAATTTTCTATTTGTTGTCAAATCAATACTGAGCATAAAATCCTACTTATTGCCTTTCTACTGATGAGTCACTTTCATAAACCACAGTTGATATAAACAACTTTATGAACCCTTCGCATGCTCCTCTAAACTAGAAGAATCTGTCTTCTTCCCCACTCACCATGCTGTAGAACACTATCAATTAATATTGGACACTGACATTTCCCACTCTAATTTCATTTTAATATTAAACACATACTAACATTTTTAGGGAGATTTAAGATAGTAACATGACTGTTTATATTACTAATCTCCTCAATAATTGTAATCTTTCTCATGAGTTGAATTAATAAGCAACTTTTTAATAGTGACCCTTATCAGAGTAAAATAATTTTGTGCTAAAAGATAGTGGGATAATTTCAGATTGAGTTTGTTGCTGTACAAGCTGGGATTAAAACCTCACTTATTTAAGAACACCACGATTTGCTCCATTAAACAGCTACAACCATTTGTAAAAGAAACTATAAAGACCCACTTGGTAGGGTGTTATCTCCCTAACATGCTTTACTAATATGGTTTTGCTAGCAAGTTAATTTAACATTGTGTGAATGGGTAGATATAAAAATGAGAATGCTAACAGAAGACACTATATTTGTGGTATACTTAATATAACATTGCTTCTTGAGCATAAGCTACCACTATATATAAATTAATGCTTGGGTGAAAAACGACTTATAAAGATAGAAGTTATATTTCTATGCAAATTAACATTCCTTTCTTAAAGCTAACTGGAGATTTAATAATGTCATCAAACACCAGTTTATCTTGCATGGGATATTCAAATTGGAAGGTCCAGCTCAAAAGCAATTTGGGTTCATCCAAATTACATTTTAGAAACCAGAGCACTAAAGTAATTTTTTAAAGGAATGTTATATACACTTTGTGATTAAAATTCATTTTTCCCTTTTATTGATCATCATTGGAAGCCACTTGAGTTCTTTCTAAAAGCTTTCTTTTCATCACATAATTATTTACAATTTAGCGATTCAAAATATTTTACAATATTTTTTGGCCTCAAAATTTTCACCTAGGTAGCAGTATATTCCTATTATAATCATGCTTATAAAATTTGGGACAAATAGAGAGCCTAGTAAAATCTGGTAGAGGCAAGTTTTTCAGGCAACACCTCCTTACATCAATAATTATGCTCTCCATTTCCAATGTAAGCAGAAATGGCATGTTTTCCAACATCTCTGGCTTCTAAGCTGAAAAATAGGGATGTGTAAATTATTTATTAAGCCAACTATATTAATTTCAAAATCTATATTAAGCCAACTAAATTACTTAAAACTATATTAATTTAAAACTCTCATTATATTAATGCTAATTATTAATTTGTTCCCTTTGCTGAACAAATCGTAAGTAAATAGACTATGAAAAGAGTGTGGCATAGGATTGGCTCATCTTATGGTTCGTTCCAGATTCCCTTGCATCTGCTTGTGTATATCGTTGAGACAAATCCTCACCTAGCATCACTGAATGACAACACGCAAATTGTACAAGAACAGGTAAGTCAAGAGCTCATTCTACAGTAACTTGTTCGTAACGACAAATGAATGCTTTCCTACAGTTATCTGAGTGAAAAACTTCACTGGAGGAGGGAGAAATTGGCAAGTCCATAGATACTCAGTCTTCTGCCAAGTGAAGTATATGAGTTCTTTTCATCTATAATTCAGTTCTTCTGGTTCAGCAAAGCATTTGAGAAGGTTCTCAGACCCTCGCATTAAGTGTACTTTATAAGATGGTCTACAAGGTGGTGAGTCGTGCTGAAAACTATTGGCTGGTGTCATGTAATGTCTAGTCTTGGCAATCTACATACACAGACGTGAGGGACTCTGGAAAAACAAGATGGGTGACTCGTATGCAACACTATTTTCCCTTTTTTTTGGATTTTTAAATAACAGAATTTAATCAATCTCTTTATATAAATCCTAATTTCACATTTCAAGTAAAGATTAAGAAACAAGCACTCTTGTACTCAATCTTCTAGAAATGGGACTGCTAGATCAAATGACATATCTATTTTTAATATTCTGAAAGATATCCATACTGTTTTTCTTTTTTTTTGTCCTGCTCCTTTTCTTTTCTTTTCTTTTTATTTATTTTTTATTTATATATATTTGACATCAATTGTAATCACCATGTATTCCCTATCACCATCTCACCAGTGCACCATCACCTCAGTCCCCTGTGCTCCCACCTGCCCTCAACCCTCCCCCTCACCCCTCCCCATCAAGTGTCCCCAATTTGTCCTTGTCTTTTCATTTTTGGTTTTTGTGTCTTTATTGTTATTATTATTATTGTTCTTATTCCTTTCCTTGATCCTTATTTGGTTCCCTTATATTCCTCCTAGGGGAGGAACCATCTGGTATTTTTCTTTTGCCTTCTGACTTACTTCACTGAGCATAATCCCTTACAGTTCCATCCATGTTCCTATGAACACGTCTAGTTTTTCATTTTTGATTGCTGAGTAGTATTCCATCATGTATATGTACCACAGCTTCCCAATCCACTCATTTGTTTTTGGGCATTTAGGTTGTTTCCAGGTCTTACCTATTGTAAAGAGTGCTGCTATAAACATAGGGGTGCAGATATTCTTTTGAATCAGTGCAACACTATTTTCATAGGACTATTTTGATTTGATCAGCAAAGGGAAAGTTTCTAAATGTACTTAGCAATTATTAGGAGCTATACACTGTTTTCTGCAGAAACTGACTCTTGGTCTTTTGGATGTCTTAACAAACTTTGCCTCATCAAGATCCAATCTCAAGTTTCTTCATGGGGCTTTTACAAAAACCCTTTTGCCTTCAAAGAGTTGTCTGTTCTCTGAAGTTCTGTGATGTAACCAGTGGGGCCCATTGTACTATCTTGCGGTATTCTTTTCTCCCCAAGAAGAAAGTCCCTTGGAGGCAAACATCATGTTTTATATCTCCAAGGCCATATGTCTTATAAACATACATCTATACAGGTACTAGAGATGTACTTAATGATTTGTTTATTGTACTTAAACTTCATCTTCCAGAATTATTGCTATGGACTTGTCTATTAGTCCTTTTTGAGTGAAAATAGTATAAGTAGTAGTATTTCATATTCTTTTCTGTTGCTATGAATTATCTGAATTCATGTCTCAAATATATTGTTCTGTCTGAGAATGAGTTAGCTACTTACTTTAGGAAGAAAGATTTTGGAGCAAAAGTTGACTTCTAACTTTTTTCCTGGCCAGTGAAACTCAGAGCGATCCGTTCTCAAGATCCTGGGCGGTGATCCCAGTCAGCCACGTGGTCAGGAGGATAAACAATACAATCATAAGCTAAGCTGTGATGCTGAGTGGGTTAGGTGTACTGAACGCACTTTTGACTTACGATGTTTTCTGTTACTTGTGATGGGTTTATCAGGATGTATCACATTGTAAGTTGAGGAAGATCTATAAATAAGTTTTAAAGAATCTCAAATCTTAAAGAATGGAAAGTTTACACCAGATCAGGTGTTCAATCCCTTTGGTGATAGGAGGTTTTGGATGAAATTTAAAATTGACAATTTTATGTGACTGTTATTAGCCGAAGCTGTTATTGGACAGAATCTTTCTCACTACCCCTTATTCTCAAGACTTTTGGGTTTTCCAGATATCTGTTACTAGCTGTACTTGATCTGCTTAGCTAATTTCTGTTCCTCTTTTAAAACTCTTGTTGATTTGCTTTCTGCCAGCAAGGCTTCATGGATAGTTGGTATCTTGCCCTTAATGTAATTATGCCCAATGAATCTATATTATCTCTGAGGTCAGGAATTGTGTATCTTCTTGCTGTTGTTTATAGCATCCAACATAATCCCTAGTGTTTATTATACAGTCATTCAGTGCATGTTTGTTGAAAACAGGCAAAAAAAGTCATTATATATAGGTACCACTAGACTTATGCATATCATCATTTCTTCAAATTTTATAACTATTACAGCATTTACATGATATAGAGCAAACATACATTTCATTACATGGTATGGCTTCTGATATTTTATTCAGTCCTCTTCTGGAGTTAGATTTGCATGCATACCTATTATATGAATATATTCATACCCTGTCAGGGAGCCACAGAATGACAAAGAACACATAATGGTTATCAATTTTCTCTTAAAAACAGTGGTTATAAGCAGCTGTTTTTCATATTGTTCATCTCATAAGCAATGCAGGAACTCTGCACTTAAATACGACAATTGAGTGATTTCTAAAATCAGAACATAATATATTTTTGTTCCCGTTCACTCAAAAGATGTGTGTTCCTGTGTGTTCATTGCAGCTTTCAAATGAATGGTGCAAGGAAGTCAGTGATGAGCTTTATAAACTCAGCCTGGATTTGTTCAGATGACTTAGGGTGGAGTGGGTAGAGGTGGTAGGAGAAGAGCAATTAAATTATGACACCGTTCAATCTTTGGACACAGTCATTGCCGTGTGCCTGTCTCATCGTGACTGTCATCTGTGCTCATTTCTTAGCCTGAAACTATCCAGTGATGATATTGGTACAGAGACTAACTTTGAAGTGTAGAAAATCCGATGGGTTATATTGGTGCTGAGCTCCCTCCCCTGTGGTCTCCCTGTTCTACTTTCTCCATTTTCTCCCACTGACCCAAATACCCACACTTAGAACCCAGGCTTGCAATGTTCAGGTCCACCGGGCATTCCTCTACAGTCTGGCATCTGCAGAGGAAGCTCCAGGCAGGAGGTTGCCCACAGCTCCCTGGGGGCCCTGTTCCATAGGCAGCGCTCTCAGCAAGCTGTCAGGCTAGGAGTAAATCATGAATCATCAGCCAACGAGTAAATATTTGATGAAGCTTGATGTGCCAGCATTCATAGTCATGCTTGCATTTTCCTTTCTTTTTTTTTAAAAAAAGATTTATTTATGCATTCAAGGACTGGGGTGTAGGCCAGAGGTGTTGGGGAATGAGAGGATTCACCAGAGACAGAGCAGGGAACAGAACAGACACAGGGACTGAAATACACTGCTGAGGGGAGCATCGGGTGTGACAGGAGACTTCTGCTGTGCCATGTGGGTCACCTCCCTGGCTGGGGATTGAACTCGTGCTGCAGTGGTAGCAGGTGCTTCTTAGTGTGGTGCTTAACCACTTGCGCCACCAGGGGAGGCCCCTTGCTTGCCTTTTCTTCTGGGAATGATGAGTGTGTGTATGGGAGAGGAGAGAGATCATTTAGATAGTATTTAAGGTCTAAGGTGCCAGTTCATAAATGGAGCTTCTTGAAGTCAAAAAGGCCACCATCTAAATTGACTTAGAGTTTTGGCATATCCATGGAGCTTTCAGATGACCCAAATCAAAAGGAAAAAAAAAATTAACCTGAAATGACTGTACATTTTTAAAGGACTATTGGATTTAATTTATTGTTGTTGTTTTGGGTTGGTTTTTTTTTTTGAGCGACTGGATTACCATCAGCCCATTTGTTGTGCGTGTAGATACAATTTGTGTTATTTCTTGGGAATTTTAAATCTAATTAAACCTGAATATCTCCAGTCTGAAAGGCCCTTATTTTAGAAAGGGCCTAGCCTCTGCCCTTTCTCTCATTATAATAAAGAAATTAACTCCTAGCAAAAAATGAGGGCAAAACTTATAATTAAAGGACACATTTGACTTCCAAGCTTCTATGTTAGCATTAAAATATATCCCCTTTTTCTCTCTTTCATTCTGGGCTGCCAGAAGTCATTTAAAACTAAACACAAAATATCCACCCTCATAGCTCATATAACCTGCATATAAATAGAGAACATGTCAACTTTCCACTTACCGATTCACCGGTAAATGATAAAATTTTTAATGATTTCAACACTAGGGAGAAAATGTCTTAACTACCATAAAATTGGTGTCACTGGAAAACAATCTACATCTCTATATATTCTAGTGTTACTAGCACTATTAGATTCTCTCACAAACCCAAGGAAGTGTCTTGCTTGAGCTTATTATTGAATGTAAGCAAACATTTTTTAAAGCAGAGTACAGTTTACTATGTAACATGTATTGAGGATGAAACCTAGAAATGAAAATCACTCATTAAAAGTGTCACTTGTTACTGCAGCAATCATCAGTAGACCATTAAACGTCACATTTTATTGCAATGAATAGGGAATAAACATGAAGACCACAGGGCACTCTTGTAAATGGTATGACTTGTAAATGTCAGCGAGGACTTATTTAACACTAAAAGGCTATAAGAATTTGCAAAGGGAGTTTTAAAATTCATCCAAGACAGCTGAAGTTTCCATGAGGAAAGGGTAGTTATATATATATGTGTATATATATATATATATATATATATATATATATATATATAGCATGCACACATAAAGGTAATGTAAAATATGAATGGACAAAAAAGAACCAAATTCAGTTCTAATTGGAGTGTTCATTATATGTTGGATCCTAAGAATTGCATGCAGCGAAGCCTGCAGGTTTGGAGTGATGAATATTTTATTACATACCTTGTTTTATATTCACATAAATCAGGCTAACTTTTTTCAACATAAGCAGTATATATGTGTGGAGCAGCCTTCCAGATAAATGCCACTGAGAAAACATCATTCAGATGGATTGCAATGTCTTCCTGGGAAATTGTCAAAAAGTTCATAGTATACAACGCTTAGTTGCACAAAATTTTCATCTTTCTACCCAGCCAACTTAAATTGATTGTTCTGGATGTTGCTCCACATCCTTGATACTGGATAGAAAAGGGTCTTAGGAATTTTCCACATTGCACATTTTATATTTTCAGAGTTACACAGGGGACTTCCTGTTGGAGGAGAGGAATCAATATTGTGTGATAACAGCAACTCCCAGGGATTAACTCAATGGGGAAATGCCCAACAGTAGTTACAAAAACCATACCTGAGAGATGGCCTGATCGTTTCAAAGCAAAATTCACTTTTTGGGGATTAGTTTCAGTTTCTCAGCGTGGATGAAGTTCAAGTTGAAAACACTGAAAAAACAGCATGGAACTACAGGTACCATATTCCAAACAGGCTGTAGCAGTTAAAATGCAGTATTATAACTTCTACAATGCAAGTTTAATTTGACTTTCTTCAGGAGAAAAATAACAGCTTTTATTTCAAACAAAGTTTCATAATGGGTTCCACGTCTTTTTAGGGGTTTAAAGGAAGGGAACAAAATTGCTTGTCAGCAACTCACCTGCTGAGATATACAACGGTCCAGAAGCTTCCAAATACATCACAAAATTTGTAGCTCAACTCCCAGTATAAATTAGCATTTCTTTTTGGTTGCTCAATGAAAATTGTCACTTCCAAGACAAGAGCAATTGTCAAGGCATTCCAACTGCCACCTTTTTCTAATAATCTCTAACAAATAGGTAAAATTTGCTAGTTTTTATTTTTCAGCTTCCATAACTGAAAATGATAACACTAGAAAAGAAAATTTATTTTCACATAATAGCTCAAATAAAACCATGGCAAGTTAACAAAATATTTAAAGTAAGCCCAAAGGAGAATAAGAAAAATGGATGATGATAATTAAAATAATGCCGAGGGCCAGCATGTGTTATGATCTTTATACAATTTGTATTTGATACCCATTGCTGCAGTGACAAATTACCCCAGATATGTGACTTCTGGGACTGAGTGAGCAGTTTCTTTACTTTTCTAGCTCCCACCAGTTACCACCTGAGACCTCCCTTAGCCCATGGTCTGCATATCACTCTAAGCTCTCTTTCCTCCTCACATTTTCTAATTTTCCTCCTCACATTTCTAATTTTAATTTCCTGCTTCCCTCTTTTTTTAATGTTTATTTATTTATGCATACAAGAGCTGGGGTACAGACCAGAGTCACGGGAGGTGAGAGGATTCACCAGAGACAGAGTCAGGAGCAGAACAGGCAGAAAGACCGAAATACACTGCTGAGGGGAGCAACAGGGAGGCAGGAGAGGTCTGCTGCTCCATGTGGGTCCCCTCCCTGGCTGGGATCGAACTCGAGGTGCTATGCAGCAGATGCTTCACAGTGCACCGCTCAACCTGCTGCGCTAACAGGGAGGCCCCTCCTGCCTTACTCTTATAAGGGCCCTTGTGATGACATCTCTGGATTTCACCATCAGTCAAAGCTGCAAAGTCCCCTTTCCTATTGAAGGTGGGCTACTCACAGATTCAGGCACTATGGCGCAGACATCTTTGGGGACCCCTACCTTGCGAACTCACATGGATATTATAAAAATGCAATACACTGCTGACCCTATCATATCTCTACCAGTTGGCCTTTATCAAGTGTTGATTTAAAACTCCCTTTTCAGTATTGAGGGAGAAGGGAGTAAGCCAAGTCGATTACTGGCTGTGCAGGGAACAGGAATGATACCATTTTACTAATATCTTCCAACTCCATCCACTCGAGCCTTTCTCAACATACCTAGCATAGAGCAATATTGATTCCAACATAAAAAGATTCGATTTTAATTTCCTTCTTCGGTCAATTCCAACCTGCACGCTCCTTGCCAAGGTGCAAATGGACTGTGAAATGTTGGGATTATTAGATAACACTTCTAAGAGCAAGGGAAATTGGAGAATTGATTCACATGCAAGATTATAAAAGTATGATCACTAAGATAGAACATACATCTATTTCAGGAACAGTGGGTTTGAGACTATCGCATGATCTTTAAGGAGAAAGGTCATCCAGTGGGATGAGGGGAATTATGGCAGGAAGGATGGTCTTGTTCATGGCACTGTTGACATCTTACACTGGTGAGACAAAGCTTTAACTTTCAGACAGACAGGGTGTTTATTATTCTTTGGGGAGATGGAAGCAAAGCAGAAAGTTGCCTAGATTTTTTTTTTTTTTTTGGTCTCATTTTCTATTATCCTTTTATGCTGACATTTCATGGTAATGAAATTCTAAGTATTCTTGTCCATGCCTTCAGGGTAGTTAAACCAACTAAGTATATCGCCTAAGTAGGCAAATATAATGAAACTTGCCTACTTAAGGGTGGTTTTGTGAAGGAAAGAAATCGGTACATAAACTTGTACTCCCCCAATTTCATGTTCTTAGAGAAAACGATATCTAACAAAATCTAGTTTTAGCCGATGAAAATAGTGCCATGTTTCCATTTGGTATTGAAACAATAATTCTTTTTAAGTACTTATTACTGGTTCACCGATGGATTAATTAGAGCTGAGGGTCACTTAGGCATGTGTGTTCTGGGTCTCATTACCTCTCATGTACTCAAGGACTTCCCTTCTTGCACCATCATGCCTCAGTTATGCGTCCTCAAATTATCCCTCTCTGCAGGATAATTCCCGTCAGCAATGAAATAACCTGTAGTATCACCTATATTTAAAAAAACAAAACACAACCAAGAAACTTTCTCTTGATGTCTTTCTTCCCTGTGGAAAGTCTCTCCATCTTTTTTTTTTTTAAAGATTTATTTTATTTATTATGCATATAAGCACTGGGGTACAGGCCAGAGGTGTGTGTGGGGGGGTGAGAGGATTCACCACAGAGCGGGGAGCAGAACAGGCAGATCAACTGAAGTACACTGCTGAGGGGAGCAGCGGGCACAGCAGGAGAGGTCTGTTGTGCCACGTGGGGCTCCTCCCTGGCCAGCAGCGGGGATCGAACTCGTACTGCAGTGGCTGTGGTTTGCCTCATAGTGCATTGCTTAACCCACTGCGCCACCAGGGAAGCCCCTCTCCATCTTTTATAGCCACTCAAAGTGTTGTCGGTGACCGCTCTCTTCTCCCTTTGTTCCATTTGGTCCTTACTCCTGGTCATTCAGTGTTTCGGCAAATAGGAAAACACAGCAAATGACATAAGCCCTTCCCATCCCATTTTGTTTAATATTAGCATTTTAAAAAGTTTCACAATTTTTAAAAGTCACATAATCCAATGAAGACAAATCCTTCTTACACGTCCCAGAGTCCCTTACACAAAGGTATCCATGCATTTCGGAATTGGAGTCTGTCACTTATTATCTTCTTCTTAGCTAGTTTTCTCTATTTGATTTCTTACTCTGATGTCTCACAGGCATGTCAAATTTAGCACCTCCAAAATGACACTCTCAACCCTTCTAACTACTGTCTCTGTCGCGTCATCTGTTACAGTTGTTCTGGCTTCTGTCCTTCGTGTATGCTGGTCCCTGGTCTGTTTGACTGTTTGCAGTCCATTGAAAGTGGCTGATTATTTTATATTTTTAACTTTGACGCATCCTTTTTAATTTTTCACAGTATAGGATTTCTCCCCTCAGGGGTGCTCACGATAGTTTCCCCACCACCGAAGTGCCCCTGTCCCCAACCACACTCCACTGAGCTCTTCTTCTGTACCCCTCCTCTATGCCCCCCACCCTTTCCCACCCTTCCTGATTGTCTCAGGTCTACGGTCTGTTCTCAAGGACCGGTCTTACAGCTTGTCTTTGAAAGTGCTTAATCTTGAAGTCTGAGTTTTCCAGGCTCCCGTGTAAGGGACTTCCAGCCAAAGGGAGGTGCTGTGGGGTAAGTGACAATGAGAAGTCCTATAACTTCCTGTCTCAGGCAGTCGGCCCTGCACTAGGTCCATCTCTTCCCTGGATACAGCTCCTTTGGACTGGCTCAGTGGTCCCTACTTCTACCACATGATGCTGGCTTCGAGTCTGCTAACATCACCTCCTCCTCTGCCCCAGCGGCCGTAGAGGTAGTGGCTTCCTGATGTTGCTAACCCATGGAGTACTTCACCATCAACGCCTGTTTAATTGATCCATTCTATTACAGGGACAGCTAATGCCTTGCTTTAAGTTCCTCATTGTAAGGTACTTTGAGTGAGTTCTGTTTTCTGGTTAGACCCTGATTGATACATTGTATTTTTCAACCTGGATTATCACCAAGGAGCCTTCCAATTTATATTTCTACTTTCATTCTTAACTCCCCAATCCATTCTTTTTACTGTAAATTACATCATGTTATTGGCCTGTGTAAACCTATATTGGTTTTTCACTGTACTTGGAGTGAAATATGAACTGCTCAGCAAGACTTTTAGGGCAACCACAGCTTTTCAATTTCAGCTTAGAGCATACCCCCATCTCCTCAGTCACTAGGCCTGGCCCTGCTGTCCCCTACCTGCTGCTGGAATGACAAGACCACTTT
Source organism: Galemys pyrenaicus (assembly GCA_019455555.1). NCBI lineage: Eukaryota > Metazoa > Chordata > Mammalia > Eulipotyphla > Talpidae > Galemys > Galemys pyrenaicus. The sequence goes on from JAGFMF010011629.1 coordinate 11,253,144, forward strand.
TGCTTCGGAGTCTTAGTGTATGCTGTTCCTCTGCTTGAAATGTTCCCCTCCCTCAGTCCTGGCTAGAAGCAGTTCAGCCTTTAGATTTCAGTCTAAATCACCTCCTCACAGGACTTCTTGCTCATGATAACATAAGCACTTCCTCTGGTTACTGGCTTTTAGATCGACTATGCTTTTTTCTTCTTTGGATATTATCATGATTGGTATTTACATATTCACTAAATGAGTTCTCTAGATCAATATCTCTCCATTTTTTAATAAAAGAATTATTTATGCATACAAGAACTGGGGTACAGGTCAGAAGTGTGTGTGGGGTGGGGCGAGAGGATCCACGAGAGACAGAGTGGGGAGCAGAACAGGCAGATTGATTGAAATACACTGCTGAAGAGAGCAGCGAGTGAGGCAGGAGAGGTCTGCAGTGCCATGTGGGTCACCTTCCCAGCCAGGGGCAGGGATCGAACTCGTGCTGCAGTGGCCGCACCTTGCTTCATAGTGCGTTGCTCAACCCATTGCGCCATCAGGGAAGGCCCTTTCTCCATTTTCTTTTTTTTTTAAAAAGATTTATTTATTTATTTATGCATACAAGCACTGGGGTACAGGCCAGAGTCCAGTGAGGTGAGAGGAATCACCAGAGACAGAGCGGGGAGCAGAACAGGCAAATCGACAGAAACACACTGCTGAGGGGAGCAGCGAGCGAGGCAGAAGAGGTCTGCTGAGCCATGTGGGTCCCCTCCCTGGCTGGCAGCAGGGATTGTGCTGCAGTGGCTGCGGTTTGCTTCACAGTGCATTGCTTAACCCACTGCGCCACCAGGGAGACCCCCTTTCTCCATTTTCTTCCACAAGAAAGGAAAGGAAAGGTTGGAAGTTGCACAAATCTGAACTCATGAAGGCTCTATTTACAGCCATTTCCAGTGCCCAGAATATAGTCAAGTGTGGTTGAATGACCTGGGATTCATTCTAAGAAATGTGCTATTAGGTGATTGGTCGATGTGTGTAAGTCATAGAATGAATTTACACGAATCTGCACAGTACAATTTACTGTGTATTGACGCTCAGTGGGTTCGCCTATCAGGACCACTGTTGAATGTGAGGTCCGCGGTTTACAAAGCATCATCAAGCAACACATGACTGTATTGTCTGATGCAGACAAGAGACTCCATGAGTATCATTGTATACAAGCTCAATACGTAAACAGAGGGATTCTTACAGCTTAGCTTTCCATTGCATAAATAAGAAAACTAGTTTAGATTTGAAATTGAACATACTGGAGAAATAGCCATAGTACTGCCATCTTGGATGGCCTCTTTTTTACAGATTTGTCTTCAGGTTGCTAACACTGTATTCTGCCTTTGCCTGGGTGCTTCTCAGGCACTCGCTGCATTGGCTACCTACAGAAAGCTGGACAGATTCTGGAGCACTCCCTATTCAAGTGTAAAGGGATTTTCTGGATTAAATAAGAGATTCCTTTCTATAAATGACTGGGAGAGCATATTTTTCTTACCTACTCCCATGATTCTTCCTCTCAGCAGTCATTCCTAAAAATAGTTGCTGACTGTGGCTGAGAGCAAGCATTGCAGAGGCTGGGGTGCAGAGCAGGAATGGTCTAGAATGGACGGTGTACAATAGACCCTACGTGAAATGGAAAGAGCTGAGGTTCAGCCATGAAATTCCACTTCTAATTAGACACATGAAGGGCAACCTTCGGGATTCACATATCATTTTATTTCTTGCAGATATTCTTCCTTAAGCGCGAAAGACCAAATACACCACGGTCTATAATTATCTACCTTTCTTTCTGTTTGAACAATGCCTTGTTGCTTAGGAACTGGAGTGATAGGTATGCCATAAATACATCTTCAAATCATATTTCTTTTTTGCTGGATCCATTTTTTTCCTACACTGCTTCTATTGTTGTGAAGCTTCATTAGACTACATGCCCTCTTCAGCATTTGTTTGTTTGGAATGTGTACAAACTGTGTATGCCCAATTAAGTATGAATAAAATATTCTAGTTTCCATTTGTCTTTCAATTTATTATCTGACATAACTTGGCTTCCATGGAAAATAACTATTTATGTTTCAAGAAAAAGTGCACAGTTAAAAGGTGATTTATCTAACATTCTATCAGCTGGAGTTCTTCTAACTGATCATTTCTCCCACACATCATGCAATGAAAATGAATGTTGATAGTGATGATATTGAATAAATAATGACCCTGAATCATCACTAAATTAGCCAATTAATCCAATCCCATTATTTAATGCACCAGAAAATGAAGCCTCTGGGAGATTATCTGTTCAAAGCCCATGGTTAGGGACCTGGATTGAGAATGAGACACCCACACAAGGATATTGATCTCATCTCTTACCTGACATCTTCTTCCCACCACAAATGTTGTCTGTTCTCAAATATTCTTAATTGTCAATCCCTCAATTCAAGTCCAAAGCTATCTCTATGTTCAAATAGCAATTTCATATCTATGTCTTTTATCTTTCAAGTTAGTCGAAAAGAGATTGCTCATTTATTAAACTCTGATCACATATTCACTCCAAATCTTCTGGTAAATCAGCATCATCCATGTCTAATATTTTTATTAAACATTTCATTGTTATATTTTCCCACAAGCAGATTATCTGGAAGTAGGTAACCACACATTCATGCACTCACTTGATGATGGGAGAACAAACATGTGACCCATTTGGTTGAAGCTACCTTTGTGTTCCTCTCTTCCTTTTGTTAAGCCTCTTTGGCATTCCTGAGTCTTCAAAATTTCTTAATCTCTATAGGGTACATAGTAATTCTGCACAGTGCACTTAAGTAGGAAAAATTCCCTTCATTATAGTGTTTTCATGAATTAATTTTTCATTGAAAGTATCATTTAGTCAATCCTTAATGAATATTGATTCTCCACCAGGTACTGTGCTAAGAGATAAGGAGAGATACTGCATCAAGCAATATAATTTTATGCATTGTGAAATAGACTAGACTCACATGTAGACCAATTACTATATTTTCACCAAACTATTTTGTTATCAAGGACCATTATGTTCAAGAGGATCTTTGCATTTCTTTTTGGCCTTTAAATGGTAATAATATCCATGAACTACTAGTATATGCAAAGAACTAAATGATCCCTATCTCTTTTAATTCTATGAACACCATATGAGGTAATGTATTATGTGGGCTACCTGAATTGCTGTTACAAGCAACTACAATTCTCATTGAATTAACAGAGTTAGGGTCACTTCTCACTCATTTCAGAATTCCTTTATGCAAGCAGTGATAACAGGCATTTCAAGCTCACATCTCTGACACCCTCACCTGAGCCTTCACTGCTCTATTGACATGCAATCGACCAACCAGCAAAAAAAACATAGGGAGGGACTCCTGAGACATTGAGAGCCCAGAGGTAGACATGAAACACACTTGTTCTGCTCCCATGCTGTTAACCAGAATTGCAATAGCATCAATTCTATTCAAGGGGAGCTGCAATAGGGTCTACTGGTATACCCACAGAAAAGGAAATGACTTAGAAAACTCAGTGTTCTCTCTGTCTCCAATTAGGTGCTATTATTATTCCCAGTTAATTGTCAGGAGAGAGGAAAAGACTTGCTCTGGGAGGTGAATTGTTGAGCTGAATCAGAGGCCACACCCTTGCCATACAATATTGCCTCCTGGCTAGACTGTGGACAAAGGAGTGCTAATTACACCAATAGACTCAGTTGTAACACAGTCCAGCTGATAAGGGACATGTGAATAGATTTCTGGTAGAAATTGATTGCTTAAATATTTTTCTAAAAAGTTTTTTATTTTCTGAGTCATTGACTTCCAAGCAAATGATTTTTGACTGTTCATAAATCAGATGGAAAGTAATTATTTGTTTTAACTACACAGTTATAATTAATTATTGGGCAATTTGAGCTTTTTCTGATTTTGTTTTGTGGAATTTCATGTCAAAATTAAATATAACCTCCCTTAGTGATGACTAAATTAAATAAAATTATGGCTGTCTCATCTCCATGGATAATTGGAGCATGTACATGAGGTGCTTACAATTTTGAATTATTTATTGCTTTTTTCATAAACTAGGTTCATGCTTTGTAATACCTGAGGACTAAATAGAATGGTAGATCAAAAAATCCATTTCTTCATTTTGATGATGGCACCATATATTTCAATTTGGGTACAAATCTTGATTTCTTATACTAAGTTGAATATATTTGAAAAACAAACCCTGATTTGTAAATGTTATATGGGACCATCTCCTTTTATCCGCAAGTCCTATACTATTCCCAGTTCCTTCATAGTCACAGAATTTTATCACCCAGAAAGAACAGTCTGAACTTGAAGTCAATTGTTAAGGTAGAATTCAAGCTGATTGAGAGGTCCTATCCAGATGTCCTATCTTACCCCCAATGTGAAACAGGCTGGCCTAACAGTGGGTCCTCACCCACATGCTTAAAAGGACTTATAATGAGACTCAAGAGCAGACACACCCAAAACGGTTAATAAAGGGTTTATTTACAAAGAGGGGGAAATGAAGAAAGGAATGACTCAGGGAGAAAGAGATAAATTGGTGAACCTATCCTACCATTTCTGCTGAATTGGGACCCTAGTAGTTCCCCGAAGGCAGGAATAAACCAAGGCCCCCAAGGCCCACATGCCTGGTTATATACCCAGCCTGGCTACTTAGCTCCACCCTCAGGTCCCAGAGATCCTCCCTTCGGTGGTGATGACATTCTGGGATTTGTAGTCCTTGGTGTCTTGGATCTCTCTGGTCTGGGGTGGGGTCCGTAAAATCTCTTTGTGGGGTTTGTTTAGGACGTCCTTTCCCCCAACACAAAGACTACAAGGGAGAGAAAAGGATTTTATCTTGAGAAAGGTTCATCAGGTACCTGTGGATATGGTAGTCAACATCTTATTTAAAGTCTACAAATAAGAATAAGAAATAGCTAAGATGGGCCTCCCTGGTGGCACAGTGGGTTAAACAACGCACTATGAAGCAAACTGTAGCCACTGCAGCAGGAGTTCGATCCCTGCCCCCGGCCAGGGAGGGGACCCACATGGCGAGGCAGACCTCTCCTGCCTCGCCCATTGCTCCCCTCAGCAGTGTGTTTCCGCCGATCTGCCGATCTGCCTGTTTTTCTCCCCGCTCTGTCTCTGGTGGATCCTCTCACCCCCCACACCTCTGGTCTGTACCCCAGTGCTTGTATGCATAAATAAATAAATCTTAAAAAAAAAAAAAGAAATACCTAAGAATCCTCTCTGCTCACCATGTTATGAGAATAGGAGGGTGGTAACTGTTAATAAATTTGGCTGTTTTACAAAGCGACAACCCACCAACTGGGAGAAAATCTTTACACACAACATTACTGACAAGGGACTTATCACACAGATCCACAAAGAACTAACCAGACTAAA
>JAGFMF010011629.1:11259017-11396249 GCA_019455555.1 Galemys pyrenaicus
CTGAGGTGATGGTGCACTGGTGAGATGGTGATGGGGAATACATGGGGATTACAATTGATGGCAAGTATATGTAAATTTTAAAATATTTTAATTAAAAAATGAAAAAAAAAAGCAAAGAAATGAAAAAAAAATAAATTTGGCTGTTTTAAACTTCATTTGTGAGAGATTTTGTTTGAAAAACTAAAGAATGCATCTGTACCTTATCCACTTCCCACAAACCCTGTGAGGTGATTCTCTCACTTCCCTGGAAGTTGGATCCTGTGATCCTCTCCACTTCCCTGGAAGCTGGGTAATCCTCCTGTCTCGGACCCTAGGCTTGAGAAGAGATTAGAGGTTGGCAGGCCCAACCCCAGCATCCGGGCGCTCAACACAGAACTGATGCCATCAGAGTGTGTAATAACACCTTTAGGCACTAGGTGGCGCCATGGCAGAAACTGTCAGCTCCCAGTCTTGGATCACAAGAATGCCTCCACCCTCCTGACTAAGAGGTGGTACAGGATCTCTTCTTCCCCTGTGTGCTGTCAGTAACCTTGCCCACCAAACGTAAATGATGGTTACTTGTTCTCTAAGGCTGTATTTAACCTTAGTTAGGGCTCGAAATTTGGAAAGAATTTATAATCTTGCAGAAGCAGGAAGTTAGGCAAGGACACCTGGCTGATGAGTTGATGCAGAAAAGAAAACCCGAATACTGTGCTTTGAGTCACTCCCTGATGTCCCAACCCCCCTTTCCAGCTAAGACAATGAAATTACCCCCATCCCCTATTCTCTTTCTATCCAATAGAACTCTTCTCCCAAGGTCCCTTTTGGGTGATTGCTATTTTTTTTAATTTATTTTTTTCTACAATGTTTGCTTTCTTTTCTAGGTGTAGTCCCCATAGCATATACCCACCACCAATTCACCTGTACACCATCCATTGTGCTCTTCCCCTCCCTGCCTTAATCCCAGTCTCTCCCTTTTCCCTGCAGAATGTCTGTTTGAGGTTGCTTTAGATACTCATTGTGGTTAGATTTCATCAGGAGGCATCCCATGTGATTCGCTTCAGCTAACATACATATGGTTTCCGAGACCCCCAGTCTGCCCTGTATTACTGGGAACATGTGGAGTGCGTGTGGGGTGGACATGGGTGTACTCCACTGAACTGGTGCTACCCACATAATCTAAGCCTAGTGTGAGGTTCTGTAGAGGAAAAGAAAGTCTCTCATTTACATTGATTATCTCCTTTTACGGGCATGAGAAGAGGCTGCTGCTGCTTGTGCTTCAAGCACATCCAAGACACATTATCCTTTGTTTTCACATAATTAACATCAACTCGGGTGAAATTAGTCTTCTTTAAAGACCTTTGGTTAGGAAGAACTTTTCTTTTTATTTTGTGTTAAATAGAGCAGTCTGCCTTTAAAAGGCAGCCTTGAAACAAATACAGAAAAGAAAGTGGGTTTGGATTAATGTAATTGTAAAAAATGAAGGTCTAAGAAGATGTTCCTTATTGAGGCAAGTCGAGTGCAACAGAAAATTCAGGCTATTTTATTTAGCAAGGAACTGCTGTGTTTTACTAGGTTTATATAAATCCATCACTTGTTCCATTATTACTCCAGGATTACTTACAGTTTGGCCATTAAGACTTTTTAAAATGCAGTTCATGTCTTAGAAAATTATACTTCAGTAGAGCTTACAGAATTTTATCTAAAGTTAAGATTTTTAGATAAGACTTCTCTTTAGATTCTTAAGACTCCTTCCTGAAACAGTAAAAATGCCTGCATAAAAATAAAATATTACTAACAATAAATATTAGCAGCAGCAAATTCTGAGGTAAACACTCCCCCTCGTGGTTATATAAGGAAGTTCCTTTTTAATTTGTAATTTACTGTTAGTAAGAAAAAATTTGCGTTCCTTTATATGAGAAGAGACCGCAGCTGGTGGTCAATTATCCATAATGTGCATATAGATCCAGGACAGTGCCATGAAATCGTGGTTGCAGAAATCACATTTTAGGGTATGCAGGAGACTCAGCAAAGGACACTGGTTGCCACTTGGGAAAATATAACTCAAATGAACACGACTAATGAATGGTCGGTAGCATAAAAAATGTAACTCTTTTCAGAAATCTTTCCTAAGTCATTCTCCGTAGCAATCATACATACAACTAACCAGTGAATTCAGCCTAGAAGTAAATAACATGGAGAGGTGTGTGTATTTGTGGGGTGGGGGGCAGGGAGAGGGGACAGGAATTGACAGCCCTGTAGGTAAAAATAATTTATTGAAAAAGGAATGATCCTTGGCCTGTACTCCCAGAACACCCCCCCACCCCCATTCCCAGCTCGTTTCTCATGGAAAATGAGAAAGGAGGGTGGTCCCTCTATCGCCTGAAGGCACCAGAGAACCTGTGGGAGGAAGAGAGATGAAAAGGGGGGTGATGGAAGCTGCCTTCCAGGCTAGGAGCCATCTCTGTTCCCAGAGTTCCTTCAGCAAACTCCTCCTCACAGACTTTCTATTTTCTTCTTTTCTGAGGAGAGACCACCATCGCCCATATCCATTTCCTTGCAGGAGCTTATTTCTTGTTTTGTCATAAAAACTTGTGAGGCACATTTTGGGAACACATTACAATTTTAGGTAATATTTGCTGTCTTCAGAACGACATGTTGGCTGCTCATTGGGTCTTCCCTTTAGCAAAATAGCTGCTGAGTCACAAAGAGGTCACTCGATTCAAGGAGAGGTTTGTTCATATTTGTGTCTTATTGTCTTTTCTGTTATAATGTAAGTTCTGGGAGGGCGCCCCCGCCTGCGGCTTCCCTCACCTGCTTATTCTGCCAGTGGGTCCTGGGGCCACAGACGCTCAGTGCCCTGTTTGGGGACTTAGCTACCATCAGCTCTGGAAGAGAATGAAGTATTCGTGCTAAGTCCTTTATCTGTGATATTTTTAAAAGTGACACAGCATAAGCCACCTATTCGGACATGAGATTGAGAAAAAAGACAATACCGGTGCTCTGGTGCGGGGCTTGCAGATGAAAGATGGTGGTGACGAAACACAGATGTTAGTCTGTCTTCACCTTGTTCAGAGTTGCCAAGGAGAAGCCCTGCTGAATATCACAAGCCTATAACACGGGCTCTAAGTCCTCTTTTAACGGGGAAACTGAGGCCCGGGGTCCCTGGAAAGCTGGCTGACTGCTGTGGTCCAGGTCAGGCTGAACCCAGGGACTTGGCCTCCATGCTCCCGACTTAGCGGCTCCACGGTGGGCACCACAGAGCATCAGTGCAGCTCCAGAGAGGTTGCGTTCAGCAAGCCCTCACAGACGCTGAGTGGGGACAGAGATGGATGACCGACGAGGCAAGTCAGGCTGTCAAGGCTCTAACGAGTCTTTTTCCACCTTTGATCGCAGCTGTGAGAAACTTCCAGCACCATGGCTCACGCCCACTGAGCAGCTCAACAAATGATGTCTAGACACCACCTCCCACCGCGGCAATGAGGTCACAGGACACAGTCCTGGCACCGGGCTGTGCTGGCAGCCGCAGCCTGCTAACTGGGACAGGTGCCGAGGGGTGACAGCTGCCACCCGCGGGGCCTGGGCACTGCTCTCAAAGGCGGCAGGAAGAGCTGGAGGACGCCTGGACTGCAACTCAGTGTGGTGGCCACACACAGGGCACTCCGGCCAGGCCGCCTTGCGGGGCCAGGGAGGAAAGGGCAGTGGTGTTGAGAATGGGGACCCTGGGACCCCTGAACCCTGCGGACCTTAGAAGATGGGAGACGCTGGAAATGTGTGTGTGGGCAGCCACATGCCTGCCAGAGCAAAAGCTAATGCACATATACAGATGCACACACACATTACCACACAGACACATGCACACATGGAGACAGAAACACACACACTCACACACCCACACCCAGTATACAGGTACATGCAGGCACACAGTACACTTTCATATACGCACACGCACAGCACACATATACCTACATATGCACACATATACTCACACACATTCATGCATATACATATACACACTTAAACAGACACTCATACATATACTCACCTATACACATTCACAAACACACTCATGCAGATACACACTATACACAAACATATGCACTCATATATACACAACACACAGCACACATACATATACAGAAACACCTACACACTCACACATATACTCACAAAAAGATACATACATATACTCACACCTTTACTGTCATACACTCATACATATATACAAATACAACACACATGCATATACACAAATTCACTTATACACAGATGCTCATACATTCACACAGCACACATGTACATAAACAGACACAAACATACACACATGCATATACACAAATTCACTTATACACAGATGCTCATACATACACACAGCACACATGTACATAAACGGACACAAACATACACACATGCATATACACAAATTCACTTATACACAGATGCTCATACATACACACAGCACACATGTACATAAACAGACACAAACATACACACATTCACACATACACAAAGACAACCATACACATACACACATCCATAGTCACACATATAAAGTACACACACTCATGTAGAAACACACTCAGGCATCTGCATGTGTGTACACACGCATCCACAGTCAATAATCATGTTGGATTCTGTGACTAAGGAATCGAGGAAGGAAATCGAGGTAGATATTCTGTTTATCTGTAGACAAGAATTAGGAATAAAAATGAGAATTACCATCTCACCAGTAACAGTTGATGCATGAAATGTTAAAGAGAGATAGTGAATGTTGGCTGCTCCCCAGAGAAGCAAATGAAGAAATGCACATGACCTTCTGAGGTTCTGAAGGTGTAAACTTTATCAACAGGGTTCATCTAACATGAGTATTCACAGGATATATGAAATCCTGTGACATATATCATTCACAAATGAGGCATAAGGAAAAGTCACTTGACTGTAACAATTGATAGCATACTAGGACAGGGAAAATAATTGAAATATTGAGAAAGGTCCAGAGTATTAGTGAAAAATATCTATTTTTCTATGAACTAATGGCTGTTAATTTTCTTCAGAATGTATAATGACATTGAATTTCAATCCTATAATTGCCTACACCATGCATTTCTGGCATGGATTTGTTATGATTTGAATGGAATTTAAAAAATAATAGACATAGAAACATGAGTCTTAATGAGATACTAAATCTGAAAAGCATATTGAGTTATTATCTTGCACAATTTTTTCGGTAGGAGCCAATAACACCCGCTCACATAATCTATGTGTTTGCAATTAAACCTTGAGCACAGCATCAGATACATATTCATTTTCTTACACATCAAAAGTTATCAGGGAATTAGAGATGCTTAGAACATTTTAATAAGTCACCTGCTTTTATTTCAAAAGCTTGTACTTCACTGTGCACTTGTTATCACAGAATACCTAACAACTACTCTCTCTCTCTGGATTTTACAAGACTGAAATGAAGATAATACTCATGAATACTTTTGTGACCCTTGTGACTGAGATTTTAGATAAGGCTTCCATTGTAATTAGAGGAAGCTAAAGCATTCTATTAAAACCTGCAAAATTTACTTTTTAATTGTGGACTATTTGCTAATATTTACACTTGTGTGTGTGTGTGTGTGTGTTAGGGTGAATAATGTTCCACAAAGATATCCAGATCCTGTAATTTATTTGTGTTGCCTTATATGGCAAAAGGGATTTTATATACCCAAGGTATCAAGGGCTCCTGCCCTCCTCCACTGCTGCTGCAGAGTTGCTAACCTGCCCATCACTGTTTGTATTTTTTTTTCTTTAATCTGAACATTCTTCCATTCTCCCTGAGCTGTCAGGGGCTTTGTCCTCCATCACCATAGTTCCTCTGGTCAGGCTTGACTTATCCAATGGAATAAACACAGGGCTTAATGCCCATAATCCTCACAGGGTCCTTAAAAGGTTTCATTTCTTTTAATAAGATGAAACATATGAATATAATAATAACATACATTCCATAACAATGAATTCAGTCTCCATACCAATAGAGCTACAAAATAGAACTTTTTTTTTTTTTTTTTCACAGAGAAAGGGGACTGAACTCAAAGTTCAGGGGACAGTAATGTCATCCTGTCCCCAGGCCTTCTTCAGATGGGGAATATGGCTCAGATTCGATGGGGAAATGTGCAGCTGCCCTCTCTTCTAAATGATTGCTGACATGGAAGAATGCCAATTGGTCAGACTCTTTAGATGCTTTTGGGATGGGTACTCTATTCCCCCAGAAGCCTGACTTAACCCCACAATTGCATACTCTCTTCCTAAGTATATCTGCTTTTGACTAGCACAGCTACACCATTTTGGATTCAAAGAGATGCTAGAACATCTGTTGCCTTTGTCTTATATTTCCTGTTCAAATCCCGCTCAGCTTTTGCTAAGCTAGTGATCATTCCATAGTAAGAATTTCAATGGAATCTCCTACTTCCTTTGACATCATCTGGTTTATTCATAAAATTCCCACAGAATTTATGGGTGTGTGTGTGTGTTTGTGTTTGTGTGTTTTGTAGAAGCCTATATTTACTAAACTCGACTATCAAACATTTATTGGGGGTGCTACTTAGCCTTGGTAACTCTGGTGGGCTTTGAGGGATGTTGTAGAATTACTCTTTCTCAGTAACCATCACACAGGTCTAATAAAGCATTGAAATAGTCTCATCAAGATAGTCTTTTTATCTTTATTCAAATCCTTCTCTCTCCTATTACCTCATTTCTCCTTCCCTTTACTCCATATGGGCTTACACACCAAATTTCAAAATGTAAAAACTCACCAGAAGGGCTTATTAACTATGTAGCCCTATTTCTAGTGGTTTCCATCCGTTAGACTTAGATTGGGATTCTGTGTCTCATTTTGACTAGACCTTACTTGAAGTTGATGAAACCAGGGATAAGCTGCCTTAACTTCTTACTGGCTTACACAGAAATGGAACTTTATTTTCCCGTTACTTCACAAATTTAGGCACACCCAGAACCAAGTGTTAAAAAATAATTAAAGAATGCAAGTTAGGTGATTCAAACTTTACACTTCATGAAGCAGGCAGTGTCTGTTCTCCAGAGTCCAAAACACAGCAAAATGGGACAGATGCAAGATGCTTTTATGAATTAAATAATAAGGAACAGGAAGAGAAAAACAGAACATGAATAAGGAATGAGGAGATATAGAGCCAAGAGTTGACTTGGCTGTTAGAGTACAGCCGAGTGACTCCATGGCATTTCCTGTCACACAGAGCACTTGCAGGAACACGAAAGATTCTGCCTTGGCACTCAGGGCAGGAAAGGCTCCATCATGGGCGTAGAAATTTTTTTCAGGGCCTCTTGGTGACCTAGTGGTTAAGTCTTAGTACTATCAGCACGGAAGCATGAGTTCAGTCTCCTGCAAGCAAGCTGACCCACAAGGCTCAGCAGACCTCTCCTGTCTCACCCACTGCTCCCCTCAACAGTGTATTTCAGTAGATCCACCTGTTCTGCTCCCCATTCTGTCTGGTGAATCCTCTCACACCCGGTACCTCTGGCTCGTATCTCAGTTCTTCTACACAAAAATAAAAATAAAATTTCAGCACAAGATGCAAAAAATGTTGCATGACATGCTTGGCATTTAACACCTGTTAATTTGAATCCCCAATCCTGAAGGAATAAGTGCTATTATAACTAGTTCACAGTTAAGAAAGTGAGACTGAAAGGATGAGTAAGTTGTCCCTCTTTTCACATAGTAACTAGTAGGGATGGGCTTATAAATCCAAGTATAATTCCAAGTCCTTGCTTTGGGGAAGAGAAAAAGTTTATCTATTGACTGACATCAACTAGTGGCAAGGCTGTCTTTATAGCCAATAATTCTTAGCCTCTCATTGGGCTTAGAGGTTATCACCTTTCATTACAAAAGATTTTATTTTTTCCTGCTTAATTTTGCTCTAAGGTTTTCAGTTAAGAAGTTTTGAACTTCAAATATTTTGATTTTAGTATAAAGGAGTTGTGTCCATTCTTGGGTTAATTGAAAAGCCATAGATTGATTGAATTAATCTAGACACTAGTTGTCTGCTCTGCCACCTCCAATCTACCTTTAAGCCACCATCAGGCTTGCTTTGGCTACTGGCAAGGCCCCTTAACTATTATACATTGCTATGATCCACTCCCTCTCACAGCAGACTGCTTGGGGTTTTCAAAGGACCCATGGCACTAATGCCTTCCTCCACTCTCTGCCATTCTTTACTAAGTTATTCTGATGATAAACTTTAGTTCACAAGTACAGGTGTACATTCCTTGCTGGTGCCCTGACCCCCATTTTATCTCCTCTGCACATGGTTCACAGGGTTCTGGATCTCATTCTCATTAGGCCCTACTTGAAGCTGATGAAGCCAGGGAGTTTCCTTTCATGGCTCAAAGTCCTGTCAACACTCAAGTTTAAGTGCAAAAGTAGTACAATAAGTGACTATGGACACCCTTTCTTTTTGGAATTTTAGTTTACATGTTCCTTTTATTTTTAATCATGAGAAGTGTAGACATGTTTTTGGGGTGCTGTAATCTTCGACTAGGGCTGCCATAACAAAATACTACGACAGCATGCATTGATACAGCAGAGATTTATCTCCTCACATTTTCAGTTTTGGAGATTTGAGATCTGAGGCAGAGGTGGCCAGCCCAGTGAGTTTCTAGTGAGATCTCTCTTCCTGGCTTACATATGGCCACCTCCTTGCGTATTCTGTGTGTGTGTGTGTGTGTGTGTGTATGTGTGTCTGAGAGAGAGAGATAGAGGTCAAACTACTCTCTGATGTCTCTTTTTATAAGAATATGAATCCTATTGGATTATCCTTATGATCACATTTGACCATCCTTCCTTATTACAAATTTAATCACAATGGAGGTTAGACTTTCAACATATGAATTTGGGGAGGACAGAAACATTTGGTGCAACACCAGGTATTAAGCTAATATGTGGGTATCACCAAAAGCCTATTGTCATATCAGTCTTTCTGTAGATGCAGTATCCAAGGCATGCCCATTTCATCGAAAACTATAGGAGCAATGACAAAACTTTGGAAAGCTTCAACTGATTTTGTTCTAGAATCTCCATTGAAATTAATGATTACCTATTCAGACCTTTCTACTGAGAGAACACACCAGGAATTTCTCAGCTAGTAACTTCTTTCTCCTTCACACATCACTACCCACTGCTGCAACACTCTAAACCCTGCGGCTCCCCTTCTCTTGCCAGAAGAGAGAGATATCTGTGATTGCTCATTTATGTTTGGAAACTTTCCAAAGTCTGCAAAGAACCATTGGAGGTTCTTTTGAATATCTCTAATTTAATTTTGTTTGTTGATGGCTTAACTTCAAAAGTAAAACTGGAATTTGCCAAGCAGGTTGTGTTATAACAGATCTGAATATATTCTTAAAATATAAGCCATTCCCAGAAGTCCGTTTAAATGGTGAAATTAATTTGCCTTGTCAGATCTGCCAAATAGCAAAAGATAAAAGAGCAAATATTTATAGTCAAAGTAAGTATGATCTTGGGCTAGTCCATGACTTCAAATACCATAATGTTTCCTAACTTCCACAGAAATCTTATGAAAACATAGTAAAAAAAATTATATGCTTTTCCATTACCTAAGGAGATAGACATAATAATAATAGCGGAGTTTAGCAGAAATGCTTGAGGATATTATCCACAACAGTGGAGATCAATTGGCAGTGATATTGACTCAATGTTGGTGAGGTAATTTTAAGACTATTTCCCAAGAATGTTTGCAGTGCATGTCCTAACTACACCATAAGTCTGATAAGGCTATAAAAATAAGAAATGGATATGAACTACATGGACTATAAAAATGTGATGGCAATTGTTTATTCCTAGGGTAGATTCAGGCTTTTCCCGAGAATCTCTGATTTTCTAAATACTGGGTTTTCTAAATAAAGGATGTGCCTCATTATTCCGGGTGATTTTTCAGGTTGGCGTTTCAGGTGCACCTATAGAAGCTCTTGGAACATTCTATGGGGTCATATGCCTTCTGACTGGCACAGGGGTTTATCACTCATGTAACTTGCTTGGTGACAGTGTCATGTGAAGATATTGTGTCAGATATTTGATCCTATAAGAGTAGGTTAGCATGAGAACGGCCATCTTAAACTCCAAGAAGACATTTCACTGAGTATGTGACTTGGGGAGAGAGAAACTAGGTAATCTTGAGGTACCAGAATATTGGGGAAGGGGAAACTAGATTATCTTGAGGCACCAGAATGTTGGGGAGGGGGACTCGGGGAAGAAGGAACTAAGTAATCAGGAAACACCAGGAATGGGAGGTCATATCTCAGAGACCAGATATTTTGGCTGAAAAGCTTATCTTGTCAGACCACCAGGATGTGGCACAAAGCCAGAAAAATGTATAGCTATGGAAAATTACTGTAAGTTGGATGTTTTGGAAAATGTTAAACAAACCCTTGACTTCGAGTGCTCGAAACTTGCTGCATCGGGCAGATACTTGGACCCCAGCTGACTGGAAATAAAACCTCGCTGTGTGACTTGCATTATCATGAGTGTTCTCTGTCCATTTGAGGGGAGGTCAATACCAGACTCTAACAATCCTATTTCCCACCAGCTCCTACCACCAGGTAAGAATTCTAGCTGAGGTTCTACTGAGGTTCCCAGAAAGACAAAGCTGTATACCAATGTGTCTGTTCTGGTTAAGACTGACCACTGGCTTTTATGACAGAAAGTACCTAGCATTGTTAATATGTCAAGAGTTTGGTTGATCACTTTGAGGAACTGGGTTATAGTAGGGTGTCATGGTTGAATTCTGCCCCCAAATTTAATGGTTTTAAGTTCTAATCTTCAATACCTCAGAATGATTTTAATTGGAACTATGGTCATTACAAACGAGGCCAGAGATTAGGTTGTAGTTCTACAAGTCAAACACCAGAGATGGTCAACAAGCCAATAGAAACTAGGGGAGAGGCATTCTGAATTCTTTTTCACATAGCTCAGAGCACTGAAATTTCTGGATTTCTATCCTTCAGAACTGTGAGGGAATAAATTTTGTTGACTAAACCACTCAGTTTGTGGTACTTGTTATAAATTGTTCAAATAAGCTAGCATGTAACAATAACTCAAGGTCTTCCTATTGGATTCCTTTGTTGACGTTATGTATATTCAGAGGCATTGGTAGCTAGATCTATTTTGGTAAGTGAGAATATAAGCTATAGATCACCATCTCTGCTACCATATCTGCTCTGCTACCGTGGAATGGACATGGCATTGGAGTGGTCAGTGACAAAACCAGACTGACATCATCCAGTTATGCCATCTTGTCTATTAGTTAGTAAGTGCCTTTCCTATGTTAGGGGAAGCATCCAGTTCACACTTAGTACCCACTGTCATGGGTCATCCCTGAGCCTCTGCCTTAGAATTTCTTGTGTCTACTTTCCTAACCCTTTTCTTTCCATGTCCCTGACCAGACATCCGAGTCATTGGTCATTGCATAAATATCCACACATATCTTATGTGGGCCACTCTTCTTAGCATGACTAAGTGTACTGCTCACAGCTAGGCCTATTAGGAAGCATTTCCTTTCTACTGGTTTTTAAGACCACCATTTTTGGCTTGTGTTCATGTCCTGAGCCTATCATCACCAAGTCTGAGCATTCCCCTCATCTTCTAGCTGTGTTTAGTTCCCTTGATTCTGCCATGACTGTGAGTCAGTTTGGGTTGCTAGTAAAACTATGGTGAGTAACATAGGAGTCTATGCTTCCTGCAGTCAGTCTGTTCTCAAGTCCTGCTTAGGCTTAATCCAAGAGTACCAGTTCCATTTATGATAGCTAGCTGCTGGCACTATCTGCATTTATGACTTGTTCTGAAAAAATCCAGTTCTTAATGAGTATTTCTGGACATAGAGTTACCTGGTATGCCATGGCTGAACATTCCATCTCCACCAAAAAATTCAGCAAAGTCACTGGGGAAGCGAAACTATCCATTGGAGGAAGTCCTGAACCCCAGGATAGGCAATGCCTTAGTGCCATTGTGTTTCTACAATGGCTGGCAACATCCTGTGGTTAACTCAAACATGGTGGAATTCAGACAGTAGCAACTAAGAATCTATGTTAATTACACCCTCTAGTTAAAATTCTGCAAAATGTATTCTCCTAGATACCAAAATATCCTTCCATAAGTTCCTCTTGGTGAATACCTTCCATTGTCAATCTAGATTTCTGTCTTATAAAAATAGGACATTGACTCAACATGAAGAAAACATTTTTATTGACATTATTAAGACAATTCATTGGGAAGCAACTGTGCTTCTATAAAACTGTGTTCTTAGAATTTCAGTATGGTTTAAATTTTTATTGTTGTTATCTTGAAATCAGTATTTTTTTAATAAATAGGTTGCTGCTTCAGGTTGTATCTGGGCTTACAAATTATGTAGCCATACTTGCCCACTCTACCAGAGAAAATCTAGCCCACCAGGAATGAGAATAAATATTGGAGCATTCTTGGCTAAAATAATCTGTTCCCTTCGAGACAGTCCCCTTTACAACAGCCGCTTAGTTACACTCTTAAATGTTTCCCATTTTAAGAGACCATCTCACTTCTATTGAGATATTTAACACTTATATTCCCTGTGGATGCTAGACCCACTCTTTATAAATAATTACTGTTTGTGAGAATATAACATTTGCTCTGGAAATCCAGCAAAACAGTTTGAATCCTTTAGTCAGGGTATGGTTAATTATATAGCATCTGATTTCCATTTAGCTAGCCAAAGGGAAGGTTATGCTTATAATAAACACATCTGGCTGTACCTCTATCAGATAAGTATTATTAGATAAAAATAATTTCTGACTAGGGGACAAAGATTTAAGTAGACATTAGCAACTCATCTATGGAATCTTTTCATTGTCTGGTTTTGATAATTTAAGCTATATTTTCAGGTTCTCTTAAAAGGACTTATCATTCTCCTCTCCCTGTTGACTGCCTGAGTTACACTTGGCCAGTGGATCCTTTCTAGAGTCCTAAATTTTATTGCACAGATGGTCAACCCCCCTCTAACAGAAAAAGCAAGATCACCCAAGTCCAGTAATACACAATCTGCTGATAAGCAAAATCGTGACCATGGTAATGACCTGGTTATTAAGTACTCACGTCCTACAGGTCACTTTGTCTACCCTGGGCCAAAAGAGGACACTGAGAAGGATAAAAGTAGCCCTGATGACTTTCAGCTGAGCTGACCTGACTTTAACAAATAGGCAATGTTCTTCTGGGGACAGGAAGAATGTCACAGAACATATTCAGACAAGGTCACTATGATCACAACGGAACAAGACCAAACATGAAATTTCATAATCCCATCTGATTGAGCACAGCTAAAATCAAAAACACAGTCCAAACCACCATGTTATGTCCTCTTCCCTCAGCTGTATGAGTGTCTAGAATTTTCATAACAATTATTGCTTTACTGAACTTCATACCTCCTGCCTGTAGGTAAAAACATTTATTGAGATACGTTGACCATAGAATTGACTTTTCTTACAGTTATTAATTTAGAACAACTGTTTCTTGAACCCTCTCCAAAATCATGTATCATTAGCCCTGATTCTACAACACTGTTCCCCCCGGTGTTCTTCCCCTGAGATGCTACATTGGCATACCCAATGCATATTCTCCCCCATAACGAGTTCTCCCCCAAAGTAATGAGCCAATAAATACAGCTGTGTTTGATTACAGATGTGTTCCTGGTGGACTCTGGCTAGAGGTTTTTATAGTTCTTATCTTACTTTGTAATTTATTTGTACCATTATTTATTAATGCAGTACTCTTCATGGAACTGTAAGTGTAGCAACTGTGCTGATTTGGCTCATACTGTATCACAATGCCTGCATGAAGTTTGGTATGTTGTAGCCCTTAAGTAAATACTTGTTGAATAGAGAAGAAAGAATATCTAAGATAGAAAAAAAAAACCAATACATTGGACTTAAAGTTTTTAAAAATGTCCATCTTTACTGTGTAAAACTCCATAGCTTGTACCAACTATTACAAGCCTTTATGAAAACTTGGAAACCTATTGCAATAGAATATTATTTTACCCTAAAAAAGAATAGTGTACTGACAGAAGCTAGTACAGGCCTGGATCTGGAAAATATTGAGCTAAGTGAAAGATGTTGATCATACTATACTATATTTGAGTATGTGTATATAAAATAGCTGATAGGAAAATCTAGACAGAAAGTAGATTGGTTACGGGTGAAGCTGGAACACTAAGGAGCTTGGGGTGATAGCTAAAAGGTACAGGCTTGGGCCCTGCCTGGTGGCGCGGTGGGTTAAGCAACGCACTATGAAGCAAACCGCAGCCACTGCAGCATGAGTTCGATCCCTGCTGCTGGCCGGGGAGGGGACCCACATGGCAGGGCAGACCTCTCCTGCTGTGCCCACTGCTGTCCTCAGCAGTGTACTTCTGTTGATCTGCCTGTTCTGCTCCCCGCTCTCTGTGGTGAATCCTCTCACCCCCCCACACACCTCTGGCCTGTACCCCAATGCTCATGCATAAAAAATAAATAAATCTTTAAAAAAATAAAAAAAAAAGGTACAGGCTTTGTGTGTGTGTGTGTGTAGTAATGAAAATATCCTAGAATTGATTGTGATGATGGTTGCACAGCTTGGCAACTGTGCTAGAAACTACTGAATTATATACAGGAAGGGGTGATTTATATGAAAATCAGCATATTAGTTATGTCTCAATAAAAAAAAGATGACCATAAATATAGTTTTTTACTAATACTACATGACAGATGGTAACCAATGTTTATAATGACAAAGAAACACATTATTAATAAAAGGCCATACAAAATGGCAGAGAAAATTGAATATACAATGTGACATGTGATGTAAAGTTCATTTACAGACACATACACAAACTAAAAAGAAATGCCCTAAATGTTAATGCTATTTATATCTGCAGTTCAAGTAATGTTTATTTTCCATTGCATAGTTTTCATATTTTCCAAATATTCCATAATGAGACATTATTATAATCAAAAAAACATTACACAAATATTTTGGCTAAATACTGTGATTTTGTCTTGACACAGCTCTATTGCAAAATATAACAAATGCTTTGGTTTCTCTCAAGATAATCATCCCTCACTTAGGACATGAGAATATCTTTTTCTTTCCTCTCTCACTCTGTCTGTCTGTCTCTCTCTCTCTGTCTCTGTCTGCCTCTCTCTCTCATTTATACATACATGCATACAATTTAGAGAAGGGTAACTCCTTTGGATATGTAATTGTCACTTTTTCAAGAGACTATCTTGCCTATGATTAATACTTTCTGGTGGTATTTGAGTCAAAATTACCTACAGAGTCAAAGGAATTCTTAAATTTTCATAGCTCATTGTAAGGATACTATGTCCTTGATGAGGACAACATAAAATGCATAAGTATATGACAGTCCATTTATGGCTTCCCAGAAATTTTTTTTTTAAAAAATCCCAATTTAAAAAAATCCAAATTATACTTTTAAACATCATTTAAGAAACTTTTAAGTGATAAATGAAAACCCGATATAAAATACATATAACTTTTGCAGAGAAAATCTGTAAGGAGAGACAAGGAGAGAAGAAAAATAATAAGTGGTGAAGTTGGAGTAAATGTGAAGTTTCTTATGAGAAAAGATAGGAGAAAAGAGGAATCTTGGTGAAGAATTTTAAAAATTGACATAATGTTGCAAAGTGCAAAGCAACACAATTCTCAAAATTCTTCAAGCTACACATCTCTTTTCCCAACTCTAGGTGAAATTACCCTGCCGCTCACTCTGGTATAAACTCTCTATCCAAGTCCTGGTAGAAAGAAAAGACAAATCTTCTTAGGAAAGTAATTTAGGAGGCAAGCTCAATTGCTACTTCCACATACTTGCTAGGTCAAGCTAATTGGGGGCACTAAACAAAGATAGATTCAAGTATACATAAAGATTTCTAGTACAATATATGATCGAAAGCAAATTAACATTAAGCATACACAGCTGAATGATACTTTAAAAAATAATAAAATGGAAGGGACTACAATAAAAAAATTAGGATAAAAGATGAAGGCTAACTTTTCTTTTTTTAAATTTAATTATATTCCACATCATTTGTATTCCCCAGGGAGTTCCCACTACCATTTCACCCGTGCACCATCACCTCAGTCCCTTGTGCTCTTTCTGCCCTCATCCCCATCTTTGCCCTCCCCTCTGAAGGTTAACTTTTCAACTGGGCATTCAAACCTTTTTTTTTTTTTTTTTTGAGCATAGATGTAACATATTTTATTTAATCGTTTTTCCACTTCAGTGTTTTAAATTACTTACCATCATTTCCACATACATTTTTCCATATACTGCTTTCCAAATATCATTACTTTTCTGCATAAGTTTTGCAATTACTTTCCATTGATAGTATTATAGACAACACAGTAGGTACAAATGCATATCTTTGTACGTAACAGTTCTGTTAATTTTACAAATTAAGATTTGTAAATGCAAATTAACATTAATGTTTGTTTAAAATTGCAAAACTGAAAAAAAAAAAGAAAAAAAGGAGGGAAGAAACCCTACCAGCCATACCCTGAAAACAAGGTAGTCAGATTAGGAGATTGTGGGAGATTGGGAAAGAGAAAGGCTCTTTGGGATACAGAAGTAGATTTCATTATTCTCAGAATGGTCTTACTGACCCAGTTGCCTTAATTCATCAATTTTCTTTCCAGAAATATTATTAAATACTCCCCCCTCTCTGTTCAATCTGCTCCTATTTCCCTACTTGTCATTTTCTTTTGACTCTGGTCCTACTTTCTGCTTAGAATCGCCACTTGCTATTGAGATATGTTATGGATTGAATGTATGTTGAAGTCCTAATAGCCAGTGTGGGGGCATTTGGTCATGGAGCCTTTGGGGGTAATTAGGGTGAGAAGAGGTGGTGAAGGTGAGGGCCACATGACGGTGCCCTTATAAGAAGAGATACCAGAGAGCTTCTCTGTCCCCTCTCCACCTTGCACAGACAGACTGCGGGTGACTGTTGTCAAGCCATGAAAGGGCGTTCTAACCAGACCCTGACTGTGCTGGCACCGGCTCTCAGAAACGCAGCTTCCAGAACTGTTAGAAACTAACTTCTGCAGCTTAAGTTACCTAGTATGCTTTTTTGTAATGGCAGCCCAAGCTGAATACTAGCGTCTACTTTCCCCTCTGCCCCTGAAAGAAGTTCCTTTTTAAGACATTTAAAGTATTGGAGAAAAATCAAGTAGTAATAAGTATGATCAGGGTAATTAGTGCACCTGTAAATTTTGTAAAATGTCACAAGGTGTGCCTTTGTCTCCTAATTTTAATTTCTATAGTATAGAAATTATTTATTGCTGACATGAGTTTTAGATGAATTTCATGGATTCTCTTAAAATAGAGAAATTTTACTGTATTCTACCTGCTTATTTTCATATTGAAAAAAAAACAAACAGGAATCACATGAAGATGCAATGGTTCTGCTGGGCTGTCTTTTTTGCCTGTTTGTTTTCAGAACATTAATTAACCTTTTGAAAATTTGACTTTGAAAGGTATTTATATGCATATTGAAGTGTAGTCCTTTAAATAGTTCAAGTCAGTCTAGATGATTTATTTGAGTAACTTAAAACTCTTTTGCAATTTATCAGCTTGGCAGATGCCTGGGGGGCATCACATTCTGAGAATTTAGTTCTTTTTCCATTGCATGACTGATGTTTAACTGTCCTGGTGTGTGTTTGTCAATAGACGCAGTCAGCTTTTTTAGAGTGAAGCCATCTTGGTCATGCTCCATGGTGAGGAACGCTGAGTCCTCGTGCAAGCAGAAGAGTTGGAAAACACATAATTTAGTTCCTAAGATTCATTTTGTGCTTGGAAGCCTCTGACAATTCACCTATCCTAGCATTTCACACAGTGGGTGGTTCCCAAATCTGAGGAACTTAAAATGCTCTCTCATTAGCAATGGAACACATCTCTTTTCCCAACTCTAGGTGAAATTACCCTGCTGCTCACTCTGGTGTAAACTCTCTATCCAAGTCCTGGTAGAAAGAAAAGACAAATCTTCTTAGGAAAGTAATTTAGGAGACAAGCTCAATTGCTACTTCCACATACTTGCTAGGTCAGAATAACCTTTGAATATTGCTGCATACTACAGTTTTGGTGGCTGAGAAAACCTGAGCTTAACAGATTTACCCATTGTACAGTTTAGGCTTTCTAACAAAGCCATACAAATTGGGGAGGTAAATCTGTCCTAACACTATGTATATAAACATCGTTTTACAGCACTCTATAGCTCCACTCTCACGTTCCAGGAGAAAATATTTGTAAGGATTTCTGATATCTGAAACCCTTGGTGTGGACTGAGAAGCTTCTATATTCCCATCTCCCCAGAAAAGAGTTATGCTATGTCACATATTCTAACTCATGTTGAATTCTATGATGCATAGTCAGGGCTCATGTTAAGGACAAGTTAACGCAATATATTTGCTTTGCTTCTTTCAATTATGTTTTTTTCTTTTATCTATTTTTATTTCTATTGTTCTACTGTTTCCTGAATACCTCTTCAAAATATCTTTTGTTTTTATAATGGGACAGTAGAAACATATGACAAATAATTTGGTGGTTTTTTTTTGTATTTTGTTCTGTTTTTAATGACTTCAAAACTTCCCTACAAGACTGCCATTTTATTTTGTTTGTTTTTTTCACCCAAATGCAGATGACATCAAGGGAAAAAATCAGGAGTTAAAATTTGGGTGTACGGAGTATGTACATGTTCTGTGGTATGCTCCATGTTTTAAAAGATAATAATCAATGATGTAAATAATCTCATTTATATCACACATCTAGGAATCTAATCAACAAACATTTTCAACATTTGATAGAATGATTTTAATTTCATTTTTAAAAAGAAAGTTGGAACTTGAACTTTTAACATAGACTACTTTGTAATTCTTATGTATTTCAACATAGAATATTCATGGATCTGATATTCACTTCTCTCATGAAAATGTAATTTAAATTCAACTATATTTTTATAGGGTAAATTGTTAGGGTTGGCAACTCATGAGCAACTGAAATTAAAGTTTGAAAATAACCTCACTCACTTTATCCTGAATCAAATAAAATGATGCCACGAGATTGCTTTAAAATATATTCTGTTTCTATCTAGATATATATTTTTATCTAGTTTCTGTATTATAAGTGTTAAATAAACAATATTTAAAAGTTATTAAAATATTAAATATTAAAAGATACAAAAATTTAAAGATTAAATTGATGCTACAGGTGAAAATCCTGTAAAGTTAGGTTGACTTGTTATCGCTTAAAGGTTGAACCCCATAAATCCTCTCAGGATCAAATAAATAAGCACCCATCTAATCTGGCAGTGTAAGACAGGTAACCCTGATCCTTCTCATAGACAGTTAAACAGGATTTACAAATGCTGCAAAATTTTACTTGTAAGAGAAAGAAATGATCATGGCTTCCTTCTTCCTCTCAATAGTAGGTGACATTTTATCAAGTCATAAATCAATAGCCTGTTTATTTTTCCTTTGCAAATGTCAACAACTATAAAAGCAAGGGCTTGTGAAATTGTACTCAAAACTACACAAAGCTTTAACATATACCTGGGTACTATTCTGAGAACTTATGAATAGACCGGGAAACTTCTGCCTTTTTTTTTTTTAATTTTCAATAACGTTAGTTTATCTCACTATGTAATTAAGAGGTTCACACCTCCTCAGATGTGCACCCCACACCCCATGCATATCAGAGTCCCCTGCCCCAATTTATCCCAATTCCCCCCTTCTAGTGGCCTCAATTTTATAGTCATTTCTAGATATTGTTTTGTTTTATTCTGTCTATTCCCTTTTTTGCTTGCCTTTCTACATATGAGTGAAAATCACCAGTATTTGTTTTTCTCCTGTTAATTTATTTCATTTAACATAATCTCCTCCATTTTCATTCATGTTGTCAGCAACTGCAGCTGTTCATCATTTTCATAGGTGGATAGTATTCCTTCATATGGAGAGCACATTTTCTTAATTCAGTGTTTGGCTGAATAGTCTATCGGACTGAGGTTGACTAAACAAAACTGTGGTGTAGGCCAGAGGTGTGTAGGGGGAGAGGGGGTTGTGAAAGGATTTACCATATACAGAGTGGAGAAAAGAATGGGTGGATCAACTGAAATACACTGCTGAGGGGAGCAGTGGGCAAGCCAGGGGAGGTCTCTGTGCCATACATGGATTAGCTCCCTGACTGGGGATCAAAATCAGGCTGTAGCGGTGATAGCATGGAGACTCAACCCCAAGGCCATCAGGGAGGCCAACCAATCTGACTGAGATTGGCATAATTAACAAACTTCATTGGGTTTTCTCCTTGATGTCTCTATTCTGACTTTTCCTTTAGATTATCCCTGAATACTTACTTCTGTGACAAACCATGTACTCACGGATGAGTTTTTAAGTCCCTCATAGTCAGAGATGGCTGTCAGATGGCAAGGGATTTTTTTAAAATAGAAAGCCAGACATCAGAGACTTTATTTTCAGAGCTAATCAACCAAGTCCCAGTAGACATGGCAGCAAAATAGGCCTAAGTGAAGAGTCTCTTTATAATTGTCACAGGCCTTGATGTTAGGAGTTTGGATTCTTCACAAACTGTCATTAGGCCCTATTTAATTTTAATTCAAAAAGTTCATGGGCCGTCATTAGCTCTCCATTATTGTACATTAAAGTTAGCTATATGACACTGAATTTTGAGTCACCTGAATGTAACTCATAAAGTTTTTTGGAGTGGCAACTTGGGTGTATTCCCAGCAACACAGCAGAACATGTGAAAAGAATGAGGAATAAAATAAGGGGCAAGCACTGTGGGCTCCCTTGCCCTTGAACTTGTGATCATCAAGCAAGTTTGAAGACCTAGTAGATTCTTGCTTAGAAACATACTTTGAATGTCTTTCCTGACACAACTGCACCACTTTATCCGCAAGTTTATCTTGAATTAAGCTGTGCATTTCATGAGTCTATACTCTCTGTCTCCTCTCAGAAGCTGAAAAGCACGGTGAGGAGACATGAAGCAATCAGGCGATGCACAGCAAAGATTTTTATGCAGGGCGACTCTGTTTCTAGGAATTGATATAAAAATGATTTGCAAAACATACTGATACTGTTGCGTATTTCTTAGTATCTGTCAAAAATTGGGGACAGAGTAAAATTAATTTGCATTGGGCCTCCTTGGTGGCGCAGCAGGTTGAGTGCCACACTGTGAAGCATCCGCTGCACAGCAGTGCCAGTTTGATCCCAGCCAGGGAGGTGACCTCTCCTGCCTTGTCCACTGGTCCCCTCACCAGTGTATTTCAGTGGATCTGCCTGTTCTGCTCCGGGCTCAGTCTCTGGTGAATCCTCTCACCTCCCGCGACTCTAGCCTGTACATGAGCTCTTGTATGCATAAATAAATAAATCTTTAAAGAAATAATTTTTAGGCCTGTTAAGAGCTGTTTGTTTTTTTTAAAGATTTTTATTTATTTATGCATACAAGCACTGGGGTACAGGCCAGAGATGTGTGTGTGGTGGGGGGAGGGTGAGAGGATTCACCACAGACAGAGCGGGGAGCAGAACAGGCAGATCAACAGAAGTACACTGCTGAGGGCAGCAGCTGGCACAGCAGGAGAGGTCTGCCGCGCCATGTGGGTCCCCCCACTGCCCGGCAGCAGGGATCGAACTCGTGCTGCAGTGGCTGCAGTTTGCTTCATAGTGCGTTGCTTAACCCACTGTGCCACTAGGGAGGCCCATTAAGAGCTATTTGAAGTGATAAATAAGAGATGATTAGGGTGTGGTAATATTTGTTTCTTGTTCTGGGTAGAAGATATAAAGATTTGTTATTGTTATTTTTCCTGAAAATAAATATTCCATTTTAAATATTGTATTAGGTTCCCCCAGAAAACAGAGCTGATATGTGATACACCTAATTAATATGTCATCTTCAACATAGCTATATCTAATACATATGTATCTATATTTAATACATAAAGAGATTTATTATAAAAGGATTGTAAAGACTGAGGAATCCAGGATCTGCAGTAGGTAAGTTGGAGGGCCAACCTCCAGTCTGGTCTGAGGGCTGGTAAAGCCAACTGATGTGAGTTCTAGTTTATGTCAGAGTCTGCAGACAGGAGACTATGTCCCACCTCAGAGACAGGCAAGGAACTGCACCTTAGTCAGTCTGTGATTTTTTTTCTAAAGATTCATTTTATTATGAATACAAGAGCTGGGGTACACCCCAGAGGTGTGGGGGTTGAGAGGACAACCAGAGACAGAGTGGGGAGCAGAACAGACAGATCTACTGAAATCCACTGCTGAGGAGAGCAGTGGGTGAGACAGGAGAGGTCTACTGCAACATATGTGGGGTTAGCTCCCTGACAGGGGATCAAATTCGTGCTGCAGTGGCTGGCAGTAGCTTCATAGTGCTGAGACTTCACCCACTGCACCACCAGGGAGGCCCCTCATCTGTAATTTTATTCACACTTTCAATCATTGACTGTGGGCCACCCACATTGGGAAACACAATCCTCTTTACTCAGTCCTCTGATTCAAGTTAATGGCATCCAGAAACACCCTCATCAAGGCACAGGCAGAGCAATGTGTAGCCAAATATCTGTGCACCCAATGGCCCAGTGAAGTTGACACATAAAATTAGCTCTCATAGCTTTTTAATATGCATACTGTCATTTCACAGCTTTTTGTGTACGATGAACATTAGAATGGGCAAGGGAAGGTTTCCCACAAATGTTCTAGACAAAGAATTTGTTGTCTACTAATGCTATTTGTGCGTCCTGTTGCCTTGGTCTCATTAATTGGTAGCTAAGATTTTTTTTAAACTATGCTTTCTTTGTAGCTTTAATCTTTTAATAATGTGATATGATTTACTCCATTTCTTTTAGTGGTTTATTAACTCAAAATATTGTGACTGATATTATTATTTTCATTTGTGTTTTCCTGTGTTAGTGGTTTCCTGATAGAAATTTTATTTTTTTTTAAAGATTTTATTTATTTATGCTTGCAATAGCTGGTGGGCAGTGAGAGAATTCACCAGAGACAGAGCGGGGAACAGAACAGGCAGATGGACTGAAGTACACTGCTGAGGGGAGCAGCAGGCACAGAAGGAGAGGTCTGATGAACCATGTGGGTCCCCTCCCTGGCCAGAGATTGAACTCGAGCTGCAATGGCTACAGAAGCCCCACAGTGTGGCACTCAAGCCAATGTGCCACCACAGAGGCCCGAGATTTTATTTTCAATTTACTCCTAAATAACACATTAATTTTAAAATCACTTAAAATTGATCCTCCTAATCAGGTTTGTTGCAGGTTCCAACTTGTATTTGGAGACCCCTAAGCTGTCTCAGAGACTTTGAACACCATTTTATCTTATAGGTCATGAAAACCAAATGGCAGAGCAGGTCACACTGTTGCCTGGGCCAGTGGAAGTGCTTTTTCTTGACCCCCCCCCATTCAAAGCAGCTGTCCTCACACTAAGTGAGTGGGTCACAACAGCTTATCCATGATTATTTCCCTCCAAAATCTAAACAAGCTGAAAAGATATTATATCTCTTAGACAAAAGGAGTATCAGACAGAATAGATTCCATTTCATGCTGTACTAGGATATTTTTATGTTCCTCAGTCACCAGGACCTTACAAACTTCCTTGAAGCATTAATATTCTGATTGTTTTGTGAAAACCTATGCATGCATGCTCATATTTCTCATGAAGCCAAAGTGCCTTCTGTTTCTGCCCCATAAGGTACTATTGGCCCTCTTTCATCATTAGAAAGAACTGGCTATGTCCTGTGGGATTATAAGACAATCAAGGTCTTTTAAAAGTAAATAGTTATAGAGAGTCAGAAAATTGCTGCTGTTCCAACCGAATACTGAAGCTGCATTGCTGACTCTGACAAATGAAAAGAAATTGCTCCGACGGTCTTTATTGATAGGTATGGAGAAACAATAACCGTGTAGCAGGCATTTGCAGCTGTGTTGATTTATTGCAGTAAAAGGACAAAATCTGGGCTCTCATTATAGTTTGTCATACCTGCTTTCATTTAAGTTAAATCTACTTTTATGCCCCAAGTCACATCCTCCAAGTATTATGCCAGCCAGGCAAGCCAAGTGAGGAGGTATAGGAATTAT
This sequence comes from Galemys pyrenaicus, assembly GCA_019455555.1. NCBI lineage: Eukaryota > Metazoa > Chordata > Mammalia > Eulipotyphla > Talpidae > Galemys > Galemys pyrenaicus. The sequence goes on from JAGFMF010011629.1 coordinate 11,283,204, forward strand.
CACAGCTTTGTCCCTTAAGCCTTTAAAGAGTGTGGTATTGTTTTTGGTTTATTCATTTGGGGGGAGCAACAGAATTCTGTGAGCTCTTCCATTATAGTAGCTCTCACTTCATATTTTGGGATTCCATATGGCCTAGAGATTTTGTTTGTAAATATGTGTTTGGGATTTGTGTTCTTCATCCTGTGGGAGAAATGAAGATAATGTATGGAATCCTCCCTCCTTGGGTCAAAATACCTATAAATTCCAGCCCCAATTGGTAGACCATGGTGGTATCTGGATCTAAAGAGGTTGGATTTTCTAATAATCACCAAAAGATATGAGTATTGCTTTTTATATTGTGTACTCAGCATAGTCCATAGCTGCAGGTCTCTCTGGAAAAGAACAGAAGGAAGACCAGTAGCACATACTTATGATGGCATCCACAGGATCCTTGAGGATATCCAGATTCCTCTTTCCTCAAGGGGGTGGATGTGTTTACAGTGTTAAATCTGGAAACTGTGCAGTGAGCTGGGCCTCCATCATGATGATTTAAGTGCAGCCAGTAGATCTAGCTGTTTTCCATTTTAGTTACTGAGACAAAGTAGGGCCTTACATACTTCCCATTAAGCTAGCTTTAAGAATCTATAATTAATGGAACTACAGATCCCTGAAGCTAAAATCTTGTGGTTGTGCTGCTAACCAGAGTAACCACAGCCACCTTGTCAGTGGTAACGTTTCCGTGACCCATCTCAACCCTAGGCCGATTTCCCCTGGAAACCTGCAGTCAAGTTCAATGACAACATACTTCACTGAGAGAGATGTTTCCAGCACATCTGCTGTTACGTCCTTGCTCACCCGATCTCTGAGAGCAAAACTAGAGCTGGTTAGGAGATAGCAAGCAGGTCTGTCTATGATGGCTTTGAAAGGGTTGGAGTACTAGAACCCATTCATGTGGGCTCTCTAGCATGTGAATGAGTCAGCATAGTTGAGGAAGGTGCAGAGTGGAGAGAATGAGCTTACTCTTATCAGCTGGATTTTGGTAAAATTGAAGGAAGAACAGCAGACACACACATCAACTCTACTTCAAAAGTGATAGAACTGAGGCGTAGGTTGAGTGCATAAACAAACACCTCTGTGGGACTTATCTGAGGTGATGAAAGTCTGCAAATTTATCTGCAGCTATGTGCCCAGAGCTTTCAAATCATAGCAACTAAATAAGATTCCTATCTCTTATCAGAGGATTCATCTGATATTATCAGTTGGCAAACTTGGCATAAGGTACAATGACATAAGGCTTCATATACCCTAAGGAACCGTGTTGAGCTGTGGCTCGCAGAGGAGTATTTCCCAAGCGTGGTAAACACAATAGTGCCGCAAGTTCCTACAGCACCACCGGCGGCTCCACCCGTTGACACAGAGACTGGACAGTATTGTACATTGTACTCGCCTGGGATTAACGTTCAGGATTAATTTGCTCTCTTGGGTGCAGGATACGATGAAAGTCCAAAGTGTTTTGGAGGAGTCATGAAATTCCAGGTAATAGACAAGCAGGACTCTTCTAGCCCAGCTCTGTGAGGACAGGCACAAGGATCAGAAAGCATTTCCTGGGCACCAGGTTGAATGCTCCATCACCTTTTATGTGATTTCCTTATTTCTTGCTCCAAGGTATAGTTGAGAAAAATAAGAAATGCATAAGAAATGCACAACTAAACACTGATATTTGGGTTTTACTAATGTAATTCTGAAAGCCATTGTATGATTATATTCAGGGATTAGCAAAACTCACCATACACTGATTGTACTAACTGTCATGATAGATTTAAGGTCATATGTCACCAAATGATTGAACAATTCTGGTAACCAGAATAGTAAGATTGTTTCGAGGATAGAGATGGGTAACTATTTAGTTGGGTTCTAATAAATCATATTCTGCAATATCTGTGCTGTGTGATAAGTTTCCAAAAATACAATTGCTTTCATGTATCATCTCAGAGTTTCTATGGGTCAGGAGTACAGGCAGCTTAAGCAGGTCTTCCGCAAGGCTGCACTCAAGCTTTTTCTCAAGGTTTATTCTCACCTGGAGCCTCAACTAGGGAAGGGTGTACCTGAAACTCACTTAGGTTGTTGGCGGACTTAGTGTCATAGCAGCATGCTTCTTCAGATTGAGCACAGAACAGTATGATAGTTAATTTTATGTGTCAACTTAGAGGGTGTTTTTGAATAAGATTGACTGGCATTAAATCAATGAACTCTGAGTGAAGCACATGACCCTCCAAAATGTGGGTGGGCCATGTCTAATCAGATGAAGGCATGAAGAAAACAAAAGGACTGGCCTGCCCAAGCAAACAGAAACTCTGCATCAGACTGCCAACTTCATCTGTACCACCCTGAGCTTCCAGCCTACAGGCCCACACTGCACATTTGAACATTTCAACCTCCAAAATTGCATGAGCCAATTTTTCATTATAAATTTTATTTATATATATAGTATTGATTTTTTTTCCTAGGGAACCCTGATTAATATACAATCTAGAGTCAATCAGCTTCCAAGATGGAATCTTAAATAAATCTTGTATAATGTATGGGCTTCCCAGAACCTTTGCCACATTCTATTAACTAGAAACATGTCCCAGACCCCACCTCACCCTGGAGGAGGAACATATACAAGGGAGTGAATACCACACCCTAGAGATTGCTGGAACCATCTTAAAAAATCTGTGACATTCTCTATACCCTTAAATGAAAAGCAGCATAAAGCAATTTTAAAAGTCTGGATATTGAACACAGCCATGAATTTACATTCTCAACCATCAGCTATTATCTATGTTACTGCCAAACTGCAGCTCTAGAGTGGGTGACTCACTGATAATCTAGCTGGGTCTGGTATTTATAGTTGAAGATGAAGGCAACGTAGTGTGGAAATGCAGTAGTGTAGAGGTGGGGAGAAAAACACAGGAGCTGAACCCACACTTTCTCCTGAAAAGAAAAGTGCCCTCTGTGCCCAACACTTCTAGGAGGATAAGGGTGTTTCAGTTGCAAGACAGGAAGTAATGTGAATCTTTCTTCCTACCCTGATTGGGGGGGGCAAAGGAGTTTTACCCCCTTGTGATGTGGTTTTACAGCAGATAAGCTGTGGTGTGAAGCTGCCAGATCTCAGGACAGTGAGAGGGTGGTTAAAGGGGACCCCAGCTGTTCACCCAACACTTTCACTGGTGATACTTCAAGAAATTTGGTTTTGTTATCAGTACAATTATCCGTAAGTTCTGTATTTTAGTTCTCAAGGTTAATGGAAAATATGAAAATTTACCTGACAGCATTTTTATGAGTGTAAGTTTCCAGCACAGATTAAGCACTGGGTAAATACCAGGACCCAGAAACAGGCTGCATGAAACAATAACAGGATGTATTTACACAGGGAGGGGGAGAGGGGCAGGGAGGAGGAGGGGGAGAGACAGGAGAAGGAGGAGAAGGACACAGGGTAGGGAGGAGAGGGTCAGGGAAGAGGAGGAGAGGGAGAGAAGGGGAGGGAGAGACGGATAGTTAAGGAAAGGGGGGAGGGGGAGAGAGAGAGAGAGAGGGTGGCACATGGCCATATATGGTCTGGTTTACCCCAGATTTGGGCACTAAGACCACAGTCTGGATCAAGGTCCAAAACAAAGTTGAATGTGGCAAGCAGATAATTTCTCCACAGACACCTCTCCTCGCTAGTGTTAAACTTCCAGAAGTCCAATAGCGTAACTAGTTAATAGCTCCAGCAGTTGGTCGTCCAAAGCCCCAGCTCTGCCCTGGTTTGCTTCAGCTATTTCCCAGCGGCCCCTGCTTCAGGGGGTGGAGTTTGGAAAGCTCCACCTGCTCCATCAAGTTGGATTTCAGGGCCCCCCACTGGCCCAGGGGTCACTGCTCACAGTCCCTCTTGCCGCTGCCAAAGTGAGCAAGCATCAGTGAGAGGCAGAATGGAACCTTCTTAGAGGAGACAAGTAGTATCAAAGGGATAGTGGCAAGGGTGAGGGTCGGCTTGTGACCGATGTTTGAGAAGGCGCCAGGGGCTACCGAGAATACAACCCAGCGGAAGAGCAGTAAAACCACGCAGGCCAGGCTGGAGGACTGCAGGCCGCCGGCCATGGGTCGCACGGGTCCTGCGCTCACACGCGTTGGCCGTAGGGAACGGTGACACTTCACCTCGAGTGACCTGCTACTAAGGGTCCAGGGACCTCCAATTGGGACATCATTAGAGTTCAAGACTTTTGGTTTTCAACTGCTGCTGCTATGAAGTGGAATAGTTCTTTAAATAGCTTATATATATATACATTTTATATTTTTTATATATTTATGATTTTTATATATATTTGTGTGTGGTGTGTGTGTATACCCTCCTTGGGTCCTCTCTGGTGGCACAGGGGGCTAAGTTGCAGCACTATGAAACTAACCGCAGCCACTACAGCAAAAGTTCGATCCCCGGCCAGGGAGGAGACCCACGTGACGCAGCAGACCTCTCCTGCCTCACCCGCTGCTCCCCTCAGTGGTGTGCTTCAGTCCATCTGCCTGTTTTGCTCCGCACTCTGTCTCTGGTGACTCCTCGCACCTCTTACACCTCTGCCCTGTATCCCAGCTCTTGTATGTACAGGTAAATAAATCTTAAAAACAAAAACAAAAACAAAAAAAACTTCTTGTCTGATCTCCCAGAAACAATTTGTGACTATTGGTCTTTTACAGATTGCAAGGCTGATTAAGCTAAAGGGTACAACTAGGAACAATATAAAGTGGTAAACAATTTCACACACACACACACATATACATCCCCTGTGGTATCACCCCACAAACAGAATCCTGTTATTTTCAAAGTAATACACAAATGAAGGCTTATTATGGATGCAGCACATCGCTGTATATATAACTTTGTTCAGTGTTTTGTGAAATAACTCATTTATGTATATTTTTAGACATGGTTTCCAAAAACATTAACATTTCCATAAAAGATAGTGAAAAACAGTATTTAGGGAGCCAGAATATAAACAAATGAATATAAACAAATGAAATCGTATTTATCCAGTTTCAGAAGACAACACATAGTAATATATAATTTATTCTAAAAAGTTGTAAATATTGTTAATATCATCATCTGTCTTCTCTATCCCAGGACTCAATCAGCTGTAAAAACCCTCAATCTGTGCCTTGAGGGTGTGAGCCTATCCCTCTAAATCACAGGCAGTGTTGCCACAATGTAAAAAAGTAATATAATTATACAGTTTAAAAAACTGGAAGAAGGGCCTCCCTGGTGGCGCAGTGGGTTAAGCAATGCACTATGAAGCAGACCGCAGTCACTGCAGCACGAGTTCGATCCCTGCTGCCAGCCAAGGAAGTGACCCCCATGGCAGGGCAGACCTCTCCTGCCTTGCCCGCTGCTGCCCTCAGCAGTGTGTTTCTGTTGATCTGCCTGTTCTGTTCCTGGCTCTGTCTCTGGTGAATTTTCTCACTGCCCCCACACTGCTGTCCTGTACCCCAGTTCTTGTGTGCATAAATGAATAACTCTTAAAAATTTAAAAAAATTGGAAGCATGTACAACAACTAGGAATGGAGAAATTATATTCATCAATTTCATCTTTTTATTTTGTATGGCAGTATTAATTAATATTTTATACAAGAATGGCAGATAGTAATAAAAAATAAAAATTTCAAAAGTATAAAAACCCTCTTCTGTGTGAGCTGGCCTAGGAAGGTTATGGCTATATTAAGCATGTGCAGATTTGAGTCCTCCTCTTTCTACCTAAACAGCTCAGGCATGCCTCATGTCCTTGGACACTGCAGATACTGCATTTTCAGACTGATGATTTGAACGGAGCTGCTGGTGTGTGGAGCAAAAGTCTATTGGCACCATTTTTCCAACAGCCTGTGCTCACTTCTTGACCTTCTGTTACGTTTCATTAAGGTATGCACTTTTTTTTCCTAGACTCAACTGACTATAGTATAACATAAATTTTATATGTACTGGGAAAATAAAACATTTCTGTAACATGCTTTATTGAAATTTCACTTGCTTTTTGTGGTCTGAAACAGAACCCACGTTATCTTCAAGGTGTGCCTGTACATTAGAACAACAGCTTTACACATCATTTACATTGGATTTTACAATTAACCCAGGATGTTTTCAAGTGTACAGGAGGATGTATATAGGTTACATAAAAACACTGTGTCATTGTAAATAAGGGACCTGAGCACCTGCTGATTTAAATATTAGTATTTTGGGATTCCTGAATCCGATCACCCCAGGGGATACTGAGGGAATACGGGAATACTTGACAGGTCTTTTTTTGTTGTTGTTAAGATTTATTTATTTATGTATACAAAAGCTGGGGGTACAGGCTAGAGTTGCAGGAGGTGAGAGGATTCACCAGAGACAGAGTGGGAAACAGAACAGGCAGATGGACTGAATGAAATACATTGCTGAAGGGAGCAGCGGGTGAGGCAGGAGAGGTCTGCTGCGCCATGTGGGTCCCCTCCCTGGCCGGAGATCGAACTGGCGCTGCTGTGCCGGGGATGCTTCACAGTGTGGCGTTCAACCCACTGCACCACCAGGGTGGCCCCTCTGACAAGTCTTTTTCCTAAGCTTGTTCTCTCGCCTTTACACACAGACACTCACTTTCATAACCTCACCCACAATATTGATAGTTTATCTCTCTTCCCTGGCCAGTCTGATTGACTAATTTGAGCCAGCAATTGGAAAAATTATAGAAAAAAGTAACCTTTCAGCAAGAACCCATAAAGGCAAGTTCATTTTTTTCCATTTGGGGCCAGGAATATCAGGAGACTTAAAGGCTGTGCTGATAACAGCAAACCCCCAGGTGCCGCTCTACCCCATCCGGACCGGCTGGAAGTGGGTAGCTTGGAATGTAGCACATCACCTCTTAGCTCTAAGGATCCCACCCAGTGAGGTGACCTGAATTAGCCTCGTGGGACAGAGCAGGTAGATTAACTATGTGATCATACTTCATGCCTTGATAAGTTCAAACTTAATGAGTTTCATTACCTCATCTAATTATTTTTTTTAATCAACAAATACATATTTTACCTATGACACTTTCTGGCAGAAAGGAGACAAAGGGTTCATTTAGGCTAGATTTAAAAAAAAGAAGTCTATCACAATACCAACACAAAACAAAAGCAACATGCCCCAACCAGACAGACGGCAAAATGCAGCGCAGTCATTTCAGTTAGAGAGTTCCTGGAACCCTCTAGAGAATGCATGGATGCTCTCCAGGGTCCCCCACCCTTTGAGAGAATATGTTGCCAGGAAAAGGCAGCAACCCTCCCAATGCAGGTGTTTCTGAGTCATCACAGCAGCCCCAAAACCTGTAGTTCATGAAGACTTTAGTTCATTTCTTGTGCTAAAGAGCCTGCTAAGGAAGTTTTCAGTGAGGTGAAATCTGTGTTTGTTCATCAAATGGATGCTTCCCTCTAAATGGCCATATAGTAGCTCCTCAGGAGGACTCGCCATCCCACCATAGTCAACAGCACCTTTGTTCATCCCTCTCTATTTGCAGGTAAATACTTTTACACCTTCTGGCATCTCTAGCCAGTTTGGTCTTCAATTCAGAGACAGGATAAGTTGACTAGACCCATTACTCCAGAATCATAAAAGACATCATATAAATGAAATATAATGAAGGATATCCATGGACTAGAAAAAGCCATGTCATAAGATAAAAAAGGCTTAGCACATAAGATAATTTTGGAAATATCCTGGGCAATCACAAAATTTCTTTGATATATGGACCAAATGGGACTGAAGATCATGTAATGTGGTGATCGGCAATATGTCTTCACAACTTTTCTCTCTGCCTTTATTATCAGTCTTCCTAGCATTCACTAGGATAGCAACATACCAAAAGTTGCCAATATTTGGGCTTTATCTGTTTCCTAATTTAGGAAGACTGAAATAGCTAAGTGTTTCTAACATTTCATCATTTAAATATAAACATTTGCAAATTTTCTCAGTATCAGAACTTGTCTTTGTAAAAACTCACAGCTTAAATTTGTATAAGTGGTAGTTTACAGAGATAAGGTAGTGTACACACATTTACATTCATACACGCACACATGTAGATTGTAATACATACATGATAACACACATTATACATATGTGTGTTTTTCTAGAATTTTCTAGTTTGGTTCCAATTTCTGGTGTTCTGTAGACAAAGATCATGTGTCAGACTGGAGGGTCATCCGTACTGGCTCAGAAAACATGTTCACTATCATGGTGAACTTTTCACCATCACAGGTGATGCTCAGTCTTTAGAGTTTGAAGGCCTGGGAGCCAGTTCATGGCTAACTATTCTCTAATGAGTCCAAGGGGTTGCTGAGGCTCAGATTTCACGTCTCACAGACAGAAATGCACGCTTTTTACTTACATACTTTGAGGGTATTTTGAGACAAGGGGAATATATCTGAAAGTATTTCAGAATCTTTAAAATATTTCACAAGCCTTAATTTGGTTATAGCCACATTTATTATTTTGAGGAAAGTAGTTGAATTCAAACATAAAATGTTCAGTTGTGTACAATGCTAATATAAAATCATAGCAGAGTAATAAAAAGGTAAAAGAGATAATTTCTAAATACAAAACTGATTTTGTAGAAGACAGATTGTATTTTAAACATACGATAGTAACTTGTAGATACAATGTTAAGCATTTTACCAGTTTTCATAGAATAAAAGTCATCCTAATAATTAGTTAAGAAGTGACATTTTTTAAAATACATTTTACTATAGAAAATCAAACACAAGAGGGTATCTCCTACATTTGTTTTGTTTTAAAATCTTCCTGAAAGAAATTCATATACAAAGTGGGTGTTTTTCATTTGATCTAATATTCCTTATATGTATGACAGAACACACATTCTAGTTTATTAGTCCCAAAATATCACAGTCTTTTCAGATTATGATATTTATATTCTGTCCAAAAAATGCTTCCCCTAGTGAGTCTTTAATTCCTTTTTTTGGTTTAAAAACAGTTTCATCATACTTAGTGATTTAAAGTTAGAAAAATCTGACAAAAAACTAATATGTCATGAGAGTACTCAAATTTTCTTCATTTCAAAGCTTTAAAAGAGAAATATACAAAAAATGTAAAGTATTTCTCTGCTATCTATTTTCCTCATTTGGCCCAATATTGCACAAATCTTAATTCTCTCAACAGTTCAACAACACATAGTTGTTAGAAGAAAAAAAAAAAAACAACAATCACAAAAAGCTTATCCTGTGCTTCCCATCTGGAACAAAACTTTGGAATACAGATGATTTATTTATCTTGGCCTTGGCATAGTGTGGTGGGCGAAAATTTTCCTTTGAGACTTTGTAATGAAAATTCAACCCTGAATTAGGTTTGAGTTTTGAATTAATACCACTGTGTTGTCATAAATTCTTTAAATAAAATTCTGATACTGTCTGAGTCACCTGGAAAATATAAGTTCTCTTTGGAGGACAATAACCACAATCCAGAACTCAAGGTTTCTCAAAGAGTTACAGATGAGATAATTATGCCAATTACACCAAGGGAATTAAAACTATGATAAATTCTATAAAAAATGACTAAATATAGTTTAAAAGAAATAAAATATAGCTTCTAGAAATAAAAACTGTAATAATCCAAATTAAAATTTAGTGAAAGAACTAAACAGTAAACTAGATGTAGCTAAATAGAAAGTTAGTGAAATGAAAGACAATAAATTGTTCAAAGTATAAAACAGAGATGGAAAATTTAAAAAGTAAGACATATAATCTAATTGTGGTCTATTGTATGTTTAACTGGAAATCTAGAAGGTGATGATAGCCTACAAGAGAGGTAATGATAACAACTGAGAATTTTCCAAAGTTGATTATTAGGAATCACCATTTTAAACTGATTTTTTATAAAATGGATTCTAAGAATTCTGAGCAATGTAAATAAATTTACACACATCATATTGATACATCATAATGAAACTGAAGAACACCAGAGAGAGATTTCAAAATAACTACAGAGAATAAGCAATAGTTAACAGCTGTTTTTAATAACAATGATAGGAAACAAAACATGGATAGGAGTTACCTAACTTAGAATAGTATCTTCTACTAAATTGTATTTCCAGAATGAGAATGAAACAGACATTTTCAGGCAACTGTGGAGAGAATTCACCTAAAATGTGCAAATAATACTGTTGAGAAAGAAAAAAGTTCCAGGAAGATCTGAGATATATAAAATTAAAATTTTACAGTGGTGAATGTGTAGATAATTCAAATAAATATTTGGACTCTAAAACAAAAGTTTATTTTGTGGGGATAATAATAATAATTATCATAAACAGAATTTACTATACATTAGGAATGACTGTTTTACTTTGCCTTTTAAAAACTTGACTTCAATTGTGCAAATTGAAGTCTTGACAGTTTAAGTAATTTACACAAAATTACAGACCCTTGATGATCCGGATCCAGAGTTATGTTTTTTACTGCTTTAATAAAGCACCTAACCAAATCATTAAATTATTCCATAACCTGTATTTTGCTCAAGACAGTGTTAGAAATGTTAATTGACTTCAGAACTGGCTAAAATAAAAAAATATATGGGTTATAATTGGTAGCATAATCACTACCATAATAGAGAATATAGTTACCTGCAATGGAGGAAGAAAAAAAAAATGAATGAGATTGAAAAAAAAAAAAAAAACTTCATTTAATCCAAAAATGTTAAGGATTTGTTTTTTGGGGAGATTTTTGTTAAAATATTTATTTACTTATGCACACAAGAGCTGGGGTACAGGCCAGAGGCGTGGGGAGTGGGAGGATTCACCAGAGACAAAGTGGGGAGCAGAACAGGCAGATCGACTGAAATACACTGGTGAGGGAAGCAGCGGGTGAGGCAGAAGTCTGCTGTGCCATGTGGGTCCCTCCCTGGCTGGGGATCGAAATCGCACTGCTGTGCCGCTGATGCTTCACAATGCAGAGCTTAACCCGCTGGGCCCCTAGGGAGACCCCAAAATGTTAAGGATTTGTTAAGCAAATTAAATGAGGGGCCTCCCTGGTAGCACAGGGGGTTAGTTCACAGCACTATGAAGCTCTCTGCAGCCATTGCAGTGTGAGTTTGATCCCTGGCCAGGGAGGTGACCCATTTGGCACAGCAGACCTCTCCTAACTTGCCCGCTGCTCCCTTCAGCAGTGTATTTCAGTCTATCCACCTGTTCTGCTCTCCAATCTTTCTCTGGTGAATCCTCTCACCCCTACACCTCTGGCCTATACTCCAGTTCTTGTATGCAAAAATAAATAAATTTAAAAAAAATAAAACTGGGATGAAGTCAGTGTATACACCTGGAAAACTAGATAATGAAAGTCAGATGGATCTTTAAGAAACACAGAAAAGTTGCCAGTGGGGGCACTTCTCATGGTGATTGATATAGAACATCCACCTGGATTATCAAACACTTATCAGATTAATAATAGTATGTATAATAGAATTTAACAAATATGTCAGAGATAAAATTGATGCTTTATTTAATATTTAGGAAATGTAAATATATCAGTATTTGCTTTATTTTCTTGTCTGGTTCTTCAGAGACATATTTTAATTCTCTCCATCTATGTTCAGAAATCATCATTTTCAAATCCTTTGACCTGTTTCTTCATTCATTTTGAATTTTCAATTTTATTTGTCTCGTTATTAAGTTACATTTGTTCATTCTTCTATTTTTTTTAAATTGTCAAATGTGCATGAATTTCTGAAATATTCTTTTTTTTAGTGGAGGCAATACTGGTTTATGACTCTATAAATGACTAGAAGACAAAGTCTCACACATTCAGATGCGTCAGAGCCCACACCGACCATTTTCTCCTTTATTTCTCATATTTCCCTGCGTTTCTTGTGATGCGTGTGACAAATTTTATTTTATTTTATTTTTTATTAACAACAAATTGGAAACATCTAAATCACAACAAACAAGGAAACAGATCACTTGCTTAAAGTGTTCTATCTTTTCTGAACAAGCAAGTTCTGACTTTGATGAGATCTTTATGGATTTCTCCAATATACCTTCATTGTGTGTGAGGACATTACATTGGGTTTGTTTTTCTTTTTCTCAAAATATCCTTGTAGGAGATTTGACCTGAATAGCTTTCTGTTGCTCAATTTCACGTGAAACTAATTTTTCTAGACTTTTTAAGGGAGACAGGGTTTTGACCTCCTTCAGTTACATCCCAGGTGACATTACTGGAATTTTCTTAGCCAGCTACTTGCTGTCAGCAAGCTCGAATTTGTTTCCCCTCCTCTTCTCTCTTTTAAGTCCTCTAACATTTCCATTCTGCTGCCATCAGCTTCTCTTCACTGAAGGAGCCTTGAAAGGAGCATTTTCTGTGTTTCAATGGTTCCCAAAGGTCACGTGACCGCTCCTTCATTCCCTCTGCACCCTGGTACTAGAACCGCTGCCAAAATCATTCCCAGGTTTCTGCTGCTATTGGCCTTCCAGGGGGTAAACACCTGCTGGCTCTTTGTTAGTTCTGCTGACTCTTTGTAAGTATTTTTCTTCTCAGTTGAGGTACTCAAAATATCCTTTCTCTATGTCTGACACCGGGAAGGTTTGGTCTGGCTGGAATTGATGGAGATATATTAAATATGCCTTTTCAGTTGTACCATCTGCCCAGTATCATGGGTTTTTAACAAATTCAACAGAAGAGAACTTTTCAATGAGACTTTAATTTTTGTGCATTGATGTAATAATGGTCAGTGGCTTCCTTTTAACTTAAGAATATTTTAATATATTACTTGGACTCGGACTATATTGGAGCTATTCCTGGGAAGTAGGCGTGGCCAAAAGTAGGGTAACTTACTCAGAGGAGAAATACAATAGGAATCGTGCATGAGCTTTGTACTCTCCTTTAAGAAACATTTAGAGAAAATGACTTAACCTCATTGTCTTGTGTGGCCCATTTTATTAGATTTAGGAAGCTGCGTAGGCCAACAAAGGCTGTTACTTGGGCTCATGCTTCTTTGGCAAAAGCCAGTGGTGATTCCTGACCAAGGGTTCATACTGATGGACTCAGTACCTTTTGGAACACTAGAATTCCTGTGAGGAAGTCAGCCTGGACCTACCAGGGCACACATATACCTCATCCATGGCCTCCACTCTTTGAAGGCCATTTTTAGTTAGTTGCATACAAATTTTGCTAACTTTTTTGAAAATCCATCTCCACTGACTCCATTCCCCAGGGTTCTCTCTCCCTTTTTTAATGAAAAGAAATAACATTTATAAAACAGAGAAGTGATTGGTGCATAACAAACCCTCAAAATAGTAGCTGTTAGAGTGCATTTGCTCACCAACACAGCCTCTGGCAGTAATGGCTGTCATTTGCTTGGTGTGGAGTGTCAAGTGCATCTTATTTTATGCAACACTCCAGTATGAGGCCTGACTCAAGGAGAAATTCAACTTGTAGGTTTTGTACCTCAAACTTATATTAAAAAGATAAATGAAATGGTCAGGAATTTCCTGATGAAAATGCAAGTCCTTTTCCACACAATCTACCTACATTTCTCTATATTCCTGTGCTCCCTAGATACTTCCTCACTTGCCAGGGAGTAAGTTCAAGGTGAATTGTGCCTCTGAATTTGCATGCTGATTATTGTACTACTATGTGTAGATGAAGGTGTGTGTGTGTTGACATGCGCCTTCCAGTGATGCAGATGTGACAACTTCTACCGCACACCAGCACCAAACACTGTAGAAGGGTTCCTTAGAGAAATAGACCCAATAGGGATGTGTGAATATGGAGAAGAAGATTCATCCCAAGGGCCTGGCGTACATGATGGTGAAGGCGGAGGCTACAAATGCACGGTGAATCAGAGGGGTGGGGGGCGTGGTACGGATGAAGCCCAAAGGTAGGCAGAGAATTTCCTCTTGTTCAGAAAAGCTGTTGTTTTGTTTCTATTCAGACCATCAATGACGTATTTTCCCCATTACCTAAAAGTAAATATTCTTATTTGATATGACTTGGTAGGTAGATTATTTTGGGGTCTGAGAATGCGATTATCATTAATTTATATGTAAAAAATTGAGCATTTCCAGACCCAAAAAATAACCTATGATATGGGAATGTTTTATGTTTAGATAGCAGGGAACCATGAACTGGATCAAGTCCACCGACATTATGGAGGGTAATCCTGCTTACTCAAAGGTCACCAAGTTAAATGTAAATCATGTCCAAAAACATTTCCCAATCTGACACATAAAATGAACCAGCAGGTTTACGTTGGGCTAAATTAAACCTTTAGACTGCATATCTTCCCCACTACATAATTGGGAAATTAATGAAACAAAGCAAAGCAAAAGCTTTGTAATTCTCATTTACAAGAGTGATTTGCCTCTTACTTACAATTGCTACTTCCATAGAGACTGAGAAGTGAGACAAGAGTGGTTTTGAAACTATAACCCTCCTTGTAATTCCTCTTTCATCCATTGTAAATATTCACTTGTCTCAAACTAATGCATAAAATCTATGATGCGACATTTGGTGCTTACAAGTTCATATGATAGTAATTACGGATTTTTGTTCCTTGGAGAATAAACTTAAATTAATGTGCAATAGCATTACTGCTTCTTAAACACATTTTCCATGTTGTGTCAAAAAGCTACATGTGTATTTCTTTCCTTCAGCTTTCATCATTTTCTTATTTTGTTATGTCCATTGACTTCTGTGAAAAATTTAAGTCTCTTCTTTTTAAGATTCTCCAAAGTAACATAAAATTCTGTTTTTCTTCCTAAATTTTTATACATAAGTCTTCAGTAATGAAGAAGAGTAGCTCTCTGATTGAGGAGAAAGTATTGGTTTCAATTACAAGCAACGTTGTAAAACCAATTTAAACATTAAATTCTAACCATCTTCATCCTGACCATTTACACTCATTTCCTGCATTTATTGCTGCCTAACCTGCATGAGTTGATGGAACACAGGACTTGGGGGAACTGTGGCTTGAGGTAAACTTGGTTCACCTAACACTACCTGTTTTCACCAATTTGATAGCCCCTCACTCCATCTGCCTTGACTGAAAGTGGACAGACCGCACCCACATCTCCAATTTTTTTTTCTAGTTTTAAGCTTCCAGCTGCCTCTGTGAAAAGATTCCTCCTGGTTACTTGACTTAGTGCTTTTGTTTTTTTTTAATTATTTATTTTTGTGTAGAAGAACTGGGGGGTAGACCAACGTTGAGGGGGGTGAGAGGATTCACCAGAGACAGGGTGGAGCAAAACAAGTAGATCAACTGAAATCCACTGCTGAGGGGAGCAGCGGGCAAGACAGGAGAGATGCTGCACCATGTGGTTCAGCTCCCTGGCCAGGGATCGAACTCAGACTACAGTGGTGATAGCATTGATACTTAACCCTAGCCTCCAGGGAAGCCCAGTTACTTGACTTCGAAGGAAGATATTCCAGTCATTGACACTGAGATAGCAACCATTGTTAACTCACTATGCTTACCAGTCATATGTTGGGTGCCAAGCTAAGCACCTACTTTGATTGCCAGGATAAGAGTTATCTAAAAATATGGCTTATTAGGAAACTAATAAGTAAACAAAAATGAAATTCAGTTGAATTTTATCTAACTGATGCACTATAGGTCCAGGAAAAAGAATCATCTATTAAAACATAAAATTATATATGATTGGAGGTCTTCAAACTTTATTTCTGCTCCATTAATTTTAAATGCATACTGTGAGAGACTCACCAAAATGTTTTTCAATTGTTTGTCCATTTGTCTCATATAACTGTTGGAAAAAGACACGTTTAATATTCTGAGTCAAAATGAACTGTTGAGAGTAATGAAGTTAAGTATAATTAATCTACAAGAAATAATTCAATTATAAGAAAGAACATTTGGGTGAATTCAGGACACTTACTGTTTATTTTTTATAGTTAATTTAGTGTCAGGAGTGCTTCTAACAAGATTTGTGAGTCACTGTGAACTTAATAGTTCTTTCAAGATTTCAAAAGCATACAGTAAATGAATCTTCCTTGGGAAATTGAAATTGTTATTCTCGTTTTGAGATGCAATTAGCAGTGATATTTATCAAGCTCTGTTTTACAGTTCTACAGTATATTTTATCTCACAAGTGCTCTTTTTGTTAATGATTTAGCCACTTTCCCCCATCTTAAGATAATTTTGAAATGCTGTATTTTATAGTGTATATTATGGTCCACTTCAAAGTAATGAAAGAATGTTGCTATTGTTCCTGTTTTGTCTAAAGTTTTGTAGAATGATTCCCAAAGAACACAAACTTCCCGTCTGGAAAGTAATGTCAGAAACTACAGAATTAGTTGATTCCAATTATACAAACCTATTGGTACAAAATGAAGGAAACCTAGCTTGGATTTGCTTTCATCTGGTAATGCCTCAATAAAACAGAGTCAAAGGTACTTAAATATTTGTGCTAATTAAAGTCACCCAAGAGAAGAGGGGCCTTCCTGGTGGCATAGCAGGTTGAGTGTGCACTGTGAAGCATCCATGATAGAACAGTGCAAGTTCGATCCCTGGCCAGGGAGGGAACCCACATGGGGCAGTAGAACTCTCCTGCCTCACCTTCTGCTCCTCTCAACAGTGTATTTCAGTCAATCTGCCTGTTCTGCTCCCCACTTTAACTCTGGTAAATCCTCTTACCTCCCTGCACCTCTGGTCTGTACCCCAGCTTTGTATGCATAAATAAATAAATCTTTAAAAAAAACTGCTTTGTTAAAAAATAAGTCACCCAAGAGATTCTGCTCAGCCTTTAGGGATAACTTCTTCCAGACAGGTTTCATGGTCAAAGCTGAAGGCAAATTGAAATTAAACAGTTGGTCAAAGAAAGAAAAGTTGGTCATGGCCTACTGGAAAGTGAATTCATACATGCCAAGTCAAGTTGTGGAATGCATTTTTGTGATATTGGACACTGATTCTTTTTCTTTGGTGTTGAGCATCTTGTTCAGTCAACCTATTGACTAACTTGCAAAGAATTTGGATTTTTGACAAACTGATAACTGATTGCTCATTTACTCTTCACTCAAGTTTTAATCTCTGTCTGAATGCTTGCAGTTATCTTTTGCTTAAGCCATAGGTTTCTTGTATCAGTTAGTTATTGCTGAGTAACAAATGACCCTAAAGTTAGTTTCTCAAAACTACAATGATTCCTTATTCCTCACAAGCTTACAGGCTTGCTGGTGAGGTCTACGAACTGTATTTAGGCTTATAGAGCAACAGTCAACAAATAGCAAATGAACTGCTCCCATTTCTGGGAGTTAATCTGAGTCTTACTCTTAGCTGATTTAGGATGCCCTCCAATGGGAAAATGTTCCCTGCTTCATGTGGTTTTCCATTCCTCAGGAGGTTATCTGTTTCAGGATTCCCAAGGCTACTTCTCACCTTCAGTGAGTCCTTAGAAGGAATTAAGGTACTTCCCTATACTCATGACTATGATTTATAATAGCAAAAGAATACAAAGCAAAACCAATGAAAGCAAAGGCATATAGGACAACATCCTGAGGAATCCAAGTGCAAGAATCTAAGAGTTCTTTGTAGAATCACAGAGGCTATGCTTAATCCCCCAGTAATAAGTTGTGACAACACATCTGAAATGTCTACCTGGAAGCTTCATTAGACTCAATTACCCAAGATTTATCTAAGGGGTTGTTCACATATTGTGCCTTTGTCTAACACATAACAAAATTCCAAACTCCCATCCCAAGAGCAGCTGTTACCCATAAGTCATACTTTTTACACAAAAAACTTAGGTACTGTGAGCCACACTTCTTAGCTATAGGTAATTACAGATATTTAAATGTCTCCAAGGACCTATCTAGTAACCTGCTATTTCCGAGGACAGCAGTCTCAGATCTGCTGTTATCTTTTTTTTCTGGATACTCTCCCAGACATGTTCTCTGGCTAAGACTAAAGTTCTAAGAAGACAAGTAAAAATTCATAAGGTCTCTTGAGATCTAAACTAGGAATTGGCACATGCTCACTCTTGAGATGAGGCTACTGGCCAAAATGAGTCCCAAGAGTCAAACAGTGAGTATAAAGACTCCATTTCTTTATAGAACAAGTTCTCATTGCAAAGAGAACAGATAATTGTTAATTAGATCAACAACAATAACCAATCTATTACATTTCCCAAATGCCTATCCATTGTTTCAGAAGGTAGTAAGATGCTCTTGATTTGCCTCATCCTACCTATGTGCTTCCATTCCATCATGAGCTTCTATCACAATTCCTTTCTAGGCACCTCCAGAAGATACTTGGCATTTTCCAAAAGCTAATTCTCAACCTCCATTCACTATGTTGTCTCTTTCAAAGCTAAATACATTGGATTGAGTTCTTTAATTTCCTCACCCTTAATGGCTTTGCCATAAGGAAGTTGCTACTGCTCAGGGAGTTGGGAGAGGGCTCCTCAGGCAATCCAGAATGGATCACCATCAACTCCAGGTTCCAGAGACTCAAAGAGTGTCTAGTGAAGAGCACTGATGAAGAGCAGTCACTGTCACACCCAAGAGGTTTGAAATTCAACTGGACTCAGTCCACTACAAAACATTCAATCCAGGATCAATCCCATCTCTGAGTGTTCAATTCCACAACTTTCCAACAGCTCATCCAGAGATTTTTGGGCAGCTGGTGGGGAATACTTTAGGGAAAATTCCAGGACAGTCCAATAGAAATCCCCAAATTCTGGGTTTGGGGTGAGACCAATGACATGGAAATTAGAAATAATGGATACCTAACATTCATTTTCTTGACACTTTCAGGCTAGTTGTGTGGTTTGATCACTAGTGGGAGATCTTTATGGCTTTTATTTGTCAAATATCATAGTGGTAATCTTTTTTTTTTTTTTTTTTAGCGAAGTGCAATCTTAATGCCCAAAATAGCAGATTTTAGCTTGGACTTTGAAGCAACATTCTTCTTTTGACTCTTTCCCGGACAATATAATTTCTCCCCACGACATTTCCTTGGCAGAACAACCTGACCAACTTTGTCTCGGCCCAGACATGACAACACTAACTGCTTTTTCTCATGAGCTAATGAACTGCTCTTTCTGATTACCTTCCCTCCTTCATTTGGTCTGACTTTTAAAGCTAATTCAACAATTTCATGCCTGATAGAATGATTTTGAATGGATTTGAACGACTTTAGAGTGGTGCTGATAGTGCTTTTTAAAGGTTGAAATTTTGGGGTAAATTCTTGATAAAAAGTCTCTCATGTTGTACAAACATCCATGAATGTATGCTTTAATATTAGTAGTAAATATATTTAACATTCAAGAGTAAGGACACAATTGAAACTTGAAAACCTTTTTGCATTTCATCAAAATTGGTCTAGCTCAGTTCTCAATACGTTTCAAGGGTGAGCTAAAACTTTTTCTCATTTAAATGAAAATTTTACATAACATTCTTTGCTAAAATTTCCCCAAAGACATTATTTTTGTACCTCAGTTTTAAGTAAATTATTTAAAAATAGCTAACTATTTTTAATAGTTAAGGATTTTATATATTTCATCATATATATCTCAACGATAAATCTGATTTAAAACAGTTGGTATACTTAGACCAAATGCCACATATGGACATGCACACAGACATACATTTTGATTGTATTTGGACATTCTAGAATTTAAAAATGTTATTCCCAAAATCTTCTTATAATCTCCCACCCAATATTATTTTATAATTATCAATATACCATGATTAGAATGAAGCCACTTAATCATGGTATACTACCTATATTCTGGAACATCTCTTCAGAATCTAAGACTTAATAAAATATTGCTGTATAGACTTTATTTTTACCCCAAAATTATGATTTTTGGCAGGCATATTATGATTTTGTTCACAAGGGTATTGTTTTTGGGAATTTTCACAGTAGGAATATTTTGAAGAGAATTTATAGAAAACAAACAGTGAGCAATCTCATTTTCAAGGCATTTTGCATAAAGACTGGCCATGTCAGAAAAATGTCTGAGAAGATCCCAAAATTAATCAAAGAATCTTTTTCAAAAAGATCCTTCTAAACAGTAAAAACATAACCTTTCTTTAAGATAAGTTAGTTTATTCAGTGAAATTTTTATTTAAAGCATTACAGAGATACGACATGATGGTTTCTCTCTTTCAAACTCTACCTGTCATGTCTTAGTCTAGGTGTTGGGTAATGGGAGACCTGAGTCAGCCATTTTGAGTTATCCAGAATAATGTTGGGTAGGTTGACTATAAATTGATCTCTGCCTATCAAGTATTGGTCCTACAAAGATATTCTGGAATGTTAAAATGTCCCATTAGAGATGAGAGCAAAGCAAAGAGAATCTGAAACCTGTGTTTGCTTTATTTGTAAATACTTCTCCTAGCTCAGATCCTAAAAGGAAACTGAAGCAGTAACCCCCAAGAAGGCACCCTGATTTTGGAGTGTATGAATTCTTAGATAGAACATCCATGATTCAGAGCTATTATTAAAGAAAAATGATCCTCTGGTGTATGGGGCACATATTAGGACATTAACAGGGCTTGTGGAACCAGGAGTGTGCAATAGTTCCAGAGAGAGGAAGTCAGACTTCCTTTTACCTTGAGATAATAAGGTTATTAACCAGCACCCATCACAAACACTATAATCCAAGTTTGATATGAAGCATATTGCATTTATTAACTTAACACATTCTTGGTATATTTTTGTTCTTTCCCTTTTACAGATTAGGAAACTGAGAATAGAAGTTGGGTAACCTGGTAACATTAATGCAGACTCAATGTAATATGGCTACTTTCTCCCTCACATCCAGGTCACTCTCACACCTCTCAACTAAAATCAAAATGGATAGGAATGAACACACATCAATAAATAATCATTTCACTAGTAGAGACCCAGCACCATAAAACCACTTATCATTCTAGAGAGATCCTACAGTTAAAAGGAGAGGAAGAAGCTAAGAAGTACTGGATAGTCTCAGTGAGCCAAAGTCAGTGTCACTTCAATGACAACCCATGAAATGGATTGAACCCATGAAATGGTATGAAATGAAATAGTGTAGAATGAGTAGCCTCTTGAGAAATGAACTACTGTCCCGAAAACCTCTTCTGAATTTTCCCAAGCTTCTTTATGTCGCCAGCAAGAAGCCAGAAAGTGAACTCCAGATTAAGATGAGCTGTCTGCACCACATCCACATTTTTACTGTATTTACTATTATCTTGGATTCTCCTCTCTCTTTGAGATGGTTGGTGTCCTGCCAATTCTCTTTCTTTCCAAAGTCCTTGTCTCCTTGGACATGTTGCCAAAATTTTGTTTAAATGTGCCTTTCCACACTGGAATGAAGAAGGACACAAATAAAAAGAAGGAATCCTATCTCTTCCTGCTGATATTTTCCTTTGCACATATGATGACTATTTTCAACCATGTTATTTCCATGATGACTTCCTCCTTTGTGCTTATAGTCAGCCTTAAAAACATAGAATTTGGAATTTTTGTTTGAGAAGGATTCCAAAAAGTTGTCTATCTGCCTACATTCAAGTAACTAAATAACCAGAGAGCAAGCATAAATAAACACCAGTTACTGGACATAACCTTATATTAGGAAAGGCAGAGCACACACATCTCAACTATGTCACCTGCCTGGTTCCCTTGTCAACCACAATTACTTGGAAATACATTTAGAATATACTTTCAAAGACTGTCTTTCCCACTACAATGGTTATTAAGAAGCTTGGAAAGTCCCTCTTGGAGTATTATCCATCTATCAGTTGTGTTGACAATAAGTTGTTCTAAGCCTAGTGTATCCATTCAGATTTCGGTTTTTTAAATTGTATCATTTTTTAGTGTAGTAACATTGGTGTGCAATGGTGCCTTAGATTTAGGGGTGTAGGTTTACACCCCTTGAGATGTATGTTACCATCACCTCCACCATCAAGCACCCACAATCCTCTGCCATTCAGATTTCTCTTGCAGGAATTTCTTCCTTGTTTACGCAGTGATATTTTCCCCTTCAGTTTCATGAATAGCTGATCCATTGTTTTGTGGAAATAATTTCTTTTTGTGATGGGGTGGTTGTTTAGTCTAAAAATAACAAAGCTAGTCTTAAAGAATAGACTGTTTATTGACTTTGCCACAACACATGGAACAATAAATTACTTAGGATGTACTTGTTATTACTGAACAAAACATAAAGTTAATGAGACGGTATCCCTAAGAGATAAGTAAGACTCTAGTGACAGTAATGAATCTAGATTTTAGTCTTTCTGTGCAAAATATCCTTCTCTGTTTGTTTTCATTTTTTCAGTACTTTCTTATGAATTATTCTATTTGACAGATAATTTTACATACAGGTATCCTTGATGGGCAACAGTCTAGAAATATATTTTTTGTTCCTTTTATTTTTAAAGGGTGGGACTCTTAGATCATTTCCCTAGAATGAAGTAATATCTTGAAAAAAAAATGTTTTTCCCCAGCTTTCAAAGTTACTTGTCTTCTACTAACGCTAATTTTAGTGACTAATAGATTATTTATATTGTAAGTCAACTTGATACTTTACAGGCTGCTGCCTGAAGTTTTCTATGATTTTGAACCATCATCCCCAAAGTTTCTACAGTGCCTTCATTTGCCTTGAAAATCCTTTTCTTTCCGACACGTACTCACTTTTTGTATTTCCTTCACTGGTTTTCCCCCATGGTCCCTAAGCTAACTGCTAACATTTTGTGTTCTGAAAAGTTACATTTGTTTATATTTGGTTTCACATTTGTATTTGATCCACTACGTTCTAACCTGAGGTGCCTTGGCATTAGCAGTTAAGTTGGCCCAGGATATTATCAACAAATTACTCTGCTAAAAGTAGATGTACTCAGTTGTGGGCCAAATTTTGACATTTTGACAGTCAGTGACTGCCGCGCACAACCTCGGGTCAGTTCTGGTCCTGGTATTCTTACGCACAATTGCCGTGGAAATCAGCACTGAGGCAACTGGAACTGAGCATGAGTACCTCGCGATGGGTTTGGCGTGGAAATCATTGACAGCAGGAGTTGGCTCTGGGTTTGTTTAAAAGGAGTTCCTCATGTTAGACTACAGGAAAGTAGCGGAAGAGACAATACAGAAAGGAAACTTCTGCATGCCTTTGGGCTGTCTGCTTGGCAAGACTAAAAGCTTGAAGCCAGATATACAAAACAAATGAGTGAATTAAGGGAAATGCTAAGATATTTAAACCCAGAAAGCTGACATGCCAAATTTAACTCTGTACAGTGGAAAAGATCATTTTGGACATCTCTTTGGCATTTCCATGCCATTCTTTAATCTACACAAGGTGACCCTACGTTTCCTTCCTAATCCTAATGTCAGCAAATGATTCTGATTCCATCCATTGTAACTTCTCTCTTGCTGTCAAGTGGTTCCTGGCTTTATTTTTGATTGATTTTTCTTCCCAGTGCAGATGTGGAACTCTTTCTTCTTAAACAAGACTCACCACTCATCAGCTTTCTTGGTCATGTTTGCACCCAAATCTTCTAATCTACATCTCTCTTAATCACTATCTCTTTCTTTTACCCACTATCTCTTTTTGCCTTAGCATTTTAATTCATCATTGAGTGGCAGAAATGGGGATTCACAAAGGATAGTTCAAGGGAAGGTTGATGAAATGGGATAATAAAATAATAATAAAATGGCCCATAATAAAATGGAAGCAGAAGATGGGGAAGGAGTTATGAAGGCACATCATTGACCTCAGAAGCAGGAGGTTGTGAATATCTCTTCTCTTTTATCTTCAACTCTGACTGCTACAGCACTTTCTCTTCCCATGGTGTTGCCGTAATCTCCAGAAGTAAAAGTGCTGATGTTGTGCTGTGTGTTGGGTGACGCAGAGATGAGTCCTGCAGAGAAGATGTCAGCATGGAGATGGAGGGCTATTGCTCTCCTAGGCAAACAGCAATCCTCCCAAGCTCTGCATGACCTTTTATTGAGCATGAGAACAGCTAATAAGCATAACTTGCTACAAGAAGCCTGGCCCAGAAGTACAAATTCACAGTTGTGTGCCAAGCCCACCTGCATGTAATTAGCCACTACTATTATCTAACAACTTTTTTGTTTCCTCCTTACCTTCTTCTAGACTGAAAGAGTGTATGCCTCTATCCTAAGAGCTATGTGCAGCTCTTATTAGCGTGACTTGTTTGCAAGTCTTGCAAGGATCTCAGCATAACACTCCCTTCTGTCCTTGACGGTTGCTCACAGCATCTGCAGCCTCTGGCTTCCCCCAACACCATCGCTCCTCCTGACTTGTATAGTCATGCATTACTTAACAGGGGTATATCAGTTGAAAAATGTGTCAAGCGATTTCATCCATGTGAGAATATCAGTGTGTAATTACACAGCCTACATGGCATAGCCTTCTACACGCCTAGTTTAGATGCTATGGCCCGTTGGAGTCACCGTCATACATGTGGTCTGTCCTCGATGGGAATGGTGTCAAGTGACACATAACTGTCACTGACTCAATCGGTCTCTGCTTTCCAATAGCAGCTCATCTTTGTGGGTTCGTTGATCCTCTAACCCAGTGCTAACTGCATGGTTCTTCGGGCATTCTTAATTCGGATATTTGAGGCTGAGAATCTCTGTGATGAAATCCATCCCTGACTGGACAGAGGATTTTTCTACAGAAAACTTCCTAGGTTATTGCTATACTGATAAATGTTATACTTTGATACCCAAATTTAGTCTGATCACTTATGGGCTAGGTGAACATGCTTATATAATAAATGTTGATCCTCTAGGCTCTTGAGGGTTGAATTGTTTCATTCATGTTTTGCTTTTTTTTAAAGATTTATTTATGCATACAACAGCTGGGGTGCAGGCCAGAGGTGTGGGGTAATGAGAGGATTCATCAGAGACAGAGCAGAGAACAGAACAGACACACTGACAGAAATACACTGCTGAGGGGAGCAGTGGGCAAGGCAGGAGAGGTCTCCCTGGCTGGGGATCGAACTGGTGCTCAGTGGCTGCACATAGCTTCGTAATGCTGAGACATAACCCCTTGCCCACCAGGAAGTTCCTCAGTTGATAGTTCTTGCTAAAATTGGAGGTGTCAATAAAAGGTGTTTGATTCAGACTGTAGGGAAAGGATACATATAAAGTACATAGTTTTAAGGAGGGACAAGTGATCAAATCTGTCCTGTGCTGCAAATACCAAAGATATGAAATAACCAACAGCTTGTCTCTTGGGTCACAATCTCTAAGATTGCTTATGTAGGTTGAGTAGGAGGATTGGGATTCAAGTTATGAGGACAGCTGAACTGTGCATATGTATGTTGTTCTCTGGTGTAGACTCACCTCGCTATGAGTCTGTAGGATGATCTCCTTTCTTTCTCATTACTCCCTGAGGGAACTTCCCAAAGATGGGTGCAGAAGCACAGCTTTCTCTGAGATGAACTGTCTTTTGTCTGGGTAGATGCTTCTCCATGCACGATTGGAGGGGCAGGATCTTTTCTAAGACTTCTCACCACCACCACACTAGACCTTGGGACTTTGGACAGATGAATGATTTCTCAGAGAGAGAGAGAGAGAGAGAGAGAGAGAGAGAGAGAGTTATTTTTAAAGCTATATTTTAAAATGTTTTTAAGCATTTAAAAGTGGCTTGAGGGCCTCCCTGGTGGCACAAGGTTTTGAGCACTGCACTGTGGGGCTTCCACAGCCACAGCAGCACAAATTCAACCCCTGGCCAGAGAGGGGACTCACATGGCGCAGCAGACCTCTCCTGCCTCACCTGCTCCTCCCCTCAGCACTGTGTTTTGGTGGGTCTGCCTGTTCTGCTCCTCACTCTGTCTCTGGAGAATCCTCTCACCCCCCTCCCTACACCTCTGGCCTGTATTCTAGCTCTTGTATGCATAAATAAATAAAATCTTTTTTAAAAAAATGAAAATAAGTTAAAAAAAATTAAAAGTGGCTTGACAACTATTATGGAATGAAAGTGACCTACTTGTGAAGAAATAGCCGTGAAGACAATAGAAACTGTAATAATTAAGCAGTTGCCACAGTGTTTGAAGGGATTAAGACTGGGTATGGGTACAAAGAAGCAGATGTTTTGTTTTTCTTAATTAAATTTTATTTGACATATAACTGTGCTAATTTAAGGCGTATCACAGCTTATTTTTATCTGTTTATATATGATAATATGATTGCTAATGCCTTAGCTAACACCTCTATCTTGTCCCATCATTATCACTTCCTTTTGTAGTGGGCATATTTAAGCTCTAGTCTCTTAGCATGTTTGGGGTTTATCATGCTATCTTGTTAGTTCTTCAGGACTTACTTCTCTTCCAGTTGCACATTTATGCCTGTAACCATGTCCTCTGGACCCTTCTAACCACCACCCTACACTCTTTTAAATACAAGTTCAAGTATTTTGATTCCACATACCGATGATCTCATACAGTATTTGTCTTTATCTGACTTATTTCACATAAAGTTCTAGTGTGCGTGCTAGTGTGTGGTTGGAGGAGCACAGGGGAGAGGGATTATGAAAAAGTCATGGGAATTCTGCCAAGAGTTCTCTCAAGAGAGATGGCTAGAAAAGGAACACAAATAAACAAAATAGTGATTCATTTTTGTGATGCTATCAGCCTTATCCAGCAAGCGGTATTTACGTAGAACAGAGGCCTATGATCACTTTGTTGTTTTGAAAAATGTACATAAACTTGAGCCCTAATATGATTGAGCCCTAATATGACCCTGATGACCAGTTCCCAAGGCTGCCAATTTTACTTTCTCTGGGAAACTTTAAAAAAGAAAGCAACATACACTGAGGACAAATTTAATATGAGATGATGTGCACGATCCAGAACTAGCATTTAATTTTACAAGGATCTGCTTATCAACCCAATTTCTAATCTTTGAAACACATGCTATTCTAACTGAAGATTTCTGAACAAAGACATATGTTTCACTCATTCAGATCATAGTCAACTATATTCTACAGGATATTGCTTTTTTATTTTTTGAAAGAGTTATTTATGCATTCAAGAGCTGGGATGTAGTTCAGAGGTACAGGGGAGAAGGGGTGAGAAGATTCACCAGAGACAGAGTGGGAAGAAAAACAGGCAGATTTATTGAAATAAATAAAGGGAGCAGTGGGCAAGACAGGAGAGGTCTGCTGCGCCATGTGGGTCCCCTCCCTGACCTGGGATCCAACTCAGACTGCAATGACTGTGGATAGTGCTGAGACTTAACCCTTTGCACCACCAGAGAGGTCCAGGATATTGCATTTTAAATAAAATCAACACTATCCACCTATCAATTGATCTATCTGCCTACTATCACATATGTCAAAGATTAGAGAATCTTTTGATATTTCCTATATAAGCAAATACAGCATATGTTTCCATTTGTTTCAAAAGATCTCCATGAAACTATCTCAAATATAGATTTGGAGATTACACAAACAAGAAATAAAACCATGATTGCAAATGATTCTTTCTTTTAATATTTATTCAATATTTTCTTGTGAAAACATTTTGAAATGACAGCTTTCCAGGGAAAACTTATACACTGTTGGTGAGAATGTGAATTGGTACAGCTACTATGGAAAACATTATAGCAGTTTCTCAGAAAAACCAAAATAGAACTACCATGTGATCTAGCTATTCTACTTCTTGGTATTTATGTGGAAAAAAAATGAAAACACTAACTTTAAAATATTAAGAATATTATTCAGCCATTTTTTAAAAAGAATGAAATCTTACTATATGTGGCAGATAGATAGGTGGATTTTGAGGATATTATTATTCTAAATAAGTCTGACAAAGACAAAAGACAAATACTGTATGATCATACTTCTATGTGGAATCTAAAAAAAACAAGTTCATAGATGCAGAGAGCTAAGTGGTGATTAGAAGAGGCAAGCGGCAGCCCTTGGGGTGAGAGAGGTTGGATAAAATGGGTGAAGGTGGTTAAAAGGTAAAAATTTCCATTTACAGTGCCTCCCTGGTGGCTTAAGGGGCTAAGCTGCTGCACTATGAAGCTATCAGCAGCCACTGCAGCATGAGTTCAATCCCCAGCCAGGGAGGGGACCCATATGGAGCAGCAGACCTCTCCTGACTCGCCCGCTGCTCCCCTCAGCAGTGTGTTTCAGTCAGTCTGCCTGTTCTGCTCCCCACTCTGTCTCTGATGAATCCTCTTACCCCCCATCCTCCACCTCTGACCCACACCCCAGCTTTTGTATGCATAAATATATCAATCTTTAAAAAAAATTTCCAGTTATAGTGCTGGTGATTCCACCGCTGGTGGGAATATAGACTGTTCTGGCAACTATGTAAAGCAGTGTGGAATTTCTCAAAAGATTAAAAATGGATCTGCCATATGATCCAACAATTCCCCTCCTAGGTAACTACCCAAAGAACACGAAATGTGAATTCAAAAGGAAACCTGCACTCCTGTGTTTATTGCAGACTATTTACAATAGCCAAGACATGACCAAAACAGATGAATGTATCAAGAAGACGACGTATATTTACACAATGGAATACTACTCAGCTATCAAAAAAATAAACTCATGCCATTTGCGGCAACGTGGATAGAGCTGAAAGGGAAATAAGCCAGAAGGAGAAAGATAAATACCAGATGATGTCACTTATATGTGGAATGTCGAGAAACCAAACAAGGGTTAGAAAAGAACAAACTTTAAAACCAGCCCTTGAAAACTGGACCATGGATCTGAGCATCATGGGGATGTTACATACACCACGGTAACCATAGTTAAAAGAGATAAAAAATGTTGATAACTAAATGATGACTGATGTTAATGAGCCATGGTTTAATGATCATTTTACAATAGGTGCAAAGATGAAATCATGTTGTACACCTGAAACTAATTATATATTAATTATATCATATATTAACATATATAACAATATCATATATTAATTATGCCTCTGTTTTTTAAATGACAGATTTTCTTCTCCTAAGCTATGAAAAAACATTAGTTTTGTATTATTTTTTCTTAGAATAAACCAGATTGAAGAAGAAAAATATTATGTGTTTGATTGGCTTAGGGCTGAGAGTAGAAGAACCTTCCTTCCTTTTTGCCAGGATTGAAACCTGACATGAGGTGGTAGTTCAAGAAAGACCTTGGAGGCAAACCCACTGTCCCAGAAAAGAAGCACAGCAAATATTAGTGATGTGTTCCTTTCTGACTTTACCCAGACTTGGAAAGTGAGGCCCCTGACACAGTGTGACCTCTACCTACTTGAACTATAAACCAATGCTTTAAATCCCACTTAGAGGACCTCCCTGGTGGCGCAGTGGGTTAAGCAATGCACTATGAAGCAAATTGCAGCCACTGCAGCACGAGTTCGATCCTTGTCTCTGGCCAGGGAGGGACCCACATGGGGCAGCAGACCTCTCCTGCTTTGCCCGCTGCTCCCCTCAGCAGTGTGTTGCAGTCAGTCTGCCTGTTCTGCTCCCCGTTCTGTCTCTGGTGAATCCTCTCACCTCCCTGGACTCTGGCCTGTACCCCAGCTCTGGTATGCATAAATAAATAAATCTATAAATAAATCCCACTTAGAAACTGTGTCAAAAATGTAAAAGTGGGAGGGGCAATTTTAAATACATAGAAGACTGATATTTTTCCTTTTTTCTCGATTATTTCTTTTATTCTCATTAACAGTTGTAGTAGGAATAGGCTATATTTATAGGAATATACCATATTTATTAAATTATGCTATAATATATAGATATTGATATTTAAGAAATAGTGACCTGGAAATCCATCAGCCATCTCTTTGAACTTCCTAAACTGTCATTTGTGTATGTGTGTTTAGCACCAACCCTAAGCCACAGTCACTCATAGATGTCTAGACACTTACACAAGTAAACCCACAATTCACACAAGCACAGATACACAAATCTTTTCACACATGCTCATACCTACTAACCCGCCAAGGAAACTTTCAAAATCCAGTGATTTTCAAAATCCAAATGATCCAGTGACTCCACTTCTAGGAATCTTCCAAAGAACATAAAACACTAATTTGAAGGAAACTTGCACTCCTATATTTATTATAGCACTATTTACAACAGCCATGATACGGAAACAACCCACATGCCTCAAAACAGATCAATGGATCAAAAAATTGTATACACACATGATGGAGTATTACTCAGCAATCAAAAAAGACAAACATACCAATTGCAGCAACATGGTTGGAGCTTAAAGGGCTTATGCCCAAGCAAAATAAGTCAGAGGGAAAAAGATAAGTATCAGATGGTTTACTTGTTTGCAGAATATAGAGAAACCAAACAAAAGGTCAAGGAAAAGACAAAACCAGAGAGCAGAACACAGATCTGAGTTACACAGCATCAGAAGGGGAGCAAAGGAATCAAAACAGGAGAGAAGAACACAAGGTATTCTGGTGATGGATCACAGATGATATGGTAGCAGAAGAACTATGGGGTCTATACCTGAGAGGATAAACCAATTACTATACAAAAATGAATGACAGTGTAATAATAATAATAAAAAAACCCTCCATGATCCATTTTCCCCATGATCCTTCACTCTCAGGCTTCCCCGTAGGATCCTCTCTCCTGCAGTGCTCCTGGCAGTGTGTACTCCCAGAATCAGTGGCTGGGCTTAAATGACCTTGTGCAATCTCTTCCGTTTGCTCTTCTGCTAAGTGTTATTATCAGTGCCCCCTGGAAAAATTTGCAAAGATTGGTTTCATTCATGAAAAGTATTTACAACCATGTCAGGTCAGTAGGGAGTGTGCAGGTTTCGTATTGCTTTTGTAACCACTTGCCAAAGTGCTGTTAAAAACAACACAAATTGGTTATCTTACATTTTCATAGGTCAGAAGTCTGACATGTATCTCACTGGCTTGAGATCAAGGGGTTCGCGGGGCTGTGTTCCCTTCTGGAGGCTCTTGGGGAAAATCCAATTCCATGCCTTTTTCAGCTCTGGAGACCACCCACATTCTTTGGCTCATGGATTCCTTCCTCCATCTCCAAAGTCAGCAACATTGCATCTCTCTGGCTCTGCCTCCCCGTCATATCTTTATCTGATCACAGTTGGTGCGAGGTTTTTGCCTTTTAAGGACTCATGAGTGCATTGGGCCCACATGAAGAATCCAGGCTTATCTAAAGTTCCTGGACCCGAATCACTTCTGCAGAGTCCCTTTTCCTTTGTAAGGTGGCATACTCACCCCTTCTAGGTTAGGACATGAACACCTTTGCCAGAGGATGTCCTTCTGCTTACCACAGTGGACGCTGACTACCAATTAAAAATCTGCACAGAAAAATATGAATGTGTACTGACCATACTGGTCTCCTGGATGTTTCTTCCTGTGTTCATTTTTCCATCTCCGTACATCGGCCAGGTCCTATGCTGAGCAAGTCTCGTGTGTCCTCATGAAGTTGGCAGCTTCATGGAACTCTGCCACCATCACCATCCAAAAGGTGCTGCCAGTGACTTGAATTAACCTTTGATATGAGTAGAAACATTCAATTATAAGATCACACTGTATACATTCACTTGTTTTTTCACTCAACAAATATTTACCCAATGCTTACCATGAAAAGGCCGCACCACAAAAGGAAATCTTGATTTCTGACACGCTGTCAAAGCAACAAGCTGTGACTTCATCCTCTCTCAAACAAACCAGCCATTATAAACATTGCAGAAGAGCTTTCGAAAGGCTTCTCTAGAGAACAGTTCTTAACCTAAGGCACATGCAAAGATTCCAGGAGCCTGGGTTTTCCTGGCAAGTGAATGTAAAACTGTGCCTATCTGTGTATTTGTGGGCTGGCCAGGAGCAGGGGAGAGAAGGGGCTTCATTGTTTCATCCAGTTAAAAAAAGATTTCAGGTCCATCAGAGACATTCCCAGAGCATTGCAATTTGCGGTACCAAAGATGTTCCGCCCAGCTTTTGCTGCTGGCGCCAGGAATTCTTCCCTAGGACAGAGTGGCTGATGCCAGCAGATGGGCCTCACCTCCTGAGTTACCATAACCATCGTACTCCATTGTTAAGGTGAACGCTGTCCACTTACTTCTTAGCTGTGAACAAGACCAGCTGCCTCTGCTCAACCTTGAACCACGTGACACAGGAGGCATCCCAGGTAGACAAGGTGGAACTTGAAGATGAATTGAAAACTCCTTTGCTTTTCTGACCCTGGAAACTCCCTGCATCAGTTACCTGCATTCAGTTCAATATTACGAATCAAGTGTGAGAACAAGTTATTAAAAAGAGAGAGAAAATCAGGACTGCATTTAAAGCAAGCATGTATGTTTCTCACTGGGGGAAAAAAAAAAACAATTGAAATGTAAGTGAGATAATATCCTTCTACAACATAAATTGAATTACAACCTGCTCCCCCTTCAAGGCTGTACATTGGTCGGAAGCATTTCTCCTTTCATAAAAGACACTTGATTCTTGTTGCTGAACGCTAGTGTGCATGGTTTGTTCTGTGCCCACATTTAGAATGCCCACACTACTAGCATTTTAAATCTACTTCCTTCACCTCTGACTCCTTCCTGCTCCCTGTTTCCAAGAAAAGCACGAGGACACAATACGTTGTCCCCTTTCTGTCTATTTCTGTTGTTCTGCATGGAAAGCGCAGTCACCCCATGCCGCCAACCCTTTCCTCACCGTACATCCAGCAGGAGGGCAAGACTGCTCTTTCAGGGTCCAGGCTCCCGGAGAGTTCAAGTGTACATCTGGAAACAGGCAGCTGTACCCCGAAGTACATGGGCTCAGATACACAGCTTGACAGCTGAGCACATTTATGCCTTTGGTGTATACTTTTTGCTGCTTCACTTCAAGGATTTCTCGTTTCTTCTTCTCGGACTCAAGTTTTACTCCATCATTCATCATATCCCCCCCACCCCTTAGACCCTACCTGCCTGCATTTCCTGAAAATGATGTGAACAGACGCACAGTCTTTGTCTAGCCATTGTACTACTTGAAGTTCACCTTATTTTGCTGGGTTGGTGGTGTAGGAAGAGATGGGGTGAGGGAGCAAGCGATAACGAGAGGAGTTTAGGTTGTCAAACTAGAGCTTGGCATGTAAGTGACTTAAAGGAAAGGATGAACAACATCAAATTGTAGAATAGTCACAGTTTTATAGTATTGGGGGATTGTGAAAATAAAAGTGGGTTGTATCCTGCATTGTTATTAAAAACTGAGTGTCTGAGCCTTCCTAGTGGCTCAAGGGGTTAAAGTCTCAGCACTATGAAGCTATCAGCAGCCACTTGCAGCACTAGATCAATCCCCAGGCAGGGAGCTGACCCACATGGCGCAGCAGACCTCTCCTATCTCGCCCGCTGCTCCCCTCAGCAGTGTATTTCAGTAGATCTATGTTCTACTCCCCACTCTGTCTCTGGTGAATCCTCTCACCCCCACCACCCCAACCCCTGCAACTCTGCTCTATGCCCCAGCTCTTGTATGCATAAATAAAATAAATCTTAAAAAAAAGTGAGTGTCCATATTGGATAGGTTCATTTTCATAAAGGACTCTGGGTCAGTCTGTGTCTCTCTTCCTCTGGCCTTGGCGTCACATGATCACACGTGATGTTACTTTCATTGTAATCCATCTGGAAAGGAGGTTCCAGAAGACAGGGAGTAGAATTCCCAAATTCTACTTCAGTGATTTACTTAACCGCATCTAGTTTTATAATCCGTAGAAAATGGATGTATGCAAATGGCCCCATAAGCATGCAGCTGGGTGCGAGTCCCACACTCTGTTCATATTCTGCTTTTTCTTTAGTGGCCTTCTTAGGACAGAGCCCTGGAGGAGAACTGGACTTAAGCAAACTTCCAACATCACAATTTCTTCAGAGAGCCAGAGAGAGACCTCTGGAGGAAAGGACTGTGAAACAAGGACACCATGAGGGCAAATGAAAGGCATTTACCTGATTAATGTCGTCTCCCTGTTCACCACAGCCTCAGGGACTTCCCTTCTCACCTTTCTCTTCCTTTGCGCCTCTCAGTTTGAGCATAACTCTTGCCCGACTTGCATTGTGAATTCTGGGAAACGTTTTGTTTTTTTCTGGAACCAATTAACAGTTCTTAATTTGACAGGGTGCCACGGGGCTTTGCAACAGCAGAAAATCCCAGGAAACCCCTGGATTTCCACCACTATTCATATGCTCTGTCTCAGGGACAAAACTTAAAAAGAAATTGGTACAACCCCCAATTTACAAAATATCTTTCTTTAGATTTTCATTGCTTGAAGGAAAAGGCAAACTTTCCACTGAAACCGAATGCATTGGCACACTAGAGACCAGCCAAAGAGAGAAAATGATGAGAATGTTTTACAATGCTGGTGGGGCTATTAGGCTATTTCATAAGATGCAAACTTTTGTAATTGTTAACTTCTGATACCTTTTAAGGAGAAAATACAACCAGCCTGAAACTTGAGAGCTTTTATGGCAGCCGTGAAAGGGCTTCTCCTCCACTCACATCTGTCTTCATTTGCTGGCTGTATGCAGTAGATTTCATGCTGGTCAGCTGCATCTAGGAACTAAAGGACTTGCTTAATCAAGCAAATGTGTTATCAGACCATAAATATTTTTTATTTTTTTAAAGGTTTATTTATGCATACAAGAACTGGGCTGCAGGCCAGAGGTGTGGGGGGAGGATTGGTGAGAGGATTCACCAGAGACAGAAGAGGCAGATTGACTGAAGTATACTGCTGAGGGGAGCAGTGGGTGAGACAGGCGAGGTTTGCTGCATGTGGGTCTCCTCCCTGCCTGGAGAACGAACTCATGCTGCAGTGGCTACAGATAGCTTCATAGTGCTGTGTCTTAACCCCTTGTACCACCAGGGAGGTCCCCACAAATGTTTTTAAAAAGTTACCAAGAACTATTAGTTATATAAATGATTTCCAATAGTACAAAAGGAGATAGAGCAACATCTGCAAATTCATAGACTTTCACTAGGGCTTCAGGTTTACTTAAGTGGGTGAGACAGAGGATTATATTTTAAGTGACAATTTTAGACATCTTCACCACATTTCTCACATCTCAAGTAGCTGGAAGAATCCCTTAAGGAGGTAGGAGAGTTCTCAGCTCTTTGCAGACCTGGTCGTTAACATCAGGGAGTCAGGG
Source organism: Galemys pyrenaicus (assembly GCA_019455555.1). NCBI lineage: Eukaryota > Metazoa > Chordata > Mammalia > Eulipotyphla > Talpidae > Galemys > Galemys pyrenaicus. The sequence goes on from JAGFMF010011629.1 coordinate 11,318,267, forward strand.
TAGACTTGGTTTCCTACAAATTTCACCAATATCTCAAATGTGTCTTTGATAATCCCTCTTACAGATAATCCATATCACAAGATTTATTTTTTCATTATTATTTCCTCTTCCATCAATTGTCTAAAATGCCAGTCTTTCTGATAAAAATTCATTTGTTAATTAACTGTGCACCTAACAATTGACTGTCAGACCACATGGCAGACGTGTGCTTAGAATAACCTGTAGATTTTAATCTCTCTGGTGCACATTTTTTCCCAAATCAGATCATACTTAGGATGATAACCAATAGGAAAAAAAAAAGCAAAATTGAACCAGTTACCAATCAGCCACATCTTGGGTACTAGGAAGACCCAACCCCAGGTCCCTAAGGACTAGAGGTACCATTTTGTAGCAACTAAGCTAGACATTTGTGTGGTTGTAGCCATTAAGTATGAAGATTCTCTTTGCTGGAATATCACTTCTTTGTAGAAATATCATATTATTTGTTACTGGCTGTATAGCTGGGTTTTGATTGTTATGCTTAGTATTATTAAAGTCAGGATTTTAAAACCAACAAATATATATCCAACTAAAGAATGTCTTACACAGTTCTCTATTTAGCATGGTGCCAGTTTAATTCTAGAATTCAAGAAATTTCAGGATATTTAGAATACTAAGAGTATTTTTAAATCACAACAATTATATATGCAGTGGTAAAATTATGAAACCTATCCTTCTTGCATCTACTCCCTCCTCCTTAAATCTTACCTTCCCTCTTACCTTTCTCTTCTTTCTCTCCTTTTGGCTTCTAGCATAATGTATTCCCTACTTGCATTTTAACTTCTGGGAAACATTTTGTTTTCTTCTGCAGCCAAATTAACTTCTTAATTTGACAAGGTACAATGGGCCTTGCAAAAGCATGAAATATTGTGCACTTGCCCTTATTCATCTGTAAATGTATTTCAGAAGTTGCTTTTGTAATATATTATGGGGCTTCCCTGCAAGTCTTTCCCAGTTCTGCCCTATCTCACTGTTCACACTGTCTCACAAATGTCTTTCCCCAACTTGGCAAAAATAGCTCATTAGAAAAAAAATTTAAAGGAGGATAATTTTTGGATGGGTATGTTCCAGTGAAACTTTTTATTCTATAAAGATAGTTTATGATGTTCCTCTCCTCCACCCTCATTTTTAGAATCCACTCTTTGATTTTATGTCACCTGGAGGCATCTATCACACTTCTTCTGCAAAGTGACCAGATCAAGTAGTCCTTTAATACTACCCTAAAGTGTCTTCTCAGACTCTCAGGTATGAAATTGTCCTAAAAACTCTTGTCTTCCTTGTCCTGGTAGGAAGTCAAGTTCCTGAGTTGAACCTATTCAGTTAAGCAAATTACAGAGAAATATCCTGAAATTTAATGGTTTAAAATAATTAATGTACCCACTTCATTCATTCAGCTCTTTGGTTGAATAGCAGGTGTGTAGTATGGGCTAAAGAAATCTCTTTCCATCAACGGCTAGACTCAGGAAGACAATCTTAATGTGCACCTCAGTGGTTCTGGCGGGCGAGCATCTAATACCTTGGGTGAAGCAGCGACATCCTATCAGCTCCCTTCCTAGCCTGCCATAGAGCTGTGTGCCAGGGGGGTGTCTTGTGGGCATTGCCGAACGGTAAAGGGAACTGCTTTCTTATTTCCACTCCATCTTAGATGCCTTTGGCCTATTGACTCACAGTCCACCTTTTGTCTGCCAAGGGAATCTAATCAATGCCAAGAATTCCTGCCAAAAATCAGGAATGATATTCAAAATATTTATCAATCAGGACAGGGTGTGCCTCAGCCAGGGAGCATGGGCGCATGCAGTAAACAGCCTACACAGCTGGAGGGGGCGACCCCATACCAACCAGCACTGCCCATAAACCCTGTCATCGCGAATCCTCTTGGAGCCCCAGAGGTCTCTAAGACGCTGTTATTCTTGCTGGAAAAAGATGAAGCCCCTAATCACAAGTTCTTTCCGCCCCCTAGTATCTTAGAAAAATTCCTGGGAAGTTTGTCAGAATCTATGTAATCATCATTAATTTAGCAATTTTCAAAGGTAACCCAGAGTTCATCCAGCTGCAGCGTATTCCATTGATCACAATAATCCACCCCACCCAGAACTTTCCTCATGAAAGAAATCTTCTTGGAGCAGACATCTGGATCAAATTATCCCAATCAGAGTATGTGGCACGTACAGGTGCAGACATGATTTCCTCTGAAGAGTTGGGCTCCCCAATTCTTACCCTTCACCTCTCCCTTTCTCTCTTTTATCGCCAAGGGATGGGCATTTAAAATTTTTGCTAAAATTAAGAAAATAAAACTGCAGTAGATTCGGTTTTCTCCACATCACACATGTCTGCAAACCGCCTCTCCTGTTTACACACATCAGCCTGGGGAGGGGGTAGGGTGAAGCCAAAAGCCAGAACTTCCCACTTGGAGATAGTGACGTCATCGGGAAAGGCTTCAGGTCAAGCTTTCGTGAGGCCTCTTTGCCAACTGCAGACCAGCACCTAGGTTTAGCGTCAACTTTTCTCTCTGCTTGATTTCTGGGAAACCTTAAAGTTATCTATATAGTTCATGTGTACATGTGAGTAAAAAACACCTTTGGTTGCAATACAACATAGTGAATATGAGGTACAAAATCGGCAAAAATGGCTACTGGAGTATGAAATCTTGGTTTTCGGGGTGTTGAATATCACTGAAATCATGAATCTCTTATTTCTGTTGAAAACAGATAAGGAATGAAAGCTAGTATTTATCAAGTACCTCCCATCAGTTACTATGTTAGGATATTTTTTGTCCTCATGCTATTGTTTTCCTTAAAAGAAAAAAGAAAACATGAAATGCAAATATGGTATTCTGTTGTCAAATGAATACTTTCCCTGCAAGGGATTCCAAGTAATTAGTGAGTATTTGATCTTTATTCTCTCCTAACAGGATATTGAAAAAATAAGTGTTGAGAGCTCTTTTTTATGTTATTCTGTGACTAATTGAAAAACAGTAAATTTAGATTTGTATCAGTAAGGAACTGTGACTAGTGTATTTGCAGTAGTAGAATATGTTCCAAACACATCAATTTAGAAGTCAGTCAGTTACATGTCAACAAAAAACCAAGTAGGTACTTAAGAGATTACCTCACATACCCTAAAGCTGCAAAACTGACAACCCAGTGCTTTTGCAGATGTCAGTATGCTACAGACAAGTGTAGGCGAAATGAAGATTGCTTAGGCTTTTGCTCCATTGGCCTCTGTGGCTGTCATCTGTGGCCTTGAATGCAGGAGTCACTGGGGCATGGACTCGGGATTTGCATTACCTGATGGCCCATACCTGGAGTATGCGTAGGTGGGCGCACCTGAGCTGAGAGACTGAGGCTGGAGGGCACCGTCACAGAGGTGTATGCCAGAGAAGGGCGTGGCAGAGTGCACTGGAGAATTGCTGAGAGGAAAGGGCATATAGCGATTTGCAGGAGGCCCAAGTTGCTGTCTCCCTGTGTGAGGTTCCCATACATACTCTCAGAAAACCTGTGCGGATGATGCCAGGGGCTCCGAGGTTCTCTTTTAAACTGCCTGAACTGACGGTGAAGCTACCCAGTCTGGGAGCATTTCAGAACAATGAGCCAGGCCACTTCCGTGATCTTGTATAGCATTTGACCTCATGGTCACAAAACGGCTTTGACAACACCAGCCATCCCGTCGTCATCCCAGACAGAAAGATGAAGGCAAGGGGAAAGGGCCAAAGCTTTCTTCTCACAAGGTCTTACCATTCTCATTTGAGAAGTATTCTATGAATCTCATTGACCAAAATTGTTTTGCATGGTTACCCCAGCAGCAAGAGAGAATGAGAATTTTATCTAAAGTGTTGTAACAGGAATGAGAGAATTTGGAACGAGCCAGCTCATATTATCTGGCACATACGTGTCTGACCAACAAGAGGCAGCACTTTATGGATATTACATGTGTTTTCAGACCACACAGGTCTTAGGGCAAAAACATGAGTCATAAGTCTCTGTGAGTTTTGTTTTTGTTTTTTTTTTTTTTTTACTTCTCCCCCACATGCTATTCTAGACCTATGAGAACCTTCGTCAACCCTCCTAAATATTTCTGGAAGTCACCAGATGATGTGTGGTGAGTACGCTCAAGCTCAGCTCAGTCATTCACCATGCATGTTGTTTTTGCTCTTTTCCTCTGCTGGTTTCAGCTGGTCATCAGGGGTTAAGACACAGGATGCCGGCCTCCCTGGTGGTGCCAGGGGATGGGTGCCGCACTGTGGGGCTTCCACAGCCACTGCAGCGTGAGTTCGATCCCCGGCCAGGAAGGGGACCCACAAAACAGGATGCTTCTGGAAGTGCCACAAAGTAGTGTCCACATCCCCAAGGCCAGTGTCACGTGCAGACATTGTCCCACGACCACCAACCCAGAGTCATGGTTGGGGAAGACAAACGTCAGAAGCACAGATCATTCCTCCCCTCAGCTTGGAGTTTCCTGGATCGTGCCATCTTCCTTTGTGCTCTCAACCCCTCGCAGCGTCTTGGTTGGAAAGTTCTTTCTGTTTCTAGTTTGGCCCATTCCACAGAGCTGAAGTAAAATCACATAAAACTTGGGCATGGGACCATCTAAATAGCCGAGAGCCTGTATTCAATGTGTTCTTCCTCAGTTCTTGGGACAATTTTCTTGGACCAGCTTCAGAGGCCTTAACTCTTCTCTGTGAATGATTATTCATCTGAGGAGACTCGGAAACCTCATGCAAACTTCCCACAGATACTGGGCATCCTCTGATTTATCCCAAGCAAGGGGTGACTTCAATTAGGCTGCTATGTTTGAGTAACTAGACTATTGGTAATAAATACTAAGTATGCTGTATCTTTCTTCCTCTTAACTCCATTGTCCATACCCTTCCATACCTCTCTGTAGTTCAGGTTGTCAGGATAATTTTGCTATTCAAACTCTGGGCTCCACAGGCAGTTAAACTTAAGCTCTCCATCATTTACTTCAAACCAGTATACTCTTGAAATCATGAGCTGAAGATGTCATACGAGTTCACTTTGACAGAAAAATTACAATTTACTGTTTTAGATCTGTTTATGCCTGTCTGTTGAGAGAAGAAATTTGATGACTACATAGATAAATCATATTAATTTTTATTTAAATATTTATGCATAGAAGAACTGGGGTATAGGCCAAAGATTGGGACATAAGAGGATTCACCAGAGACAGCAGGGAACAGAACAGGCAGTTTAACTGAAATACACTGCTGAGGGGAGCAGTGGGCAAGACAGGAGAGGTCTGCTGCACCATGTGGGTCAGCTCCCCAGCCAGGGATGGAACTCATGCAGCAGTGGCTGCAGATAACTTGATAGTGCTGTGTCTTTAACCACTGTGCCACAAGGGAGGCCCACCTCAATCATCTTCATTTCTGAAAACTTTCAGGTCTGTCCAAAGAACTCCTTCCAAGGAATTAAAACAAAGAGAAACAACACCCTGTTTCTCCTCCTCTCCCCAATTCTGGATTTGAAGCCCTAGGCAAAATTGTGCTTGAGGGAGGGGAGAATATCTAATGATACAGTAGAATCCAAACTAGTAGTGAGGAGATAAGAAAGAAAGGATAATAGAAGCCAGAGCACCTCTGTACCTAACACCACCTAAAGCACCACTACTAACAACGGATGAAGGTCACTACTAAAAGCAAATGCTTTGACACTATCACTAAATCCAGATGAGAATCTAAAATGTCATTTTTAATTATAGTTTTTTAACTAAGGTAACAATGGTTTACAATACTCTATATCCTTTAGGGATTAGGGGGTCTAAGGCTCCAGACCTTCCATAATCCTCCATAGTCCACGGAAGTGTAAAACACACAGGGAGAAAATGATAGAAGCGGGATAGTGGTTGTTGTAATTTAAATTTGAAAAGCGCCCATTTTGATTCTTAAATTGAATTTTCAGCTTTTATGGCACAGGGAAACTTTCTGATAAGGATCTTTGCTTAGAGAACAAGTGGGATATTTTTTTAACTCACATGCCAATGAATCCCCCTGAACAAGCTGAGCATCTTATCTGTGAGAGAGTACTTCCCCGAAGGTCAGGAAATGTATGTAAACTGGTAAAATGAACCAACATGGAATTTTATGAGGGTATGGATTTTGTAGTAACTCCTTTTATTGTTTTATACCTAGGACCATATCCTTACTTCCTTGTTTGAAAAGGAGAGTAAATGGTTGTTGTGATAATGCCATTTAAAAATCCCCTTTAGGGGCCTCCTAGGTGGTGCAGTGGGTTAAGCAATGCAGTATGAAGCACAACACAGCCACTGCAGTACAAGTTCGATCCCTGCTCCTAGCTGGGGGAGGGGACCCACATGGCCCAGCAGACCTCTCCTGACATTGCCCAATGTTCCCGTCAGCAGTATGTTTCAGTTAATCTGCCTGTTCTGTTCCCTGCTATGTCTCTGGTGAATCTTCTCATCCCCCACACCTCTGGCCTGTACCCCAGTGCTTATATGCATAAATAAATGAATCTTAAAAAAAATAAAATCCCCTTGAAAATCAGCAGAGTCTCAAAATAGAATACTAAGAAGACCATGTCTTTAAAACTTAGAATTTGATTTCAGGATCATTCCATTGGGATCCATTCAATCCCTGAAATCCAAAACTGTGGTTCGAGACCTTGCTAAGAGCCACACTTTTGCTCTTTTTCCACCTGAAGTAAATCATTTCTTCCAAGAAATGACTTTTAGTTTTTGGCAGGGAAGCCCCAGAGATGCTAAAAGGAACTAGAACTTTGAAATAGATAATTCTCCTCAGATGGGTTATACTATTTATTTCCAGAAACCAGTTTAATTTTTTTTCTTTATGCTGACTATTGGGTCAAAGCCTTATGAATAAAATGTGTGCTACTGGAAAGGAAAGACACCTTTGTTACTTAATCCATGTGCGGTCCTTTATATTTGGCATCTATAAATGTCATGAAGAGGAGGAAAAAACATAACTCATGAACAAAATGCATTTTTATGTTATTGTCCCCTTGCCAAATTAAGTATTATGGCTGGAAATTTAGGGTGGAGGCTCACTTTGGAAAAAAAAAACAAATTATTCTGAGAGTTTGCTTTCATCATCAAAGGACTTTTATGCCATTGGATGGGTCATCAATTTTTCATTGGGTAGTAGAAATTCCTTGCACCATTGCTGCAGCATTCTAATATGACATGCGTCAAGTTCCTTCTTTTGACTAGAAGCTTCTTTCAGGTATCTTTTCAATATTCAATTTTTAGAGCAGTCACAATAGGATGGAAATATACATCATCTACAGAAACAAACCTTTCTTGAACTTACCTAAATGATAGTGTTTTGATGGGCTTTTCCTGTTCAAGTCTATTTATGAAAGATTAATTAATCTTAAGATTTAAAACTGGAGAGGAAAGTTACAATAGATTTTTTCAAGTGATGAAATGAATGCTTGGCATTCATTGTTAGTAACTTTGTTCTAAGGACACAGGTATCAGCCACAAGCTTGTAATGTCTGAGTAGCTATGATCCACTTAATCCAAAAGCCAAACAGACAAACAAAACCCAAGTTTGTGTTCACAATTACTTTTTGCTGAATGTATTGGGTATTAAAATTTAGCAAACAAACTTCCTTTTGAACACTGTAGTTTTCTAAACTGAAGTTAAAAGTTCCCTGAAAGAAATGGCATTCCTTTTACCTGTTTAAACATCCAAGTGTTGAAGGTCACTTGCTCACACAATGATGTGGTGAGTGAATAATAAAGACAACTGATTTTGTTATACAAACATGCATAAGTGACAATATTTGCGATAAATCAACAATATTTCTTAGATTCTGGTAGCTGTTTAAGCTACCGAAGCTGATACCCCAGAATAATGGTGCTTTGCTTAGAAGATCATATGAAATTTTCTGTGACAAATATTCAGTATAAAAGCCTTTCTTTCACTCTTCTTCAGATATTCAGGCTATGCTTCCAGTTATAGGTTCTTTTTAAGAGGGAAAGGATGGTGTTGAAGCCAGCTGAATGTGTTGGATCATTGCTGTTTTAGCCTTTAGAAATTGTGCCTGGGCCCCCCTGGTGGCACAAGAGGTTAAGTCTTAGCACTCTGAAGCTATCTGCAGCACAAGTTTAATTCCCAGTCAGGGAGGTGACACATATGGCACAGCAGACCACTCCTGTCTCACCCGCTGCTTCCCTCAGCAGTGCACTTCAGGATATCTGCCTTTTCTGCTCCCCACTCTGTTTCTGGTGAATCCGGAGCCCCCGCACCTCTGACCTGTACCCCAGTTCTTCTACGTTAAAATAAATAAAATATTTTTTAAAAATTGGCCTTCATCTCCACTTATGTTTACATCCCAGTGAAACTTCAGCACTACACACCAAAAAGAAAAAAAAGAGACCACAAACCAACACTAACCTATCAAACTATTGCATGGACTTGAAATCTGTGTTGAAAGGGTCTGACAGTGTGTGTTCAGCCTCTGTGCTCTAAATTCCCCACTTATTATTCATGTAACTTGTGAGCAAGATTTGTTGTCTGAATATTTACTTCTAGAACCAGAGATATGTGCATTTGATTTTTGTTCAAGTATCCATCACCTTATCTGATACAAAAAATATATTCAAAGTTGCTATGATTCAGTTTCATTTTCAGATATATATGATGATAGTAGCTGTAGCTGCTTTCATTATCTTAGGGCTTATTGTGAGGATAAAAATGTAAAAAAATAAAAGAAAGCATAAGAGGAGAACTTTGACACACTAAGACATTTTTTATGTGTGGCATGCAAAATCATTTCCGATGAGTTTGATGGCTAAATATGATCATGTTTTTACCACCAGAACTCTTATTATCATGAATGATATAATCCAAATATTTTAGTTCCTAGTGAGGGTCAAGAATAAGTAATACAAACTCACATGGTAATTCCGGTCATGGAGTCTAAACATAACAGAAATTTGAATGGGGAAATCTGGTTTGGTGTCAAGCCCAATGAAATGAAGAGATGTCTGTTGATGTGCTGTGTTCCCTGCTGAGAAAGTAGTTTGAATTTGGACAAAATAATATTCAGCTTCAGTTTCTCTTTGGATTTGTTATTGCCCCTGGGTTCTCTCTAATTTGAGCCTCGTAGGGGCCATCTATGCCTCTGTCATCTCGAATACTCTCCACTTCAATGAATCATACTTCACACTGCCAGGATGACCACCCAGAAGGCCTGTTTTTGTAGCACTTGGCTTCTACAGAGGAGTTCATTCTAAATCCTGAACAGCTGAATGGGGAGTTCCACACTGGCCGCCTGTTTGTTTCTAGGCTTGCATGGAAATATGGTCACCTATAAGCTCTCCTGGGCATCTGGAAGGTCATCTGTTGAAATTCTTTGTTCATCACCTACACTGGATTGTGTAATATGGTAGGCATATGTTTTCTAGAGTGCTGTCTTGGTGAAAAATGTATTAGTGAGGTCAATTCATATATAAAAAGGAAGTTGCAATGAAATGGATCCAGAAATAAATTTTCACCCAATTCACACCTTGTTGTCTATTCCTTCTAGTACTTCCATTTGGTTTTATTATCCTACTATTTTTACATGAAAATAGTAGAAAACCAACAATGGGACCATTGGCTGAGTCAGTAATGGCAGAACTTTCCAGACTTGAGGAAGATTGTGAAAGAGCTTGAAATGTGAAAAGACCTTGAAAAGGTGTTGAGTATTCTTTCAATAAAATTTAAGAGTCTTTGGCAATTCTGGCACTGTATAGAGTGTCCCATTCACCTGCGCTTAGGCTCTTTTCCAACCCTGGAGATAAGTAGAAATCGACAAATATGGAAACAGTTTCTGTTTATGAAAATGAAACCTGTATCCCTTGGATTGCTAGTGATGATCAACCTGGGGAAAAGGAACAGTTTTGCCAATTTTGTATACATTTGTATATTCATTTCACCATTTCTGTACCTAATGTGTGGACTTTGAGTTCTTTGAAGCTTATTGTTCCTTCATTAATTAATGACTTAAAATCTTTGAGATATATATTTTATATTTGTATGGGAGTCTTCATTTTTCTTCTTCCCAAATTCCCCCTTTATAGGGTACATATAGCAAACTGTTTATTGATTTGCTATAACAGACACTAGTGTGTTTTAAAAACTATTTGGTAGGTTCTACTTAAAAGCATCACATAAGAATCCAACCACCATGTTGTGAGGGAGCCCAAGTAACTCGGAATGAGACTGGAGAAGCCCATGTGGGGCAGAATAACCCACATGTGAGTTAAGACAGGTGAGTTCTTAACTGGTAGGAAGCATCGACTTCCCAGTCATGTGGACAAGGCACTCTGGCAGAGGTTTCTCTGGTTCTGGTTGAGTCACTTCAGCTGATCCCCACATGTCATCTCTGTCCTGTGAAGCTGTGTTCAAACTAGATTTGTGAGCTAAGAAAATGACTACTGTTGGGGCCTTCCTGGTGGCACAACAGGTTGAGCAACACACTGTGAAACATCCATGGCACAGCAGTGACAGTTCGATCCCTGGCCAGGGAGGGAACCCACATGGAGCAACAGACCTCTCCTGCCTTGCTGGCTGCTCCCCTCAGCAGTATTTCCTTCGATCTGCCTGTTCTGCTCCCCACTCTGTCTCTGGTGAATCCTCTCACCTCCCACGCTTCTGGCTTGTACCCCAGCTTTTGTACGCATAAATAAATAAATATTTTTTTTAAAAAAGAAAATGATTTTAAGTCACTGCATTGTTAGCTTGTTTTTAGTAATAGATAGCCACAGTGTCTCCTTACATGAGGTGTTCCTGAACATTTGCATTTTGAACATTTATAATGAATTAAAACTCCTTTAGTAAAGAACAAGGAAATGATTATGATATTTTAAATGTATCCATATGAAAGGGCAAATAGTTAACAAATATTGGATCCGTATAGTACAACTTCTTCTGGGTTTAATCGGAGATCATGGGAATTTTTTACTATAATTATATAGGTGTTTCAGGAGAAAATTCAGAAGAATTATTTGCACTCACCATTATTACTCACGAGTAACTATTTAGATGGAAAAGTCTTGTGTATATTTGTGTGGCCCTGTATCCTCTGAGGAGCTTATGCTACTGGCTTTAATGTGTGTTTTGGCTCAGATGATGTTTGTTGGCTTAGAATAGATACAACCATTGTCTTGAGATTCTCGAATGCACAGTTAGCATGTTTCTTTAGCTTCTTACAGTATTAATCTCAGTGTAATCATCTTTCTCTCCCTAAATTCAGGATGTCTTTGCCAAATCTTATAATTGCAAACTTTTCTCAGTCCCCTTTTTAGCTTCATTTGTCTACACACAAAAAAAGAGGCACATCTTTCTTGTGGTAAAATGTAAAATTTACCATTTCAAACATTTTTATATATATAGTTGGGTGGCACTAAATTCCCACTCCTGTGCAACCACTCATTGAACTTTTTCATCATCTCTAACAGAAACTTTGTACCCAGTAAACTTTAACTCCCCATTCTCGCCTTGCCCTGACCTTTAGTAACCACCATTCCACGATCTATCTCCATGGATCTAAGTACTTCATGTGAGTGAAAATCACGTGGGTTCCTATGAGCTGGTGACTAGCTGGCCACTGTGGGCAACAGTGACCTTTTCACTATCTGAAAATCACAGCAGAGCATTCCTTGACTACCTACGGAGGTCAGCCCATATCATGAGCGAAGCCCAGGTTGCTGTTGACCTGCTTAGGTGACTATCTCCATGATAGTCCCGGGATAACTCTGCTTGTGACTTACAGTCACGATGTCCCCTCCCCCATCCCTCATAAAACTTTGTCCCCCATTCTTCTCCCCTCCTCCAGAATTTATTCCTGATACCATGTCACAAGATAAGCTTTTACTGGCCTGTGTGCTTTCAATAAACAGCACAAGAACTTCACTCAAGCAGCAGAGTCTTGCCTTGCAAACCTGCCCACGACTGCTGTGTCCCTCATCACATTCCCGCCATGAAGCAGAGACACATTTCATGTTGTAACAAAATCATGTACTGTTTGGTCATTTGTGTCTGACTGATTCCACTTATCATAATGTTTTCAAGTTTCACGCATATTGTAGCATGTGTCAGAATTTTATTCTTCCTATGGTTGAATAATATTCCGTCATATACCACATTTTGTTTATACATTCATTCATTCATGGACATTTGGGTTGTTCCCATTTTTTTGTTATTTATTTTGCTAGTCTACTACAGATATTTGTGCATAAATATCTGTTTGAGCCCTTGATGTCACTCCTTTGGGGAAAGTGGAATGACTGGATCATAAGGAACGTCTCTGTTTATTTTTTATGAGAAATCACAGAATTGCTATATGGCCTGTCATTCCACTTTGGGGTATATACTCTAAAGAGTTGAAAATCAGGGACCCTGACAGATATTTATGTATTTTTAACAGATATTTTAAAGAAAAGCAGTGAATATATTATTTGGTGCTACAAAACTTTATGTATTTTTTTTAGTGGCTGCTTATTATCTATATTATGTTAATGGTTTGTGTGAATCCTATAACTCTAGACCAATTCACCACTCCTTGAGTTAGAGTTGAAGACCATTTTCTTATTGATGTCCACCTCTAATTAACTTCATTTCTGATTATGCTTTAAAATTAATTTCCCATTGCAAAGAAAAGAAGAAAAGTAAAAATCAGCTAACAAAATACACCTGAACATCTGATGAAGTTCTCCCCATGCAGGGGTCTGTTTGCCTTTTTGTATCACAAGATCCTCTCAACAAACTAGTTCATAATTGTTTTAGCCAGGTTCTTCAAGAAACAGAATAGGAGAGAGAGAGAGAGAGAAAGAGAGAGAGAGAGAGAGTGTGTGTGTGCATGTGAATATAGACACTGAAGCAGACACAGAGAATAACAGAGTTTAAGGAACTGGCTTGTGTGATTGTGGAGGCTGGAAAGTCCAAAATCTGCTGAGTAGATTGATGGACTGGATTCCCAGAAAGGCGTTATGTTGCAATTTTGAGTCTGCAGATAGTAATCAGGCAGGCTTTCTTGTTCTTGTTCTTAAGGTCTTCAACTGATTGGAAAAGGCCCACCAACAATATGGAGCGTATTCTGCTTTACTGAAGGACTGCTGATGTTAATTTAATGAAACAAAACTTCACAGCAACATCCATTTGTTTAACCAAATATCTTAGAATCATAATTAAAACACGTTAACATAAAATTAACCATCAAAATAGCAAACTTCCTTTTTTTTAAAAAAAGGGATAAAATTGTTAAAGGCTTAAATTCTGCTTAAATCATTTTCTAACTCTTGATTTATCCTAGCTATTAAGCCATCTTTTCAGTACTCAAGAGGTATTTGTGTTTTCAAGTAGTTTTAAGAACAAATGTTACCTTGACATATGAGTTACATTTTCTTTAAACTTAGAGTTAAGACTTATTTATTTCAATATTCTACCCATGCGATCCTACAGCACTCAGAGCAAAGTTGTGTGCAACAATATCCCTCCTGTGGTAGCTTTTAAGATTTCTTAGAGTCTTTCTGACTTACAGTTATTATCTTCATTCTATTTGAAATCCAAAAGCATTCACTGGACCATCTCTTACCTTATCTCTCCATGATTTCACTAAAAGAAACTTCTGTCCTGAGTTCATTTCTACCTCTTAGTATTTTGCTTCAATTTCTACCATACCTTTAGGAATGACATTCTTAGCCTATCCCAATCCCACCCATTATTGGGGGCACAGTTCAAATTCCTTTTCCTCTACAAAGTCTTTTACATGCATCATAGTCTATTTATATTACTCTTTTTTCACTCCATGAGGTATATTATCTGTAGCACTTACTGTTGGCAATGAACAATATACTCTATTGGGATGATGGCCAATAATTTTATCTGAAATTGACTTCTCAAACAAGAACATAGATGTGGAGAAATTCACTTTTTTGCCTCATTGTTCCTGCAAACATAAATCAAAAACTCCCAAAGACAGATAATTAGTAGATATTTTCAAGAGACTAAATTAAACACTATTGTGGGGAAGAATTAGGGTGTAGTCTGGGGGCACTGAGGTGAAAGAATTCACCAGAGACAGAGTGGAGAACAGAAAAGGCAGATTTATTAAAATAGACCACTGAGTGGCCGTTTAGCTCCATTGGTTAGAGCATGGCGCTGATGAATTACACCACCAAGAGACAGCTGGCAAGACTGAAGAGGTGGTCTGCACTGAGAGAGAGGGTCCCCAGACTCCTTAATGCTCTAGGCATCAGTGATTGCCCAAGGTACCAAGCCTTGGCATGACTTGACTTATGATTCTACTATCAGATTGACAGCCCATTTCCCAAGACTGTTCCCTCCACTTCCCTGATCTGTTCAAGCTGCCAAGCTTCCATGCCAGGCAAGGACTGGGGCCTTAGTTTTTACCCTTTGCCATGATGCCTTGACAAACAGGCTTTGACCTGGCTCAGTATTAATAGCTATCCTGTGTATTTTTTAAAGATTTATTTATTCATGCACACAAGAGCTGGGGTACAGTCCAGAGTAACATGAGGTGAAATAATTCACCAGAGACAAAGCAGGGAGCAGAACAGGCAGATCGACTGAAACACACTGCTGAGGGGAGCAGCGGGGGAGGCAGGAGAGGTCTGCTGCGCTATGTGGGTCCCCTCCCTGGCCGGGCATGGAACTGGTGCTGCTGTGCAGTGGAAGCTTCACAGTGTGATGTTCAACCCGCTGCGCCACCAGGGAGGCCCAGTGTCCTATGTATTTCTAAACTTTACCTTGGGTTTGTAGTGAATGTATGTGTGTTAGGTTAGTTTTTTTTGTTTTTGTTTTTTTAACATTATGTTTATGTATGACTTTGGTAGCAATGTTTCCTCATTTTGAATTACTGACATTTTAATCACCATGTCAAAACCTTACCTTTAGAGCATTCTTTTCCTACTTGAATTCAGAGCTGTTTCATTTGAACACAATGTTTACCAAGCCAAATAAACCCATGTTACTTTGGACAGTCTCCAACCAGAGTTATCCATAAATGATACCTTTGGGATCCTCTTTACAGACTCAATCTTGGTTTTGCTCCACAATGCAAATAAATAAAACCATAAAGAAAGATACATGGAAAAACGTATGAACTAAAGTATTTCTGCAGCTGACTCACGTGCAATTAAGTCCGGGCAGAGTTTTAGATTCTGTTCACAGTCCCATTATTAATATTTTTGTATTCCCTTCCATTGAGTCATTTCTCCTTTTCAAAATGGTCTCACATTTCAGGCAGTACGTTGTAGTGTTTATCATTTGGCTTGGACTTGGGATAGTGAGACAAACTCCATCACTGCTTTCCTATTTCCTTATGTCAAACAATGTATAAATGTCAACTATTTTTAGTCTCTGCATCATCATCCCAGGATTCTAGACTCCCAGTGTGACTTTCATCTCCAGGGTACAAAATCATAGTGAATCATTTCACTGGGGAATAAAAGAGCTTTCCATCTAAATGATCTAGCTTTCGAACTACAAGCTAAATCCTCCAATGCCTTTAGAGTTGTAACAACTGCTTTGGTGATTTAATATATCCTCATTTTTATTGTTACGAATTTAATCTAAATATATAATCAAAATTTGCCAATGGCTCAAGAGTTAATATGCAGATTTTCAAAGCTATTAAAACTCCTCCATTTTCTAGGGGATAATCTGTTACTGTGAAGTCAAAATAGGCCACCTGTCCATGGAAGTTCCCACTTATCACCACTAGGGGTCTCAGTTTATATTATTTTGCTCAGCTAAACGTTATTGCAGATGCTTTGATAACAAAATATGCTAAAAAGAAGTATCACCACAGTAATAACAATACTTTTTGGAATCCATTATAAATAAAAATAATTCCTTGTCACTTTTTTCTAGTGTCTAAGCTGTTCTTGTACATTTTGCCTTATAACAACATTCACCATTTAAAAACATTATTTAGGGACCTCTCTGGTGGCACAAGGGGTTAAGTCGTAGCACTAAGAAGCTGTCAGCAGCCACTGCAGCTCCAGTTCAATCCCTAGCCAGGGAGCTGACCCACAAGGCGCTACAGACCCCTCCTGTCTCTCTGGCTGCTCTCCTCAGCAGTCTATTTCAATCTCCCTGTTCTACTCCCCAGAATCCTCTGGTGAATCCCCTCACCCCACATACCTGGGCCTGTACCCCAGTTGTAGTATGCATGAATAAATAAATCTTAAAAAAAAATAAAACCATTCTTTAAAAAAGTCACACTACTCTTTGTATAGGTGAATAGAGATAATAATGTTTTGCTTTGTGTGGAAAAAAAATTTAGTGAGATTACTGAATTCAGGTTACTAATAATGAACTTTAAAAACCACCTACAGACTCTTGTGATTATGATTTGATATTGCTAGAAAATCTTTCTGCCATTAACTTGGTTGACCATAGTGCATGCTACCTAGTTCATAATTTATTATGAAGGATAAGCAAAAGGATGGGGAACATGGAATTTTTATTTTAAGCACTTAGGCTAAGAAGTTGTAGCTTAGGACCTTGCTGACTTAGAATAGCCATCATCACTATCAGTGACAATGAAAATAAAGATCCTCAAAAGGATTTTATGAAGCTAAGTACTGGTTAGGTTTAATAGTAAAAAAATATTTTATTTTTACTCTTCATCCTTGGAAAAGTAGATACATCCTTTAATAAAATTAACCTCTCCTATTCCTTGTTGCTATTCTGACATCTTCCAGGGAATGGATACTCAGTTCATGCATGCTTTTGTTGGAGCCCATAAACTTGTCAGTTTCTAGAAGCTTTTTAAGTCCGATTGAGCTCAGCTCAGTTCTTATTACCCAGAACCCTTCTAAACTAAATGAGCTTGTTATTTCCAAAAGGAAGAGTGGAAAGGGCCCATCTATTCCAGATATTAATATTCATATCAGTATTAATAACTCTCCCGTAAGCCAGAAGCTTTCTATGTAATACTGTATTTATTTTAGAGCGAGTCATAAGGTGGAGCATCATTTTTTAGAGGCCAAATCTGAATCTCAGTGAGTAAGTCATTTGTAAGCGTCTATACATTTTATCACTGCAGATCTTTCTGCCTCAGTGGCGTCCAGAATGGCTGCTTGCATAATCACATACATACTTCCGTGAGTAAAGCTGTCATCCAGTTTCTACTGTGTGTGGACTACAATCCTAGGTGGGAGTTATAAAACAGAAAGATGTGATTTTATTATTGAGAAAAATAAAATCCACTTATGGAGACACAGCAAAAAAGCACAGAGTCTGGATGAATACTTTTCTGGGAAAAGCCTGTCTGCTGGAATGCTTAGCCTATGAAAAATGATACAGTTGAAAGTGAAAAACTTCAAGCCATCCTGTGCTAAATAAAGGTCATTGAAGCCAAATCTAATATTTCTTTTTTAGTAAACCATTAAAATGATGGTATGATGATGGGAAACAGAAAAAAAAAATTTAAGGAAATTTTCTAGTCCATGACACTGATGCCTGCCCCCCTGTGCATCTCTGTGAGTTGAAGTCCAATGTCCATGTTTGATAATATTGAATTAGCAAAAGGTCCAGGACTTCAGATCTGGTGACTACAGCCGAAAGGACTGAAGACATGTTTGCTCTTGATAGGCTAGCTGATGTTATGAAAGCATTACGAGACCTTCAAGCTGGGAAATTGTAATGGCAGGCAGAGCCCAGGTGTGGACAGAGATGGGAACTAACATCTGAGGGGAGTGTACTTTACCAGAAGAGCGTTAATGGACACTGGCTTCCAGGAGGGAAGTGGATAATTTCATGGCCAGATCTAAAGCGTTCTGCATACTTTGTGGCTTCAGACAGATATGCAAAGATTATCATAAACTAACTCCATTTCCTTGCAATGCAAATACAGTGATAGGTGTATGTACTGCGAATTTTCTGGCCCAAATCTCTCTGCCCATGTATTTATACTCCTACTGAACTGGGTTTGGGAGCAGACATGGAGTCTGATGACCCCAGTTGGGCTTTTATCTGTTCTTGTTTTGGGGGTGAAAAAAGAATTCAACATCAATAACAAAGTTACAGAAAAGCAAGAGATTTATTGATAGAAAGGACAGGAAAGCTCTCTGAGCAGTAGGGATTCCGAGTGGGAAGGCACTAAGGAGGCAAGAAACTGGTGTTGGGGGCTCCCTGGTGGCGCCAGGGGTTAAGCATCACACTGTGAAGCTATCTCCAACCACTGTAGTGCTAGTTTGATTCCCAGCAGGTGTTTATATGGTGGCAAGGCGTGGGGGGCTGGTGGTTGGGTGTCTCTGCGTTGTGTCTCTAGGTGATTGGCTGGGCCAGCAGGATCTCCTAGGCTCCTGAGGCCCTCTGAGGTTGTCCACGTTACCTGGCCTACCTTTCTGAATGTAGCTTTGGTCAGTTGCCTTAGCATTGTGTTATTTCTGGACAGTCCACTCTTTACTGGGTTGGGGGCACCCTCCTGATCCCCGATTGTTCTACAGTCAGACTGATAAATGGACCTAGGGCATGTGGGCTTGGCCAGGGTAGGGAGGTTGTGGGATGCGGAGGTGGGGGGGGGGTAACTTCCTGACTCCAAACAATTGTTTTCGATTAGGCTGATAAATGCACTCAGGGGTTTGGGGCTATATTCGTTTTCTGGCTTCCTCTTTTATTACTATGTTGAATAAAATGCACATTTTATGAGAGTTTTCGGTCAAATTGAAACACATCAGGGTGGAGAAGCAGCTTCCAGACATGCAAAGGTTTCTTGGAGAAGTCTAGTCAGGGGACCGAGGAGAGAGATGTACGAACTAGTAACAAGGTACTAGGTCTTTGTCAACAGGACTGAGTGCGTGCTCTTAAACATTCCACTGCATTCTTTTCTTGCCGCACCATTAACCGTGTTTTTAAAAAAAGATTTATCCATTTATGCATATAAGAACTGGGGTACAGGCCAGAGGTGGGGGGGTGAGAGGATCCACAAGAGACAGAGTGGGGAGCAGAACAGGCAGATTGATTGACATACACTGCTGAGGGGAGCAGCAGTGGGTAAGGCAGGGGAAGTCTGCTGCACCACATGTGGGTCACCTTCCCGGCTGGTGGCAGGGATCGAACTCATGCTGCAGTCTTGCTTCATAGTGCGTTGCTTAACCCATTGTACCACCAGGGAGGGCACAGACACTATTAAATGTTACCTTAATATCCATCTCCATGTGGGAATCGGTAGTGTTACCAAGGGCCAGGTAGTTTTAAACACTTACGCGGTATTACAAAATTGGATCTTTATACCAACTATAAATCACACTTAGTTTTTGGTGGCAAAAGAGCAAGTAGGTAGAAGAGTTCAAACCCACCCAGTCTGAATCCAGGTTTTGCATGTTCTGACACAATAGCCAACATCCTCTCATTATGTCTGAATACTTTTCAGCAGACAAGTGAAAACTCACTTTCAAAATCACTCTGGCCCTTTTAAGGCTGTCATTTGGGTAGAGCTTGCACCTTCCCTAGAGGTGCTGCTACGGTTTCAATATTTCTGGATTAGAGCCATCGGAATTACCTTTGGAGCCTGCAGCTCATTCTTTAAACGTTCCCTGATGTTGCAAATCTCTCTTTGAAGGAGGATTTTATTTTGGATACAACCAGATTTCTTTGCAGCCAATTACGATGACGAAGGTGGGTCTCTGAGCTGGGCAATGCCATTTTTGGTCAAAAATGAAGCAAGACTGGGAAGCAACAAGACGAGTTGCTTGTCTGAATTGGCTCTGGACATCTCTGCGGAGCAGCTCCAGTGCTTGGAGAGATAGTTGCTGTGGACCGGGGACTAACACTTCTGAGTAACCAGGCTTAAGGGAACGACTTGTCAATTTAGATATGCAAGCTTTGGCTAGTTTATCTTCTAAGGTCACATCGCTTGCCTCAGTAACTTAGATTTATTTAAAACAATGTTCAATGTCCAAATATTCAATAATTTCTCTGGAGAACTTTTAGAGAATTAAGTTTTACCTGGTGGAGGGAGCTGGGATGGAGCTGTCAAAGTAGGGTCATCTCTCTGGGCCTCTCCCACGCAGTCTTTGTTCTTTACTCCAAGCGAGAAGGGTTCCCTATTCTTTGCTCTGCCCCAATCCATCTGGGGCCTTATCTGTACATTCCACTTGCCATCAAGGGAAGCTGGGCAAGAATAGATCATGTGGATGAGACGCTCCTTCCCCAGTATCTGGAATACATCTGCAGTGGACTAAAGCTTTGCATTCCACCCAGGTTCATACTTTGAAATCCACACCCCCGTGTGAAGGTTTTATTAGGTGGGGCCCCGAGGACGGAGTTAGGTCATGAGGGTAGAGCCCTAGCAACTGGATTTCCTGGTTTTATAAAAGACCCCACATTTCTTGCCCTCTTTCCACCATCTGATCCTATCACTACAAGCATGGGCTCTGTAACCAGGATGAGACCCTCATCAGATGTTGAACTTTGCTGGATCCTGATCTGATTCCCAGCCTCCAGAACTTGGAAAATACATTTCTGTTGCTTATAAGCACCTGCCCCATGCTACTTGCTGCTTTGCCCAACTTAAGTCCCAAAATCACAGTTGACAAAACCTGTCATAAAAATAATTGTTGATTTCTCTAATTCAGAACTCTCAATAATGCTTTACTTTCTTTTGTGAAAGTATACCTCGTGGGCCTCCCTGGTGGTGCAAGGGGTTTAGTACTATACTATGAAGCATCTGCAGTCACTGCAACATGAGTTCTATCCCCGGCCAGGAGGGGACCCACATGGTGCAGCAGACCTCTCCTGTATTGCCCGCTGCTCCCCTCAGCAGTGTGTTTCAATCAATCTGCCTGTTCTGTTCTCTACTCTGCCTCTGGTGAATCCTCTCACCCCCCACATCTCTGGCCTGTACCCCAGTTCTTGTATGCATAAATGAATAAATCTTTAAAAAATAAAGTATGCCTTGTGCATTCTCCCTAGTCATTTAAGACCTGGTATCAACATATTTCCATAGTCCTTATAATGTTTAGCACACTCCAAAGTGAGGATTTTACATGTGTTTAAAGTGTATGGGAACAAAAGCTTTTATAGGTGGTTCACCTTGTTCGTATTTTAGTCTTGTAAATGTTTCACATACACATGGTTGCTAAAGAAAAAATTGCTACTATGACTTTTGGTAGAAAAACCAGTGACTTTAACAAAAGTCACAAGGAAGGATACAAGGAAATAAGGGGAAACATGACCAAAGATAAACAGGATTTTCTGTGAATTCTTTAGCTATCCTGTTAAGTTACATATCACATCTGGGACTCCAAACTCATCCTGAAGCGCCCCACAAGGAAATTCTATTAATAGTGATGTCTTTTAGTCAGAAACAATGTAGAGATTTTGAATAATGTAGAGATTTAGAATAGGTATTAGCCTAAAAGTATTGTAATTAGAAAAACACAGGATTTAGGGGCCTCCTTGGTGGCACAAATGTCTAAGCACCACGCTGTGAGGCATCCGCAACCACTGCAGCACGAGTTCGATCCCCGGCCAGGAGGCTGACCCACATGGCACCACAGCAGCCCTTTTCTGTCTCCCCCTGCTCCCTTCAGCAGTGTATTTCAGTCAATCTGCCTATTTCATTCCCTGCTCTGTCTCTGGTGAATCCTCTTACTCCCCCACACCTCTGGCCTGTACCCCAGTTCTTGCATGCACAAATAAAATCTTAAAAAACAACAACACAGGATTTAACTAATATCCAGCTTCTGAGAGAAACTGTCCCAGTGCCCTAGAAAAACACTCCAGAATATCTTGTGCTCTGGTATCAGTATGGATCTTTAAGAGCAAAGGGCCCTGCCTGTAGATTGGAGATCTAGCATTTGAGACTGTGTGTCTTTATTGTTTGAAAAGAAGGCCTGGAGCAGACTTCCATTTATTCAGAGGTTGTTTATCAAGCTGATGGGTGGGTCCGCCCTATTCTTTTCCCTGGCCCCTCAAACAGCCTTTGGAACTAGTGCCACTTTTATCATTACCTCTGGCATACCCTGCGAAGTGGGGAGAAAAGCCAAGCCTGCTGATTCTGTTCTCTTAAAAACTTCAGTCAAAATGTTGACGGTGAGGGCCTCTCTGGTGGCACAAGGGGTTAAGGCACAGTACTATGAAGCATCTGCAGCCACTGCAGCCCGAGTTGGATCCCCGGCCAGGGTGGAGACCCCCATGGCACAGCAGACCTCTCCTGTATTGCCCGCTGCTCCCCTCAGCAGTGTATTTCAGCCAATCTCCTTGTTCTGCTCCCCACTCTGTCTCTGGTGAATCCTCTCACCTCCTGCCCCACTCCCCGCACATCTGGCCCACACCCCAGCACTTGTATGTGTAAATAATTAAATCTTTAAAAAAATGTTGAAGGTGAAATGTTTTGGAACATTCAGAACTGAGTAACCCAACTGGAAATATACAAGAAGCCGGAACAAGATGGTGCTGTCCCTCCCTGCAGGTCTAACAGGCTGGTCCCCAGGAAAAGGGGAGGCTCCAGGTTCCCTGCCCTACCCAAGGGAGGGTAGAGCTGAGCAGGCAGGAGAAGAAGCTGGAGAGGAGAAGGAAGGAGGAGGGAGAGCAAGGAGCCCTGGAGGAGGTACATGGAGCACAGGCTTGTGCAAAAGCTACTCTGGCTTCTTGGCCCTGGAGTGGCTAAAACAGCTGTGGGTGAGAGACCCGTGGGGAGGTTAACAATGGCAGCTTTTATCTTGGTTTGGAGTTTGCTCTTTTCCTCCCAGACTCCTTTGACTATTTCTGACCATGTTTTGTGGGTCCCTGCTGGAAGGTGCTTTACACTGACTGTGCCAGGCTTTGGGGCCTTGCTTTGTCCCAGTGCTGTTTGGGTGGACATTCACCCACAAGGGGATGGGTAACTTTGGGTGCTTGAATGTCTTTGGAAATGATATTCTTTCTTTTCTGTTTTGTTCACTAATTGTATTAAAACTCCTTTCCATTAAAGGTCTGTATGTTTTGTCTTGCTGTGGTGGATGGCAGAACCTATTTAGAGCGGTCAGGCTTGGGGCTTCTGGGGTGTCCTTCTCCCTGCCGTGTAACACAGGTCTGGTCTTTAGTTAATTTCTTTCTGTTCACTCAGACTTTTGGTCACAGATACAGTCGCAACCACAATCCCATGCTAGATACTGCAAAGAGTCACTGTAGTCACTTTCTTTTCAACCCTTAATATTAAGTTCTGAATAACTGCAAGCAAAAAATGAGTTTCCATTTCTTGTTCTCACTTTTTAATTTTCTCTCTCGATGAAAAAATAGAGATTCTCAGAGCCTATAATACAGATTGAATTTTTATAGCCTATAATATGTAAATCAGGCCTCAGTAGAAAAAGTAATAAGTTCACAGCTTATAATAACACAGAAGTCATGGAATTTATAACTTGCTATACTTTATAGTACTACAAATAAAAAGCAGTTCTCTCCTCCTCTCTCTTTACTCTTGTTTTCTTTCTCTTACCATATCAGGTCTTCTTACATTATACCAAGCTGTTTTAGATTGTTTCTGTGCTTTTTAATGTTCAGATTTTAAATACATATTTCTCCCCAAACAAGTGAAAAAGAAAGGACACTTGTATATGTGATGAGTTAATTTCCTTCAAATACTGACACTGATTTATCAGTTAGGCAAAATAAATGCAACCTCTATTTTTTTAATAGAAAAAAAAATAACAGCACAAAAGTAGAGAATAAACTCGAAAGGTCTCTATGCATCACTCATCTCTAGCAATTATCATCACTTTGCTGATTTAGTTTCATCTGGTCTTGCCTTTTCTATTTTTGTTAGAAAATTTTAAAGAGACATAACATTTTACTTTAGGACCTAGCTTTAGTTTTTTAAACAAGTGACAATTAAAACTGTTGGTCCTGGTTGTGAGATGATGGGAATTTTCCCCTATGAATGTCACATTCAAGGCAATAAATACCAGGGCACTAAGGTGATTTTTTGTCTTGCTACACAGTTCTGTCAGTGCTTACTCAATCAGTGTTCTTTGCTTCTACTGCAAAAGAAAAAAATTCTTTGTTCCTCTGAGAGTTTCCATAAGGAAAATGAAGATAACTAAAAAGAATAATTTAGGGGCTTCCTTGGTGGCTCAGCGGGTTGAGCGCTTCACTGTGATGTATCCATGGCACACACAGCAGCGTCAGTGTGATCCCCGGCCAGGGAGGGGACCCACATGGCGCAGTAGACCTTTCCTGCCTCCCCGCTGCGCCCCTCAGCAGTGTGTTTCAGTAGATCCACCTGTCCTGCTCCCCACTCTGTCTCTGGTGAATCCTCTCCCCTCCCGTGACCCTGGCCTGTACCCCAGCTCTTGTGTGCATAAATAAATAAATCTTTAAAAAACAAACAAAAAAAAGAATAAGCAATTTTGAAAACTAGTTACACAAAACTTCTGTAATAAAGAGGAATATCATCACACTTTGACTTTCTACTTTATGTGTGTGTCTATGCATACTTCATGTTTTGCTGTTGACTTTTCCTCAAGCTTTATTCCATAGCTAATCTTCAAGGACTGGGAAGGTCAAAGTTCAGTCTTTTTCTCAATGCTAACATTTTATTGCTTTTTGGAAACTTGGGACTTAATAAAACAAAGAAATTCACACACTTAGATATAAAATCTTTGTGGATTTTATCCCTGATTGGAATTCACAAGTTGATTCTTCTGACTCTGCTCTGAGGGTTAAGTGTCTGGGATTTTGTTTTGACTTTTCCAAATTAAAAGGTCAGTAGCTCTAGATTAACAGGGATTTATTATTCATCTTCTTCACTGGTAAATAGGGATTGAGTTCAAAAAACATTAAATGGTGGCAAAAATAAAGCCCACAAAAACCTACTGGTTTGAATTTAAAATATGTTTAGTTTTATATAATGTAAATCTGGTTGGAAAATAATAAACTAAGTTAAAATACAAAGTCGATAATAAATCTACCAACTCATCTAGCTTGATCTACTTTCATGCTTGGGATGGCTGGCATTGTCTAAATACCAGCACTACTGCCTTTCCTTTATGATGGGGGGTTGCAAAAAGGCTTCAGTTTTTAAAATACTCCTTAGTGGGAACAAATTCAAAGAGCAGATGTTTACAGTGCCTGAAAATTACTGGTTAGAAAGAAGTCACACCGACTGAAAACCATTGTAAGTACAGAATTCCTACTCTAAAATTCACCTTTTTATTACAAAAGAACAATATATACATGTTTTTGGTAGAAATTTGGTACAAAAAGAAGAAAAAACTAGTTAGTTATATGTATTGTGTATGTGTGTATATATACAATGTGGTAGGTTAATATGATTTAATGCATGCAAGTAGAAAGAGTGTAGGCTTTTTTTTTAAGATTTATTTATTTATGCATACAAGAGCTGGGGTACAGGTCAGAGGTGCTGGAGGTGAGAGGATTCACCAGAGACAGTGTGGGAGACAGACAGGAAGACTGCTGAGGGTAGCAGCGAGTGGGGAGAAAGGAGAGGTATGCTGTGTCATTGGGTTAGCTATGTTACTAATATTATTATATATGGATGCTGTGAGGGTATAATTACTAACATTTTTTCTGAGTTAGCTCATCCACAGTATGCTTTTCAATAATTCTATTACAACTTACTTTCTAACTAAAATATTATGGTGCAGTTTTCAAATTAGGTCAAGCATTTTGTTTTTCAGTTGTAATTCCTTTGGTTTCTCTGCCACAAATTAATTTCCTCAGAACAATCTTAAAATCATGTTAACAAGTACCCAAAATTTCACTAATAATTAGTGTCATTAAATATGATCTTTAGTTTTTGGACAGAAGTTTTATGATTTAGTGTAAAGGAAGTTCTGTCTGATGCAAAACTTGTGCTTGGCTGGTAGCTCTGGAAATGCTACAGAAAGTGTGTGCTCACTGAACTGAATGCTTTGAATATTAGGTATTTGAATTAATGCTTAATATTCCAGCTCATCATTCACGCCAAACTTGAGCGGGAAACAAAAATCTCTTGTATTGAGTGGGTACCAGCTCAGATTCACACAACCACATGTATTTTGAACTTAGCTGCCAAAACAGAGTATTTTAAATTGCTCAGCTGGTTGGTAGAAGGAATATCTCACCAGCAGAGGGCTGAAAAATCATGTGGCAAACACAGAAACTTGTTTGGCATTACCTGGGACTGAGAACTGGAAGGAGAGAGTGTTCTGTGCAACAAGAATATTTGTTATAGTCAAGTTAAAAAAGCAGTGGGGATAAAGGAATATGAGATTATTAATAAGTACTGAAACAAGTAAAAGTTATAGCTAAATGTAAATAATTGGTCAATTCAAAATTGAATGGAAATATAAAAATAGCATGAAAGATAATGTAAAATAATTTAACAATAATAACTCAAGTCTAAAATCATTTGTCATGTCGACAGAGGGTGGTTGAAAATAATTTATTTGGCTGTATTTATCTCTTTGTGTTGTGAAATTTAGCCTCCTTGCTACCTCAAATCAACACACACAAAGACTCACTGCTAAATTGGGCATGTTCTGAAAATGACTTTATCGTAAGCTATCATATTGCATAATTCAAATAATTTGTGAGAAATTGAGGGCATTTCACGTGTGTCTGCATGCTCGTCCTCTTTGTCACTTACCATGGGGATTTCACCATAGAAATGTGGTCATTTAACTGTCCTGAGAGCAAATTAGGTCACTGAATTACATGGCAAAATTCTATGTTTAACAAAGTTCTATGAGACCAAGACTAGTTCTCAACTGGAAGATTTGACTTGTACCTTTTAGTTCAGTAGCGCAGTGAGTAAAAAAAAAAATCTTAAGCAGAGACTAGCGTGATTCTTCTCTCCCAGCCACTCCCTGACCTTTGCAACTGGTTCCCACGAATCTTACATTCATTTGCTTAGAGCGAGAATTTTGAGGGCAAAGGAGAAAGCATCATCTGAACCTGAAATTAGTATGAAGTACTTGAAAAAACTTTTAAGGAGCGTGAAAGAAAGGATGAAAATGTAAAGTTGGAAATTTCTGTGGTTAACCACATAATCTGAGTCTTCTAGTAAATAAGCTATTTCCTGAGAGAAATGCAGTTACTTCAGAAGCTGTCTGCACTGCCATAATCATTGATGTACCGTTTGTTTAGCATTTCAAATGTAGAATTTATCAAAGACTGCTGAGAATGACCTGAGTGTTCCAGGGTCTCTTCAAAATACTTGAGATTGTCAGAGCAAGCAGGCCATTTGGAGAGGTTGGTTCACCAAGACATCTACTGTTAATTTTTGAGGAATCATTTTCTACTCAGTAACTTAAATACTTTCATATAATTTTGCTTATATGATACAACTGAGGAATAGATACAAATCCAAAATGCACTAGAAAACTGTTATGGGCAGGGAGAGGGACACTCCGGAACCCCCAAACCTGACCGCTCTAAATAGGTTCTGCCATCCACCACATCAATACAAAATATATGCGACCAATATGTAAGACCTTTTTATTAAAGAAAGAACTTTAATACAATTAGTGTGCAATGCAGAAAAGACAAAGAATATAGTTTCCAAATCAAGCACCCAAAGTTACCCATCCCCTTGTGGGTGAATGTCCACCCAAACAGCACTGGGACAAAGCAAGGCCCCAAAGCCTGGCACAGTCAGTGTAAAGCACCTTCCAGCAGGGACCCACAAAACATGGTCAGAAATAGTCAAAGGAGTCTGGGAGGAAAAGAGCAAACTCCAAACCAAGATAAAAGCTGCCATTGTTAACCTCCCCACGGGTCTCTCACCCACAGCTGTTTTAGCCACTCCAGGGCCAAGAAGCCAGAGTAGCTTTTGCACAAGCCTGTGCTCCATGTACCTCCTCCAGGGCTCCTTGCTCTCCCTCCTCCTTCCTTCCCTCTCCTGTCTCCTCTCCAGCTTCTTCTCCTGCCTGCTCAGCTCTACCCTCCCTTGGGTAGGGCAGGGAACCTGGAGCCTCCCCTTTTCCTGGGGACCACCTTGTTCAACCCCTCCTTTTAATTTTTATTCCACTATATATCTGTGGTGGTCTAGATCTCAGGATGGAGCCTTAGAACACAGTTGTTTCAAGCATTTCATTGTATGCATTCATTGTTCATGAATGTTCAGTGTGACGGTCCTCCATTACTGGAAAATAGTCTGTTAGTCCAGGCCAAAACAAAACAGCAACTAAAATTATAGGACAAAAACTGGTTTAACTTATATGAAAACAAGTTCTTTCCACCTTGATCCAGATTTTATCCAACAGTACAGTAAAATATTTGCAAACTAAATCTACTTTCAGACCACTTAACCTATTTTGCAAAAAAGAAATCACAGGGCATAATAACCGAACAGCAATTTTGACTGGCTTTGTTGGAATACTCCCTAGGATCAGAGTGAGCTCTTGACATCCGGTCCCTGCAGGTTTCTGGTCTCACCAGACTCGACCTGGGTTTCCTCTTCATGAGGTTACCAGAGCTATTTCTTTTTTTTTAGGGTTGTCCAGTCCTGCCATTGGTAGCAAGCTTCCTCACCTTCTTTGGAGGACTATAGAACCCTACAAACAAAGTAGCATGTTCTCCTCTTCTGGTTCAACTCAAATTCAGCTTCCTGGAACAATTCCAATCAAAGCCACACAATGGAACTTGTTTCCAATTCTCTAGTTTAAGCAGAGAAATGTCCCTATTGTACTATGCAAAAATAGACTCTGCCCTGAGTAGTAAAAATTACTACCACTATTTTTCATGCTGTGTTGGTATCAAGGGGAAAGAAAATGCAAACCTAATTTAGCTCTGCTGGAAATAAAAATGCAACATTGATCCAGATCCTGGTCAGTCAAAACAAGAAAACGTTCTTTGACGTAAGAAAAATCGCTAAAAATTTTCTCTCCAACGGTCTATTCAGTTAGTCCTTTAGAGGAAATTTTCACTGTCAAAAGTTTCATCAGTTGGAATAAGTTGAGGGTTCTTTCTAGAAAGAAATTTCGGTAGATATTAAACCATTGAAGTATATAATATTCAAGACAACAATTGAAATTGATAATTTGCATATATATCGGGCACCGCAAGGTTTTATAAAAGTCCCAGAAAGTCAATATTAATACTTCTGTAATGCCAAAGTTTTACTTTTTTTTTCCCCAAGTGACAATGCATTGCTTTCAGTTTTACTTCACCAGGTAAACCAAACAGGACAACTTCATCTAATGCATTTCCCAGGAGGAGAGAGAAAATTTTTATGAAGTGTCTCGCTCAACCTAGTGACATACCACCAAATCTTACTTCAATTTAGATCTCTGGGAAGCTTTGTCATAAATATCATAAAACAGCAGCAACAACAATATTTAATCTCTGTGAAAGCTCTGGCTCATTTCAGTAGTATAATGTCCACCGTCGAACCATAACCTTTAGTTTTTCCTCATAAATGAAGACTTTTTTTCTCGAAAATTTTTTTTTGAGAAATTTTCCAAACTCCATGTTCCTGACACTTAAAAGACATTATGTACCCAACATCAGTAACCAGATAAGAGATAAAATTATACCAAATATATCCTTATAAGTACATGTTTCAAAACAACCCGTTAAATTACAAGTTAGTCTCTATCAACCAAAATTATCACAAATCATAGTTCCTCAAAATATTTGTATCAGTTTCTGTTACTTTTTTTTTTCTCACCGTGTCTATAGGCAACATCTCTACCAATTTTACAACCTTTAGAGGCCAAGACAGTTAGGTAACATACAACATGTATACACAGAGTTTTCCTAGTTACGCCACGTGGAATATTTTATGTAACTGCAGTTTTAATCCATAGGCTCAGAAAAAAAAAAATCTCAAACTCCAGAAAAGTGTGGTGTTGTTGGCAGAAATCATAGGTTCCAGTGGTCTTCCTACAAACCTAAGACTTTGGAAACAGGAAGAAAAAAGTTCTATTAATTACAAAAGAATTAGATTGCCTTGTTTATCACTTTAAGGTTTTAGTTTTTAGGCTTTATATTAGAAGTCATTCCTGAGGTGTCCTGTACAGCAGCTGAAAGAGCAAGATCAACAGTTAACGTTTAAGCAAAAGGAAGCCTCCTTGGTTATCCACCAAGCTTGCAATCCTTGGGTTTCCTAGAACAGAACCTAAAAGAGCAAAATCAAAATATCAGCAGTTAACTTTCAACTGAAAGGAGTCATCTCCTTCTTTTTTTAAAATTTATTTATTTATGCTTATAAGAACTATGGGGTACAGACAGAGGTGTGGGGTGTGGTGTGAGAGGATTCGCCAAGACAGAGTGGAGAGCAGAACAGGCAGATCAACTGAAACACACTGCTGACGGGAGCAGTGGGCGAGGTTGCAGAGGTCTGCTGCACCATGTGGGTCCCCTCCCTGGCCGGGGATCAAACTGCTGCAGTGGCTTCATAGTGCTGTGCCTTAACCCCTTCCACCACCAAGGAGGCCCCTTCATCTCCTTCCTTCTGTCAGCCACTCTGGGACAGAAGCTGAAAGAGAAGATTGAACATCAAAGTACAGATTACACCTCCCACACTAGGGAGCAACAGCAACTACACAGGTATCAAAACCTGGCACAGTTACATATGTACCTTAGAGCGCTTTCCACAACAGACCTTCCTCAGCAGGAAGCAGGATCTTAGAATCTTGTCTTACACCAGCAACGGAACAATCCAGAATTCAAATGGCAAACATGCCCAACACAAATTATGTAGACCATATTTACAGCAACAAATCCTTTCAGATTCAGACAAAATCTTTACCACTGCTGGATTTTTGGCTTGCAAAACCCCTCTGGCAGTGATCAGAAAGTAGTCAGTCAAAATCAAAGTCAAAGCAGCCTATCACTGAAGAACCATTATTGCCTTTAGAAATGCCAATCAGACCTTAAAAGAGAACCCTTTACTACAAATACACAGGAGATTCCAAAGTCCTAGAAAGGTAACTTTCACTAACAAAAGATGTCATGGACAGAAAGCAAAAATCTTAGGAGGAGCCAAAAGAGCAAAAATCTGAGTTTCAAAGAATCCCACCTAGTGACCTCAGACACCATCCTGGATCTGGCCACATGGTCCAACTTACTACTATCTTTTGAGTAAAACTGCTATACAGAACAGTTTCCACAAAATCACACCTCATAGCAAGTGACTACAAACAACATGCACACATACACACAATTTCTGCAAAACCCAAGCCAGTTTTCTTTTTTCAAAAACAGCACATCTACACATATCTGAAACACAGTAGAGAAACAAAATCGTCTACAAGGCAGGGAGAGGGGCACCCCAGAACCCTAAACCTGACCGCTCTAAACAGGTTCTACCATCCTCCGCATCACGACAAGACATATAAAGACCTTTAATGGAAAGGAATTTTAATACAATCAGTGTGCAATACAGAAAAGACAAAGAATGTAGTTTCCAAATCAAGCACCCAAAGTTACCCATCCCTTGTGGGTGAATGTCCACCCAAACAGCATTGGGACAAAGCAAGGCCCCAAAGCCTGGCACAGTCTAAAGCACCTTCCAACAGGGACCCACAGAACATGGTCAGAAATAGTCAAAGGAGTCTGGGAGGAAAAGAGCAAACTCCAAACCAAGATAAAAGCTGTCATTGTTAACCTTCCCATGGGTCTCTCACCCACAGCTGTTTTAGCCACTCCAGGACCAAGAAGCAAGCACAGGTTCTTACATGTCTCTCGGCTCCATGTGCCTCCTTCAGGTAAAGTTGCTCTTCCTCCTTCTTCTTTCCCTCTCCAGCTTCTCCTGCCTGCTCAGCTCCACCCTCCCTTAGGTGGGCAGGGGACCTGGAAACGCCCCTTTTCCTAGGGACCACCCTGTTCCAAACCCATCATTTCCCCCCCATTTATGATATACACCAGATTGGTAAATGAGTC
The DNA here is from genome assembly GCA_019455555.1 of Galemys pyrenaicus. NCBI lineage: Eukaryota > Metazoa > Chordata > Mammalia > Eulipotyphla > Talpidae > Galemys > Galemys pyrenaicus. The sequence continues at coordinate 11,350,137 of JAGFMF010011629.1, forward strand.
TCATAAAACAAATCTGGCCCATTGCCAGATTTGTAACTAACATTTTATCAGAATGTCCCCATCACTCCTTTCTCCACTGTTGCTTTCAAGCTACCAAAGGGCAGTTGGGTGATCATGACTGTGACGGTATAGCCTGCAACATCTAGAACACTTTCTCTTTACAGAATGTACAAACCACTGATGTCATACTCCATTGATAGCAAGCAAATCACTGATACTATAGAGTCCTTCACAGCAATCACATAAACCAAGGATACATAAAATACATCTCCTTGTAACAAAATCTTCTTTTGAAAGATTTGTTATCCATGCATACAAAACTGGAATACAGGCTAGAGGTGTGGGGCAGGGGTGTGTGTATGAGAGGATTCACCAGAGATAGAGGGGGAAGCAGAACAGGCAGATCTACTGAAATACACTGCTGAGGGGAACAGCTGGCAAGGCAGGAGAGGTCTGCTGTGCCATGTGGGTCCCCTCCCTGGAGGGGGGAGGGGGAGGGCAAAGGGGGGAGGGAGGGGCAATAGCCAGGGATAGCCTGAGAGTGCTGAGACCCCTTGCACCACCAGGGAGCACTTTAGAACAAATCTTATTTCCAACCAATTTAAGAAAATGCTGTCTTCAAATCCACTCTTTTTGTGTCAGAAGGACTTAAAAAGAAACAGACACACACATTCAAAAAGTGTTCTTTTATTATTTCTAGTAACATATATTGTATAAATACTCTATTTTTATATGCCCTTTTACAAAAGCCATATAACTTAAAAGTTTTATCATTAGAAAGAAATGTATAAAAATAAATATGTTATTATAGGCATTTGTTACAAACTATAGTCCTTCTCAGAAGGAACACACAAACCAATACTTATAAAGTACATAGAATTTATAGTAACATATTTTACTATATATATATATATATATATATATATATGGAAAAAGTCATATTCTCTCTCATGGTAAAAGAGCTGAACAGACATTCACCAGGATATGACTGTTGGACCAGCTGCTGGGGATGGACCCGCTACCCCTCAGTAGCCTCCCCACCTCGAGACAAGTGATGCCCGTGTCCCACACGCTAGGGACCCTGTCTCTTCACCCCATTCTTGCTCTGGCATTACATCCTACATGTGTGATCGTACTTTCTTGAGACACAGAGTTTCCTCAGTCCAAGTTCCTACAGGAGGCTTACAGAAGGAGCGAAGAAGGGTAGGAGATACCCAGTTCATCCCTTGTCTAGATTTTACCAGCATCTCTCTATCACTGTTCTTTACCCCAAAGACTGCATGTACCTTTACAAATACATGAGCCAGTTCCTTCGTTGAAATGAATCTGCAGAGACACAACCTCGGCATAGGAAGAGAAAGACGAAGCCCTTGGATGTGTCTCGTGCTGGCTGATGTCGAATTCAGCTCAGCGCCGGTCCTCGACCATGGTGGTTCTCCTAGCCCGCTCCATTGTCTGTGAGGTAAGGTAAGCCTCCTCCTCAACTTCCCATGCTCTCTTTCTGCTGCTTTCCACTGCCCCACCCTCATGATACAGAGTAATAAATCAGTACCAGGAAACAGTTGTAGTACTTCTTAATCTTATTTTGACAATTGAGTCTATTTTTTTTTTTTGTTTAAACTTGTCATAGATGTAACAAAAGGAAGAATAATAGTGCCCTGGGGCTTTATCATGCTATATCATTGCTCAGAGATTAATAATCATCCTTAACTACCCTATCACCTTGGTAACTGGGAGGATATTCTGATGATCTAACTGCATTTCTACCTACCTCTACGCTTCCAACTCACGCACACACACTCCTTGATCACTGGCAAGGTACTCAGGATCCCGCAAGCCCCCTGATTTCAGTGCACCAGCCCCCCCTCATTCACCTGTGCCTCCACATGGCTTAGCTACATTCTGCCAGGGTACAAAGGTCTATGTAATGCTTAGGTTTCTTTAGCGAATCGCAGCTCTCATTAGGCAACACCCCCCCATCATGGGACAGACACTTCAGGCTTCTCTTTTTGTAGCCCTTCCCACAAGTCTTGGAGCACGGTGACCAGTCCCCCAGCTGCCAGTGGGGACAAGGCAGGTCGGCACAAGGGCGCGTGCTGGCTGGCTTCACCTCCTTCGCACACTCGGACGCTGGCTGCCCGTGAAGATCCCGGCACTCCACCACTCTCCTCTGCCAGCCCAGACCACAGGACTTGGAACACTCTCCCCAGTCCTCGATGACCCATTCAGAGAACGTAGGGATGGCGTTGAAGGATTCCTTCTTCTTCTTCACAAAGTAGGTGTATTTAATCTTGGGTTGGAGGGCGTTGCCCACCGTGAGGACCTGGATGGTCAAGGGCTCTTTGAGAGGACTAAAGCTGCGGATTCTTTCCAGGGCTGCAGAGGAACCACTGTACCTGAGGATGCTGCCTTTGTGTGAAATGTCTTGCTCTAATGTGGACAGGGTGAAGTCGCCATTCAGGATGTAGGTGCCGTTGGCGACTTTGATAGCTAGAAAGCTTCCATTGTTTCTGGAGCCTCTCGAGTTCCGCTGCTTCACCTCAATGTTCGTGGCTCCCATTGGAATTGTGACAACGTCATGATATCCAGGTCTGCAACAGGAAAAAAACAATAATCTCTCACTCACCGCTTAGTTCTAGGAAGTAAATGGAAAACATGGTCGTCGTTCCGAATGTAACCTTTACCAGCCCTGTGGAACGTTACATCGAAGGGATCAGATATTTGGGAATATGACTTACTTGGCACTAGTAACTGATCCTGATATTTTCTTGCAAGTAGATCCATTTCCTCCGCAAATACCACATTTATCAAACTTCTTTTTGGAGTCTATGATGCGATCACAACCGGCTTTTACACACCGCCCTTGCACGCACACAGAGGTGGAATCTGGGCTGCAAGGTGTACCATCTACCACCTGAAAGAGGAAAAATGTATTTCTAGTGTTTCTGGGGTGACAGCTAGCAAGGAAAGAGGTAATGGTATAATTTCCCCCATTATTCTTACATCTCTGCTTTCCTAATGATTGCAAGTAAACAGTCCTCTAGAGTAACACACACTATTTTTGTTGTTTGTTTATGAACCTATCTTACTTCTAGCTAAGTCAATGAAAGCAGAGTATTTTGGCAATTGAGCAGTTTATTTAGTGCAGGTCCTCAATGCCCGGTAGCTGGCAAAAGTGGGTGCTTAATAATCACTATTCGGATGTGGAATCTGTAACTGGGGAGTATTTTTATAGCTACAAGCTGCTAATGACATATGATACCCTTAACCAAACTCAACTGCACTTTCCCACCTCCACGCCAGATTTATCCCCTCAGCAACACGAGGCTTCTACTGTATGTTCTCAAACAGGAGAGTCATCAATACGCGCCTCCCATTTGAATATGTCCATTTGCACCTGTTATTGCTGGTCTCCCAGGAACAACTACTCTGGACCATGCCCGAGCTATTTTCCGAAACCACTGCCTGGTTGCCATGTTAATTTACCTGAGCTTGAGTAAAAGAACTTTACTTTGCATATAACCAAAGTAACAGTAATAAAGAACTGCAAGAGTCATTAAGAACTGGATTCAAGCTCCATTTTTTACCTCTAATACCACATGCAAGCAGGCAGTTACCAATGTATCCAGAAAGAAAGGAGTTTGGATTTGAAATTGAGGCTATCAATAAACTAAAGAAAGTGCATCAGAGATGTTCCGAAAAAAGGGAGTAAAGTGATACTTTGGTTCAAATGTAAAAATTAAATAAAACCACAACTACCTTGGGCTGCAAAACAAAGAAGTAGCCAATGCCTTTGGCTTGACAGATGAGCTTGCACCGGTCCTTAGGTGAGACTCCAGCATACTTGGGTGTCCACTGGACAGCTGGCCCTTTCCCAAAGGAGGCTCTGGAGAAGTCGTTATGTGCCTCACATTGCTCCTCTCTGAAGGTTTTTCCTGGAAAGAGACCACAGGATGACGTTATCCGTTTTGAAACCTCCACCTCCTATTGGCGGACACATCTTTCTGTGTCTCCCCTCTCTACTCACCATTAGTGTCCGGACAGTCCTCAATGTTACACGACCTGTAGCGCATGCGCTTGCCGACGCAGTACTTCCCTCCATTCTTTGGAACCGGGTTGTTACATTCCCTCACAGTGTACTGAACTCCTCCACCACAAGTCCGAGTACAGTGGCCCCAGGGCCCCCAGGGCCCCCAACTTCCATGAACAGGAATCTAAATAGAGACATCAATCACTAGTGTTAGACTCCTCGATAGAGAACATGTAGGAAATTAAAGAGAAAAAACAAGGGACAAAGAATCAATTGTGACAATATCTATCTTGGATTCCTGCCAGAGGGCACAGGGATGGGTGTTTACTATGGTCTCCAATCTTTTAGCATATTCTGTTCCTTTCCATTCCGAATTTTAAAGGGACAGGGGGGTATATGTGTGTGCCTATATGGCAGTCGAAAAACTCACATCAAAATGATTCTTGTCGGTCTTGTCCACACACTTGCTGTTGACGCACCACTTCCCTTCTCCGCAGCTGGTGCCATCTGCCCAGGGAAAGTGTTTAGTTTGGCACACCATCACTCCGGAAGAGGTACCGGTGCACCAGAGCGTCTGGCATGTGCTGGCTGCATCTGGGCAGTGTTTGGACTCCTCCCCAAAAGTAAACTGGCACTGTCGGTTGGCATCATAGAAGGTCCCGGGTAGATCGGTGGGAAGCTTTATGGGGCTCTGGGGCTTGTCCAGCAAACATTCCCCTGCCAGGAAAAATGTCAACCAATATTAATGAAAAGCAAATGAAAGCATGCAGAGGGGAGATCAGTTTCAGAAAATACTCATCCTAAGAGGTAATATATAGCATGGAGATTTGAAAACTGCAGAATCATTGGGAAAAATGCTAGAAAGATGTAGATGAAGATATTCTTCTCAGTGAGATACTGTAATAACAGTGGCAGGAAATTACTATTCGGCACAAAATTTAATTAAATATGCTTTGGCCTTTTAAAAATATTTATATATATAAGAATTGGGGTACAGGCTAGAATTACAGGGGTGGTGGTAAGAGGAGTCAACAGAGACAGAGTGGGGAGCAGAACAGGTGGATCTACTGAAAAACACTGCTGAGGGGAACAGCGCAGAGACAGGAGAGGTCTGCTGGGCCATGTGGGTCATGGTGGGTATCAAACATGTGCTCCCTGGCTGGGAATCAAACATGTGCTGCAGTGGCTGTGGACAGCTTCATAGTGTTGCTCCTTAACCCTTGCACCACCAGGGAGGCCCAGCACTGCCTTTTATTGGGACCTACGGTCTCAAATGCATGATCAAGAACATGGGAGTTATTTTGAAGAAGGGCAAAAAAAAAAAAAAAATGACTGGGTTAACTAAAAACCTCTATCAGGCAGCTTGATTGCCATTACGAAAAAGTAGCTGTAGCATCTTACCATGACCATTATCCAGAAATGATGTAATCATGTAGGCGCTGCAGGGAGACCAAGGATGGCTGCGGTCCAGATTGGAGAGCATGGAAGCCATCATGTGGGAATCTGGGGTCCCAGGATTGATGCCGGCACACTGCTTGGCATCATCGTGCGGCATGTTAAACACGTGGCCTAAGAAGCAATCAGACACCACATTCAACAACAGGCTCTTTGAATTTCTTATTTTAACAGGGAATCACTGGTTCAAATTTTGGTATAGAGAAAAAAATGTATTTTGGAGACTATCAGAGATAATGTCTGCGTTTCACAGGGTCTAAACAAACATCTCAACTGACGAATGTCCATAGGCTCAAACTCTCTTAGTTTGGATTCTAACAAAGATGACCATGTTGGAAGAGTGGAAAAATATATTCTAGTTTCAGGAAGCCCTGGCCCCTAATGTAGTAATATTCCTAAATTAATATTATTAATTCCTCTCATTCCTAAATTAATATTATTTATTACATTGAATTCATGAATTGGGTTGATTCTTACTCTGAAAGGAACTTACCTAATTCATGGGCTGTAGTGAAGGCAGCTTGTAAGCCATCATCTTCGATGACTGAGCAGCTTCTGCTGGGGTCACATATAGTTCCAACGTCAGCCATTCCAAGAGTATCACAAGTGTGGGATCCACATAAGTCCTAAAAGGAGGAAAGGTATGTCTTATGAATAGGGACAGGACATGAACTTGGGTCCTAACTTTTTGGCAGGATGTGCTTTGCATGTTTTGGTGCATCTATGTTCAATTTTGTTGAGCTGTTCTACTGGAAGTATTTCATGTGGCTCTAGTTAAGATTTTTCTAATGCTATTCAAATATAGGACTGTCAAACTCTGAACACTCAAATTATAATATGATTGACCATTCTAGTCAACGAGAAATGTGTATGTGCAAAATTATGGAGTAAATGCCCTATATTGGTATGTTTGTTCCAGAGGCAGATGGAGTCTTCCCCTCACCTGTCTGGTGAAAAGAATAGCTGTGTCATAGTGCTCTGTATCCCGGTCACTGGGTGTGTTGTGCTGCTTTTGCCAGTTGCAAAAGTTCCGTAATGTGAGGGCAGCATTGGAAGTCACTTCTGGCCCCTTTTGCTCCTCGTAGATGACCAGGATCTTCACGACCACCAGGTTAACTGAATTCCGAATGCTTGGGTGCTTGTATAGCCTGGCGGCCACCGAGAACAAGGTAAGAAGGTAGTGCTTCAGGCCACTGCCATGGAACTCTGCCATGGACTGGTCTGCAACCAGCATGGTTTCCACAAAGCGAGGGCTGGATACAAATCGCTTCTTTCTTACACTTCCAGTTCCTGTAAAGAAACAAGAAAGACAGTATGTTCAGGGGCAGCCTAGCCAAGAGTAGTTAGTTGCCTTCCCTGATCATAAGGAGAGCCTAACCAGTGAAGGCAAATAGGGCCAAAATGCTGGAACACCACTAATAAAAATATTTGTATCTGTCTTTGCTGATAATATTATTTTAAAATAAAAATGCCATGTGCTTCTCTGAGGCCTGTCCCTATTCCTTTCTTTTTAAGTAAAATTTCTTTTTATACCCTTTGAAATTCTCCTATCTGAGTCAGGCAGTGTGCAGAAAGTCCCACCCAGTTGTAGTGAAAATGTGGAGCCAGGGCTGCGGGCACCCTGAGTCAGCTTTCACAGGCCAGACACTCAAATCCTGAATGAGATCATCGGGCTCCACGTGGAAGCCTAGGGCAGGGCTGGGGCCTCTGCCAAGGGGCCGGCCTGAAGGAATCTCAGCCTGCACAGCTCTGCTCCTCATACCAGGGGTCCCTGGGGTGCAATGCTCTGCTCCTGCCAGCTGCTCCCGCCAAATCCGGGCACAAGGACCACCCACTCTGCCCAGCAGCCTATGGCCCTCCTCCCATTGCCTCGGGGAAATAAATCCTTGACTAGCCCCGACTGCTTACTAAAGAGCCCTCTGACTCGGGGCTAAAACCCGGACCTAAAACGGGCTGTGACCAACTAATTGTTACAAGTTGCTGATACACAGAGGGAGGAGAGGAGAAATCTAAAACGAAACAAATTAAAGTCAAAGAAGAACAAAGGTACCAGAGCGATAGAATGAAAAGAAACCGGCAGTAAGTAAGCACGGCGCAGAGCAGGCAGAGAGAGGAAGGCGGAGCACCAACGACCCGTAGTGACTAACTCCCAACAGCGCTGGAGAGCTGGAGAGCGGACTATAGCCGCGAGAGGGAGCGCAAATCCCGAGGCCCGGTGGATGGCGGGGAGGCGGGGCGAGCTAGGCCAAGACCTCCCAAGCAGGTTCTGCAGAGGGGCCGCGTCGCCGCCAGTCGACCGGAGTCAGCCACTCAAAGGGAGAACGCGACAGGAGCCACGGGAAGGGAGTCGGTGGCGCGGCTGTCCGGGATCGAGGGTTGCACACTCCGACGTCTGCCCCGCTCCGCTGCCCTCCAACTCCGCCCTCTGCACAGCGGTTACAAAACTAAGCGCACAGTTGCCACCCGAGCAAAGAACACAGGCTCACTGGGTAAAACGGAGATTACCAGGGTGGAAAAGAGTTGCACGCTCTCACACTACATGAAGGAGGAAGGGGTTGTTCACTGACCCTCCCTTCCCGGTCGAAACGTTTCGCCTTAGTCAGCAGAAAACCGTGGGTTTGTCTGTCCTCTTTGAATCATTCATTATTTGGGCCAGCGAAACTGTGCTGTGTCCGCATCGGATCAATCCCCCAGCCCCAGCCTCGAGTCACACTTCCCCACACCGGATCTCCCCGTCCTGCCCGCAAACCCGAGTCTACCCTCAAGTCGCGCGGCGCAGAGAAAGTGGGGAGCAGGGGATGAATGGGGAGCAAAGCGTGAGCAGCTGCTCTGGGGCTGGTACCTGTCGGCTGTCCGGAGTGAGTGGACACCCGATCCCGCGGCGGCCGGGGTGCCTCGGCGTCCTCACCCTTCGGTCCAGGGGCCTTCTCGGGCTGGGACTCTTCATCCACGACCCCGCACTTGGCGCCGCCGCCCCTCCGCCTCCGCCGCAGGAGATGGAACTGGGGCCTCGCGGGCGGCTCCTCCGCGGCGGCCGGGTCGAGGCGCACGGTGGCTTCCGCGGGCGCGGGCTGGATGAAATACTCCTCCCCTGCTAGGTAGAAGGCTCCGCGCACGCCCTCGCACAGACTGAGCGCCGCGGTGGAGACCGGGTCGCCGTTCACCTTGCCGGAGAAGAAGCAGTGTGCCAGGTCGTCGGCGGGACCTGGAAGCTGAGCGTCGGGCCCAGGACTGCGCCCCACGGTCTGCAGCGTGAAGCCGGGCGCCAGGAAGCTGTGATCCCGGTGCAGCTCCAGGTTCAGCTGCCGGCCGAAGGCATCGAGGCGAAGGCGCGTGATCCCGTCTTCGGCGGCTCGCTCCAAAGTGGGCAGCACTAACTCCTCGACCTCCTCTGCGGGGCGCCCGCGCACACCAGACATCGCCAGCAGCGCCACGGCCGCCGCGAGCAGCAGCAACGCGGGCGCAGAGTGCGAGCCGCGACCATGCCACGCCGGCTCCGCGTTCCCCATGGCACCGACCGGTGCGCACCTTCGGAACCCCGAGGGGACCGCTCTCTGCACCGAGCCCTGAGAGGCGGAGCGCGCCGCAGCGCACCCAGCTACAGAGCTATTGTTTGGATTGGGAGCGCAGAGCCTTGCAATCCGCGCTCTGGATTGCTAAAGTTAATAATTACTGTAATTCTTGCAAAACGCTCTCGGAGCCGGCCGCAGGAGGGAACCCCGAAGTCACTCGGGAGGACGCGCGGCAATTTTGCCCGTGCGCGGGAAGTTTCTCTTCCAGCGCGGAGTGGGAGGCACCGCTTAGCCTGGCGCCTGCAGGGGCTAGAAGCGCCCCGGAGACCCTCGGTAGTAGGGGGCAGGGGCAACGCGAGAATCCGGGCCTGGAGCCCACCTCCGGCTCAGCCTTGACCGCGCTGCTGCTCGCTCTGCGCAGGGCTCAGTTCTCTCGGCCCAGCCGCGCGCCCTGGCTTGGAAAAGGGCCCTGGCTCGGAGCCGCTTTCCAGCGAGTGCGAGAAGTGGGTAGCCTGGGCAGCCCTTTTATAGTTCACAAAATGCACTCCTTCCACCCCTCCCCCCTTCCTCCCTCCCTCCTGGCCGCGGTTCCAAATAGAGACGCCGCCCCCTTTAAAACAAGCTGCAGACCGCCCGGTCCGGGGAAGGGGCGGCCTCCTGCTGGCGCCTCGCCAGCCGCACGTCAGTCGGGGGCGGAAGACGCGGGAGGGGTGCTGCGACCAGCACTTTGTTCGTCTGGGGCCGCGGCGGGGAGCAGAGTCTCTCTGCCTTCCCACACCCGCCGCCCTCTTCCCGGACCACCTCCCTTCCCGCCGCCCCCCCTGGTGCCACAGCGCGGTTCGCGCGCGGAGCTGCAGAACCCCGGGGGGACCGTTCGGTGGAGAGCAGAGTCCCTTCTCCAAGGTTGTCTGTCCCGAAGCTGTCCCGGCGTCGCCTACCTCTCTCATACTCCACCCACCCTGGGCGCCCCCTCCGCCCCAATCTGAAACGTGAGCCGGAGCGGTCTTTTCTAGAAAATGCTCCGTCCCACCTTCCCCCAGCAACTGGGACTGCCAAGGACCGGTGGCTGCTCTCTCTTCGCGCCGACTTTTCTCGGGGCAAGATGGGTTGACCCAGCGACTCCTCTAGAAAGCGTGTCTGGGTGAGGGGCTCGGGAGACACTTCCCAGGCTCTTGATTTTTAAAATGCGTTTGCATGGACACTTTGAACTTGCCGCTTCCCCTTCCAGCATCTGCCCCCCTTCCCCCAGACGTTTCTGTAGGGACCAGGTCCACACTTCCGGAATGGATGATCTGGAACTTGGTTCCATTCCCTAGGGGAACTGCGCTTTCTGCTCTTCATTTCAGAAACAATCCGCGCCCGCCCAGCCCAGGCAACCTCCTTCCACCGAATAGCAGCTGCAGGACGTAGGCCAGGCTGGCCGGAATGTCTAGGGACCCCACTTTTCCGTCCCGAGGCCAGCGCGATCGCTGGAACTAGAAAGTGTGTTAGGGGAAATGAGAAAGTCGGCGCCCTTCCCGATCCCTCCCGCCTCTTCCCACCAGGAAGAGAAAAGGCTTTCTCCGAGTTGGGAAAGCAACCAGTGATCTGCCGGGGCCACCTCTAGGTCCCTCTAAGTCGAGCAGCACTTCCTTCGAAAAGGAGGGAGGGGCTCAATGACCCGGAGGAAGGAAATGTTTCATAATGCTTCCATGGGCGGAAAACTTCTGGGACAATGGTGAGAACATCCGCCCAGGACTCAGGGCAGCCCCGCGTCCTCCAGGCGTGCTCCCACTTCTGTCTGGCCGCCCCCGCCCCTCCGTGGTGACCAGGTTTTATCTCTGCTCTTCCTTCACTCTTTCCTCCCACTTCTCTCCCCCACCCCCCCCACACACCCCTTTCATTCTACCCCAGCCTGAAGCGACCTCTGCAGTCCTCAGAAGCTTCCCTTCTTCTTCCCACCTTTTCCTTGATAACACTTGCCAGCTTCCGCTCTTCTCTTGGAGTGCTTGCTTGAAAAACAGAAAACGCTAAAACCTTGATTTCTACTTGCTAGGAAGGCTCCAGCGAGAAAGAACGCACAGAGGGAGGGTGGGGAGGAAAGGCTCCCTTCTAGAGTGGGCTTCACGAGGACCCCTGCCCCACACACTCTGGAATGCCGGCGTGCTTAACTGAGCTTAACTGATTTTGGACGTCCGGGGGTCCTGTCACCCATGGTGCTACATGTCCTACCTCGGAATTAGGTATATTTTTAACATCAGCTGAGGGGGCCCCAATGACCTGGTTTTCCTATTGTCTTCACTCCTCCACTTTCCCATTAGTATTTTGACGCAGTGTTTGCTATGTCTCCTTTCTCGTTCTCCTGTGCAGCTCTCTCTTCCATCCCATTTCTACAAATTTAATTTGGACATATGCCCCACCCGTGGCCCCATGGTCTTCGGCATTGACTTGCCTGACAGTTCATCTTTGTGTCGTTTCCCAAACACCCCTGCTCCTCAGCTTGGTTTACAGACTTTTTTTTTTTTTTAATTTCACTTTTCATTGAGGTAAACATTTGTTCACAACTCTGCATGTGATTCAGCGGTACAGAATCACACCTCCTCAGTGTAAGTCACCTCACCACGCCCTCCACCTGGGCACCTAGAATCTTCCAGCACAATCGCTGTGCTACATTTGTTTGTCCCTGTGTCACAGCTGTTTTTTAATGTTCTTTTTTTTACAATTTCACATCATTTGTCTCAGCAAAGGGGGAGGGAGGAGGAGGATAGGTATTTGGCAGAACATTTGAAAAAATCATTTTACACTTAGAAGATATTGACTGTAGAGTCATGAAAACCTGATCACAAAGTCGACAATAAATTGCCAGACTTCTTGCTTAGAAGAAGATTCTGGAAACAGCATTGCTGACCAGCAATGAGGCCTTCAGAGTGGCTTTGATTGGAAGATTTTACTGAGGTAAGGCCTCCCTGGACCTGATTTTCAAACTATATTAATTCAGGTTGGGGCTTTCATCCATTTCTGCCTCTGGTGAGTTCTTGTTAAAAGTTGGTTTAAATTCAAGGCACTCATTTTTAATCGTTAATGACTTACTCCAAATCCAGTATAATGTGCATATTGCATGTTGTGTATCTACATAGAGCTGGAAAAAAAAAACACACACACACAACAACACAGTTGCTAGAGGCATGTGGATGGCCAGGAACATGACTGTTTTATTCACTGGGTTTTTCTCCAAATTTCTGTTCTTTTGCATAATGATTCCAATCTGTTGTGCACCTGTAGTTCTGGGAAATGATTCTTTTATAATCACTTCAGCAGAGGCATGGATGTAATAGTTGCCAATTGCTAAGCTTGAAAAACTCCATCCATGCTCAGAAGAACATTTAATTTACTTTTTTAAAAAAAGATCAGCACTTTTGGGGTTTTTTGTGGAATTAAAAAAATATGTACCTTTAACATATGTATATTTATAAGCAGATTTGGGGATTATAAAAGGATTTTACTATAGAAACCAAAGCCAAAGAATAAACTTTGTAGATGCACTAGTAAAAGGGACATGTGATGTATGATTAGGTAAATTTCATACTCCTACACTTTATAAAATGTTTATTTAGATTTGAAGGTGCATCTGAAAAGATCAGATGGGTCCTAATCCTTACCATAGATCTGATTTTCTTTTTTATAGAATATGTATGTGCTTATGTAAACATAAATTTTGTATGTCCTAATTTTTGGACCATACCCAGCTTCTCTATTTGTAGAGAAGAATGAAGTTAAACTATTTGACCCAAAAGATTTTTAGGATTAGCAGTTTGCTATTTGTTTCAGTTGTTCATATATTATAGATACAATGTTCAAAGTTCTCAATAAATTTATACCAAATTAACTGTTCAACAAACGTCCAGAAAATGAGCAAATCTGATTACAAACATCAGCTATTAGTTTAGTGTAAATACTATCTATATAAATGATTAATGCACATATTTCATAAACATGTAATGCTTTTTCTTCATTTATTTCACACCATAGAATTGGGAATTGGGAAAGTTATTTAATATTAGTGCTTCACTTAGGACCAAATGATCTAAAATAATATTTGCACAAATGGATGTTTTATTAAGCATAAATGTGAAAATAGAAAACATTATTTTAAGCAGCTTGAACACCCAGGTATATAACAAATTCTGAAAACAGAAATAGTGTTATAAATTGCATCTGGACTCCATAAATTGCTGTGACCCCAAAGTCAGGCATCTACAAGAACTGAGCAGGGTGCAATCTCTGCAGTTGCTGTCCTTGTTTGATAGATATAAGGAATTGAGACTCAAGGAGTCTGGCAGCTTGGCCTGAATTTGTAGCCAAAATGACTCTGAATAGTCATTTTTAATCAAATCCCAAGCTCCCTTTGGAATTTTAACTGTCTAATTTTTTTGATAGATATATTGTTAGACTTGTTGTTCTCCATAATTAAACTTCATTTAAATTGTAAATAGGAATTTTTCTGACAATGAGATTTTCCACCTTAAAAGATTCACAGCTTCCATGGCCTCTTTTTCAATCCACCAGGTGGCGCCGATCTCCAACAAATGTTATGCAGTTCAGTTTTTCTTAGTAATTTAGGTGAGGAATTTGCAAAGGATTTCCACCTTTTCAGTCATATCTAATAAATTATTATCAAAATTTCTCTTGATCTTAGGTGTCTTTAAAATATTATAGCTTTAAATATATTTTCATTCTTAAAATAGTAATAAAATGCCTTAGCCCACTACTTCTAATCATGTAGCTCTACTAATTTAAACCAAAAACCAATTAAAATTAAAAAAAACAACACTCTACCTCTGATGAGATAATATTACGGGCTATTTTCATTTGACAGTTTTATGCAGTTCAATTACGATTGTGAACATTATGATTCAGTGATTAAATGTTCATTTGTTAAACAGATACTTATTAAATACCTATAGTATGTTTAGTGTACAATTTTACTGGACTATCAATGCTAAATTTAATATTGACTGTCAGTGCTAAGCAAAACTTGTATTTTGTGTTTAGATATTAGCAACAAAAAAAGAACTTAAAGTAAAAAAAAGGGGGGGGGAGAGAAAAATGTTCTACCACCAGGTGGTGACAAAAGATAAAATTTAAAATCATTCCTTGCTCAGCACATGATGCAAATGTTTGACTTCTCTTAAGTGACTTATAAATGTCCCATCCATTTAAAATCATATTCCGGGAATGTTTTAGGACTTAACATGAATCATTTTTAACACAAAAATCCTCATCTTAATAATGTCTAGGATTGAAGATGCACAATTTTAGTCAGTAGGAGACTAAGAAACTTTAAACTATTTAAAAATCTCTCCACCCCAGTTGCAATTTTTTAATTAGTTGATTAAGATAAAGACTGAGGATTCCCTCCTGCCCTCTCCCGACCCTAATTAGCTATTTAAATCAAGACTCAAAAATCAATTGTCCAAAAATTTTGCCAATGATAAATACTACTATTTGATAATTTCTAAGTTTTATTCTTCCAGGTATTTATATCTTAACAATGTGCCTTTGTGTTTTCTTAAGCAAATAGTCAAAACTGACTAGCATGTATTGTTTCAAGTGAACAAAGCCTGGAGTTCCTCCCCATGCAGTAAGATCACCTTCACCAATGGGATGGGGGTGGGGGCAGCACTGGAGAGAAGAAGCTGGAAGATGGGGTGTGAGGTTGTTCCTTGGTAGAATGAGAAAGACTGTGGTGATGTCAGATGAGAAGCATAGCTTTGTGATCAGTGAGGGCTTATGAATTGCCTGAAAGCTGCTGGTGTTCGACTAGATTTTGCTTTTTTGCTATGTTACCTATTGTTTTCAGGATCTGTTCAGAACCACCTTATCCCAATGGGTGGACTCCTTGGAATCATGCCAGAAACCCCACCCCACCCCGCCCATGCTCGCCCCCATTTTCTCTGACTGGCTATACCGAATGCTTCCTTCTGGGCTGTGTCCCTGGATTTTATGCTCTGCAGCTGCCCTAGGTGTGTCTTGGAGCTTTCTCATCTGGGCAGCTCCAGTGGGGGTCCCTCTAGCTGCAGGCAGTAGAGAGGCCCATGGATTTTGTGCCCGGATCATAGAATGGACAGGCCAGGTGTGAGATATGAGCTGATTAGAGCTAAGTGGGCCAATCAGCCATAGAATCAAAGTCAGCGCAATCAGACTTGTAGGTGGGGAACCTTGAGAGAGGATGTAAGGCAAGGCAGGAGCCAGCCTGGGATGCTCACTATGCTCTTCCTGACCTGAATAAATAAAGACTCTGTCCCCCATCTCTAAAGAAGGAAAAGAAGTGAATGAGCTTTGCAGAGGCTCATGACCTGCCTCAGACATTGCCTGAAAGGATCACCAAAGGCTCCGGGCATGGTGTCTCAAAGAACTATTGCTGGTGTAGACCAACAACTCACAAAAAGCTGTTGACATTGGTGTATCTTACACTGCCTCCTGGTGACTGGTGGTGACCATCCCTACTGGCCAGTGCTGCCCAGCACCGATGACGGGTGACTGGCACTCTGTGTCTGCTCACCTCTGAGAGCTGTTAACCTGTCCTGAGTGGCACCACGTCCTGGTGCTCAGCATCTGGTGCTGTCTGGTCCAGCATCCCGTGCTGTCCACTCCAACGACCTTCAGACTGTTGTTGGCTGCGGTGTCGCCTCAGTGCCCCTCCCCCACCTCAGAGGTAAGCTAGATCCTGACCTGCTGTTTGTCTGTGTGTCTGTGTGCCACAAACTCCAGGACCTTGTTAACAGAATGACGCCATTTTTTTTTTTTTTATGGAAAGGAATTTTTATTTTAATTTTTTTAACTTTTTAAAATTTTTACTTAGTTTTACTTATTTATTTATTTTTATTATTTTTAATATAAATTTTTTAATTTACATATATTTGACATCAGTTGTAATCCCCATGTATTCCCCATCACCATATCACCAGTCACCATCACCTCAGTCCCCCGTGCTCCCGTCTGCCCTCCACCCTTCTCCTCTTCCCTCCTCACCAAGTGTCCCCAGTTTCTCTTTGTCTTTTCATTTTTGGTTTTTGTTTCTTTCTTGTTGTTGTTGTTATTATTATTATTGTTGTTGTTCTTATTTCTTTTCCTTGATCTTTATTTGGTTCCCTTATATTCCTCCTAGGGGAGGAACCATCTGCTATTTTTCTTTTGCCTTCTGACTTACTTCGCTGAGCATAATCCCTTCCAGTTCCATCCATGTTCCTATGAATGAGAATGACGCCATTTTGGATGAGTGGCCTTCTGTTTGGGACTTCTGGACATTATCTGGGGTGAGAGATCCAGCTACTTGTGACCTTAAGAACTTGTCGCTTCTCCTGTTTGTTAAATAAACCCTGTTGCTGTTCCCTGCATCTGGGTGGACTTGCAACTGTGCACTTGGGTGAGAATCCAAAGACAGTGACCTGTGCCCTACTTGTTCACTGACCTGCTGATACTGTAGCTCCACTGTCGTGCTCTCTCGGGCTCTGGCGTAGGCTCACACCACAGCATGAGTGGGATTTAAACAGGAGGGAGAAAGGAGCAATGAAAAAGACTGTGTAGTTGGTTGACTAGTTCCCTTCCTTCCTAAAATCAAGTTTTATTGATTTACCATTTGCTTACAAAACTATAACTTGGGGGTGTGACGTCACAGTCACACCTCTGCAGGTGCAAGGACTTCACCCCCCTCCACGGGAGCTCCCGTGCCACTTCAATCAAATTACCTATCCTGTTTGATTTTTCCTGTTTTGCCAGTTTAGTTTCTTTGGTTATTTACGCTCTACATATAAGAGAAACCTCTGGCATTTGTCTTTGACCCTGACTTTTTTCACTTAGCATCATCCCCTCAAGTTCTATCCATGTTGTTGCAAAGTGGATGATCCTTTTTGACTGAGCACGGTTCCACTTCCTCTCTATTCCGCAATTTATCCAGTGTCTGCCAATCAGTATTTACATCGATTCCGTGTCTTGACTCTGGTGAATAATACTGTGAGCATCAGGGGCATAAGTGATTTTGTTTTGGTGTTTTCATCTCTGGATGGCTTTTGATAGTTACATCAGAGGCTGTGGGCAGAACATCTGATTTTGGAAATAATGTTTTTTTGGAACAAAGTCACAGTTATTCTTATTGATTGCTTTCTGGCTCCTAAGCAGAGTAGAGCACTCACAAGAGAGACCACATAAGTCTAAAATATTCATTATCTGACCCAAAATACTCATTATCAAATTTGTTGACCATGCCCTAAAAGAATTAAAAAGATAGGTCATTTTTTTTCTAATTGTGAATTTCAAGGCATATTATGAAACTCACCTTTATCTCCTGCAGCCAGAGCACAGACCATAAGGAAAATCTAAATATTCTGATACTTGTCTTATCCCAAATTCGCTGGAAAAAGTCCGGGACCACGAGAGGGAGGCAACTGAGTGGAAGAGCCTAAGTACCTCAACCCCTAGATTGTTCTAGACCCTTCTCACATCCGGGGTAGATATCATCCCCCTGCTACAGCAGAGCAACCTCCTCTTGTTCAGAAACTATAATGTTCTCAGCGGAGCTCAGGGCTTCTCGAAAACTGCTTGCTCTCCTTCATATCCGCTCCATCGCCCTAATTTGTAGCCACTCACGGAAATTTCAGTTTTTCCAGGAGAAACATTTTGAAGAAAAACTAGTTATGCAAATTACAGTCCTCAAATGTTTTCTAAGTTTTATGAATGAAGCAATATTAACATTACCTTCATGGCAGTACTACCTTCAAATTAGATTTGAATCTGACAGACTTAATGAGAACTGAAAACAACCAATTTGTACTATTGTGAACATTTTCCCATCATGCAGAACACCTCCCTTGTGAAAATGCAGTATTGTTTAAACTCAAGGAGATGGCCTGTTGGAGTATGTGCAGTGAGCTAGCAGGAGATTCTGGGGGCCTGGAAGCGATGGTCGACTTAGAGCTTTTTGAGCTGCTCAGTGAGTGGTGGTGGTGTTCACGCAGGATTAATAGCAGTGGGATGATTCTGGCCAGTGTCTAACATTGGCAGGATCACATCAATGATTCCCAGATATTTGTGTTCACCTGATCTAGGGACACTAAGCTGGGAAAATACAGAAGGTCTGTGTCTGCTGTTCCTTTCACAGGGCTCCTAAATAGTCTAGTCCTTTTAAGAAAATGAGGTAGGAGAAGGAAGACAATTGTAAACGGCAGAGTTATTGCTGAATTAAGATTTTTCTAAGTTTTAGCTTGACAGTAACAATGCCTGGTATTCACTGTGTTTGCATACTTTGCATACATAGGCTAATCATTTTACTTAGATTTATTGCTCTTAGTATCGCTATTTTACAGATGAGGTAATTGTGGCACAGAGAAGTAATGAAATTTCTCCAAGTACACAAGACTAATAATTGATGCAATCAGATAATCTGTTCTTTTAATCTTTAATTTAATCACTGCATCTATATGTATATATGCACCTATATTATACTTATATGCATCTATATATTTATCTATACACACACTATACATATTCATATGAACATATATGTAATTACTTTTTATGGGTGGCAGGCAGATGAACTACTCAGATTCTCTGAAATTCCTTTTCTAAATCTGTAATATGAGTGAATTGAACAGTTCCAGTTTGCATATTTACTGCTATTTTTTTTAAAGATTTATTTATTTATGCATATAAGAGCTGGGGTACAGGTCAGATGTGTGGGAGGGTGAGAGGATTCACCACAGAGAGCGGGGAGCAGAACAGGCAGATCAACTGAAGTACACTGCTGAGGGGAGCAGCAGGCACAGCAGGAGAGGTCTGCCATGCCATGTGGGTCACCTCCCTGACCGGCAGCAGGGATCGAACTCGTGCTGCAGTGGCTGCGGTTTGCTTCATAGTGCAGTGCGTTGCTTAACCCACTGCGCCACCAGGGAGGCCCCTATTTTTTTTTTAATGGTAAGGAACTTTAACACAATTAGTGAACAATACACAAAAGACAAAAACAAAGAATATGGTTTCCAAATCAAGCACCCAAATTTACCTGTCCCCTTGTGGGTAAAAGTCCAGTCAAGCAGGATTGGCTCAATGCAAGCCCCAAAAGCCTGCCACAAGTCTAAAGCACCTTCTAGTGGAGACCCATAGAAAAAGAGGCAGAAAGAGTCAGACAAGTCTGGGAGGAAAGAGCAAAATAAAAATCAAAATAGAAGCTGCCATTGTTAACCTCCCCATGGGTCTCTCACCAACATCTTATTTAACTACTTTTAATGTAACTTTAGCAATTTGAATAAGTGTAAACATTTTATACCTATTTATTTTAAATAGGAGCTATTTATTATTATATGCTGATCTTTGGCAAGACAGCTGTTCCTCAGTGAAACCTTGCTAGATCAGAAAATCAGACACACATGCTTCTGTTTCTATAAAGACATTGCAGCTAATGGTATTAGCACCAGTATCAGAAACAATTAATTAAAATATCAGATAATGTCATTTTGTTTTATGCAGTTCTACCTGTGAAGGAAGTAGAGACTATGATGATGTAAAGGGGCTTATTTTCAAAAAAGAGAGTGTCTCATTTTGTTAATAGTGTGACTCCAGAAGTCATATATATGTGCATTATTTTCTCATATACATACATATCAAAGAAAAATGGATTCCAAATTTCCATATGTATCACTCAGGCAGGAAATATTCAATAAAAATTTCAACTTTATGACATTTTTACTCTTAGTCAAGGAAACATTGAACTCTGAGTAGGGCATCATCTTTATATATATGTATATATATATATATATATATAAAATGAACATATATATAATTACTTTGTGGACAGACATCCCGACCTGTTTGGCATATATGACAGTGTCACCCCAAAGTCCTTCTTAAACGGACAAATAAAAGTTCCAACTAAGAAGGGAAGTTTGGTTTGCAGAGTTTTTTTTTTTTTGAAATATACTTTTTTATTTAAATTAATAATTTATTTATATATATTTGACATCAATTGTGGTCCCTATGGAGTTCCCAGCACCAATCCTCACGCGTGCACCTTCACCTCAGTCCCTTGTGCTCTTCCCTCATCCAGTCCCCACCCCCTCAAAGTGCCTTTGATTTGTCTTTGTCTTTTTGTTCTTCTTGTGTTGTTTTTTTTTAAAATTATTATTATTATTATCATTGTTATTGTTCTTCTCCTTGAGCCCTTTTTTGGTTCCTTTCCATTCCTCCTAAAAGTGAGACCACCCGATATTTTTCTCTTGCCTTCTGACTTATTTCACTGAGCATCACCTTTTCTAGCTCCATCCATTGACACGACAATGAATGTGACCTATGCCAAGAATGGTAGGCTGCAGCTGGTGTGCAGCCAAACTCCAGGCAACTGCAGGAGCTGTGTGTACTCCCAGTAGAAAGTGGAGAGCCAATAAAAGGAAGCAGGGGGCACCAAAAGGAACCTCACAAGTGGGCTTCACACGCTCTGCTCCGGGTACCCCGAGCAAACGAGTGGACATGGCTGAGAGATTCTAGAAGGAGTCTGAGAAACCCAACCGTGAGAGAGAAGGCTGGAGTCAGGCACTTTTTTCTATTTTTGAAAAATTAGGAAATTAGTGACATCATATGAAATAAGCCAGAAGTATAAAGCGGAACTATATAACCATTTACAAGAATAGAAAGAAATTTTAACAAGTGAGTCTTCTAATCCAGATGTTGGTTCTATTGTAAGTACCTGGGATCTCCAGATGCCGCTCTTAGGAGAAAACTGAAAATGCTCTTCATCCTCGCCCTGCTTAAGTCCAGGTGCCATGAGGAAAGCAGCTCTTTCTGGAGATTTAAGACTGCTGTGATCCTTTTCTCTGTGGTTCACTGAAAATGGAGAACTTAGAACACATAACAAAACTGAAAAAAAAACCCATTTTGTCCATCAGCTGTATCACAGATGTTTCTCTGTTCCCGTAATTTCCACATCGAAAATGAATGCGCAGTGAGAAAACCTCCCTTAAGATGACAACGGGACTCCTTAGTCTTCCCTCCCCTAAGATTTAGAATTTCGTTATGCAATTTTTCTTTCCTTTGTAACATTTACATTTGACTCTATGTTAGTTAAAACAAGTGACAATCTTGCTATCTTATGAGAATAATATTCAGTGGATGTTGCCACAAGGCCTAAGATCCATGTTAAAAAATGCTGGTGTAGGGGTTAAAGACAGTGCTTTCTAGCTCTGGCCAGCCACTGCAGCATGAGTTCCATCCCAGGCCAGGGAAGGAGCTGACCCACAGGGCACAACAGACCTCCTCTGCCTCGCCTGCCTGCTGCTCCCCTCAGCAGTGTACTTCAGTCTATCTACCTGTTCTGCTCCCCATTCGATCTCTGGTGAATCCTCTCACACACACAGCCCCACACCTCTGGCCTGTACCTCAGCTCTTTGTATGAATAAGTAAAAAAAATCTTTAAAAAAAAAATAGGAGGAAAAGAATCTTTGTGCTCAATGGAAATGACTTTTCAACAATCCTACCAAATTTTTCTCTGGGCTTCCCGATTCTTCTTCCTCCCTCCCTCACAGGCTCACTCAGGTCTTTGTCATTCTTGAGTTCTGCCTTCTTTTTTTTTTTTAAATGTTGATTAAGTACTTTGTGTCAGGTGCTATAATGGGCACTAATGGTACCTACAGTGTACCATGAAATTTCCCTTCTAACGGATTGTTTAAATAATTGCTCTTGAATGTCTTACACAAATGATTTAAGTAGTCATTCTTGAGCATCATTAGGGTACAAGACCTACTGACAAGGAGGTGGGGGGTAGCATAAAAATGCAGCCATTAACCCTGTCCAAGGGTGGAGGTGGGTGGAGTGATGAGGGCTTCATAAAAGAGGAGTGATTTGATCTGATTTGATTCTTATTTTGAACTTCGTGGATATGGCTGGTATGTAAAAATTATAGCCATTTCTTTGTTTCTTTTTCTAAGAGGGTAAGAATATGGAAAAGTGATGTGACTATAGAGAGGGTTACACGCTCTACAAACAGATTTTTCAATTTTATTTCTTGCTTTAGCACATTGCACTCTGTATAGCTTAGTCTCCATATAATAGTAAATTACCTTCAGTAATAATTCTACCTGATAGCTTATAGATACTCACAGATAAAAGGACTTAGTACTGAAAAATACAATTCAGATCCACTTAGCAGCCTCAGGAAATGAGAAGGCAAATTTTGCTAACATGTAATTTTTAAAGTCTAATGAGCAGCTTTTACTGCTTAACTCAGTGTATATCTATAAAAAATTCCTTTCGCATCATTTAAGAATTTTACTAATATTTTTCTGTTCTTTAAAAAAAAAGAACTATGGGCATCTATTATACTAAAATAGTCACTATTTGATATAAAGAATTATTCTGGTGCAATATAAAAAAAACTTTTAAGATTGACAACTTCAAGTCAAATTAAAATTTTTAAATATTTTAATATTTAATGATTTCTCCTTTGTATATGATTTTTGTTCCCCTTAAAAGGGTTTGCTTTAAGTAATAGGAATAGATTTGGGATTCCTTATATGTTTCCTCACTTTACTAACGATTTTGTTAATATGGTTCAAAATGGGGAAACTATGAGGTATGAATCTTCTCTTTTTGAGAAAAACAGATTCCGCTGCTATATTGGAGTTGACTAGATGCCTCTCCTTACTACAAAGCTCTTTTGCAGTGATTCCTGTACCTGTCACTGTAGTGCTCTCTAAATAACATCTGCCATATTATTCTTTTTCAGTTTAAATAGCTTTTTTCTTTAGCTCACATGTGATGAAATGCTCATATTTTGGACTGCAAATTTCATTTACCAATAATGATTAAAATTTGGACATTGCAATGGGAAAAATACAAGTAATTTGAATGGACAATTCATGAAAAAAAGTAAAATAAAATGAAAAAATTTTAATAATCAATAAATTTAAATTAAATCTCAATTGACATCCCTACATTGAGGAGAATGTGGAGAAATTCATTCTCTCTTTTACTCTTTGGAATTGTGAAAATGAATATAACGTTTTGAGGTCAACTTGGAAATGTGCCTCAGTTTTTTCCACTACATTTCTAACCTTTAATCTGGAAATATCCCTTTTTTTTGCGAAACAGTTTAAGGAGCCATTTGGGGTTTGCTTCTGCATTTACAGACAATGGTGGTCCTTGAGTTATTTTGAGCTGAGTGAAAACCCAAAAATTTCAATGTAAGCAATTTTATAGAGTCTCATTCTCCATGGACGGACATATAATCAATTTGAAACAGAATGAAGGAATATAACTTAATGATCTATAGTATTAAATGGTGCAAAAAAATAAGCTTTAAAGCCCTGGTAAACTTTAAAGATATCTCAAAGTCAATACAAGGGTTATGAAACATTATGTATTATATGCTTTTTAGAATTATGTAAAAGTGCAACAAGTAGAGCATATTATATGTTGCATTATGTTACATTAAAAAATAATGAAACATCAATTATTGGCATACTGGTAAAATGATATATTCCATTATAATAAATGTTACAAGTAGTATAAAGTTTCGAGTTTCCATGGGCACCCCAAAAGAACAAAGAGCGGACACAAGGATGCAACAATCAAGTAGAGCTTTATTATGCCTGCATGCAGGGGCCAACTGTCCAACTGAGACACGCAGTCCTAGCTGGGGTGATCGACCCTGAGAGTAAGAAGGGGTGAGCTTATATAGCCAATTTCCCGTTATTACATAGGTTGCAGCGAATAAGCTGAGAGGTCAAAGCCCATGCAATGAGCACAGCAAATAGCTTTAAAGAGAAACATGTCTCAAAAGTTTAAACTTGTACAGGAGATCCATTTGGGCTGCGCTGGCTTCTGCCCTGTATCGGTGCACATTCTAAGATAACATTTTTAAGATAACATTTTAAGATAACTCATATGCCCTGCCCTTAACTGCACAAGAGAGCTAAGGTATGGGACCAGCTGGCCTGCTAGATAAGGAGGTAGGCCTGTAGGTTGTTTGTCAAGTTTCAGTTAGCTAAGTTTAGGCAAACTCTGGCTCCAACAATAGAAATGTATAGAAAGACCTCTAGAAAATGCAAAATAAAGATAAATACAGCAAAACATATGGAAACTATACATCTGCATGTTCCACATATTCTATCCTTCACAAACTTTAGAGTGATATTCCTGTTGTACTAATTTGCTATGTTCCCTTTGTTGTTGTTCTTTTTTATAAAAGATTTATTTATTTATGCCTACAAGAGTTGGGGTACAGGCCAGAGTCGTTGGAGGTAAGAGGATTCACCAGAGACAGAAAGGGGAGCAGAAAAGGCAGAGTAACTGAAACACACTGCTGATGGGAGCAGCGGGAGAAGCAGGAGAGGTCTGCTGTGCCGAGTGGGTGCCCTCCCTGGTCCGGGATCCAACTCGTGCTGCTGTGCTGTGAATGCTTCATAGTGCGGCACTCAACCCACTGAGCCACCAGGGAGACCTCCCTTTGTTGTTTTAAACAATGCTGCCTAGTCTTCTGCAGGGTGACATCACACATCCCACCCATGGCTATGACCGTGGGAGAGTCTCAGCTCTCACAGGCCCTTCTTGCTTGCTGTCTCCATCCTCATGTCCCCGAGCTGTTACTGCTCCTTATACCCATAGTGCTGCTTTATGTCTGTGCCTTTACCTGTTCTGCTCCCCCTTCCCTAAGCTCAGGACATCTTTTACTATCTTGTAGGCCTGAAAAAGTTTGTTTACTTTCAGTACTCTGCTCCTATGACGACTCTATAGAAAAAAATTCCGGATGGTGCCAATTCCTCTCCTAAATACAAAGAGATGGGCTGACCTAAAAATGTGCTCCTGTCTTCTATTTTCATTGCTGTGGACACAGTTCTTTTCATTCCCTTTTATGTCTATCAAGCTGCAGTAGTTGTTCCTCTGCTCCTATAATTCCCTATTGAAGGATACACTACCCTAAGGTAGGAACTGTCTTATCTCCACTAGCAATTGTTTCTATTATTAATTCTAGACAATCAATAGATGGTTATTTCCTATCACTTGAAATGAAAATTAATGCTAAAGAAAAGCAGCATTTTATTTCTTTTTTGAAGATTTATTTATGCATACAAGAACTGGGGTACAGACCAGATACACCAGAGACAGAGTGGGGAGCAGAACAGGCAGATCTACTAAAATACACAGCTGAGGGGAGCAGCGGGTGAATCAGGAGAGGTCTGCTGCACCATGTGGGTCCCCTCCCTGGCCAGAGATTGAACTCATGCTGCAGTAGCTGTGGAGTAGCTGTGGACAGCTTCATAGTGCTGCTACTTGCCCCACCCAGGAGGCCCCTAAGAGCAGTATTTTAAATAAATTTTTTATGAGGATGAAATTGCTTGGAGAGGGATTTATTAAAAGTGTTTTCACTTATGCATCACAATTTAAAATGGAGTTATTTAGTCTTCATAGATAAAAACTGTAATAAGACTATTAACTGAGAGTTGGTATTTAGACTTCTTAGTTGGGATTTTAAAATGAATAAGACTTTTATGCTAGATTTCCATTAGACCTTTCCTGCTGAAAACAATTTAAAAAGTTGGCGGTATTATTTAAAATGTATTTCAGAATGCTTCTGTGAACAGACAAGAGAGTAAGCAATTCTCAGGAATGGCCATGTCTACACAAGAAGAGAAGCTCACAGGGAACCATCTTTCACATCCCATAATTCACTTCTCAAGAGAGGAAAGGAAAATGGCCTGTCTTGAACTTTGATACTACAGGGAAGCAAATGCAAACAGTTCTTCTGTAATTTCTACCCACAGCCATCTGACTTCAGTTTTACTAAAGGAATTCATACTTCCTGGGTGGTCTCAATAGTCTACAGGCTAGTATTCAGTATAAAGTGCTCCTGGGTTAGTAGAGTGCCCTCTCAGGACCCGGCAGGACCAGACAACCACCCCCCCTCATGAAATTTACCACAGCTCATCTCTCAAGTAATATCTATAGTAATATGAGCTTACAGTGAAAACCAAAACAAAGCAAAGCGAAACAAAACAAAATAGGCCAGCCACGCTGAGTATGAGCCAGAGCCAGCAGAAAGAAATAAACCCAGAACCAAGCTTTCTAAATCAGTTGTGAGAATATTAAATTCAATGGTGAGACCCAAAGTTGTAAATTATCAAAACTGAAGTAGTGGATACATCTCTCTAGTTTTCAAAACCTGCACTGGGTGCACCAGAAGGAATAAATGGATAATCTAAAGCCAGATACATAAAAGAACATTATACAAATACAGCACTGTATTGTATGTGTGTATGTCATGATTGAAGTACTAAATGTGTTCTAGAAAATGGAAGTTGAGTTTCTTTGTCACTGTTTGGGGGGAAAAAAGTTACAAACGAGTAAAATCTAGAAAGAGCTCTGTAGTGTTGGATTGGAACTATAGATCTCTATATGAAGGGGTGTGTGGGGGCATGTGTGTGTAAATAAGATTTACTTCTAATTTTCTACAT
Organism: Galemys pyrenaicus; assembly: GCA_019455555.1. NCBI lineage: Eukaryota > Metazoa > Chordata > Mammalia > Eulipotyphla > Talpidae > Galemys > Galemys pyrenaicus. The sequence goes on from JAGFMF010011629.1 coordinate 11,376,605, forward strand.
GTTTATTTATTTTACATAGAAAGAGAGACTATATGTTATATGTATACACACAGATAACTAAATAATTTAATATAATGCATATGCTTGTATGAATTAATAGATGCACACACACATCTTCCCGTGTGTCCTGAGAAGGCTTAATAGCAGTGACCACACAGTGGACCCAGATCTTGATTTCTAAATAATCTTCTGCAATCAAAGGTACCAGGGTTCCTTGGTAAAGTGGTTGCTGGGCAGGGGAAATATAAAATATGCCTGGAAAAATTTGTGGTACCAGAAAATGAGGTAGTTATAAAAAAAATTAACATGGGTTAGTTATATAAATATAATTTTAAGCAAACAAAAGTGCATCACAGGTTTTGTGCAGTATCATTCTATATACTTATATGAGGTTAAGAAATTTCCAGAAGTTGACATATTGTCAAAAGACTGAAATGCATGCAGTGAGAATCTAAGGAAAATCAAGGATGCACTAAACACGCAAGTCCACATGCTGTTTTCCTTATTTGCTAAAAACAAAAACACTGTTGAAATTTCAACAGCTTAATAGCCTCCACCATCAGGAAGACTTTTTCCTTTATCTCAGTACATCTTTCTGTTGTTACAATTCATTCCATCTGTTTGGGTTCATTTGTTCCAGTGATTGCATTCTCTGGGTAGTAGCCAAGATTACAACTGAAGAATGATTTTGGCATTCTTTGTTAGAGTAAATAATTCCATGTCCTAAATATCATGTCCCTAATTATTTAGCCATATTTGCATTATTCCTTTTCCTTATCTTGTGACTTGGAAACCTTGTTCACTATAATGCTGAGTTTGAGTTGATGACCTTTTAATTCTTGCACGCTATGCCCTCTGTGGCATCAGTTAGCAAACCCAAATATGTTTATTTCAAATTCAGTTGCAAAACAAACCCTATAAAATAACTGGTACTCTCACAGCTCCCCCTCCCCACCACATGCAGTTTTTTTTTTTAAATCTGTACATTAACTCATTATTCATAAATAAAATAACCTTACATAATTAAAGTTTCTCTTTCTATTTCTCTATTTCTGTCTTTTTCTGGTTTTTCAGGTATTTCAAAGTATCATCTCTATGATTATAGATAGTCCTTATTTCTAGCCTAGATAGTTTATAGCCAGTGAAACATATCTTGCTATAAATTACCTAAATAATAATAAAATAATAATTCCACTTATTCAGAGCATTTGTAAATTCATTATTTTAACAGTTTTAATCTAATTTATGCTTACATAAGAAGTTAAATGTAAATTAATACTGAGAGCAAAATAAAAATACACTAGAACTGCTAAAGATACTGAAATGAAAAATATGTTAGATTTTTAAGTTTTATGAAACCTCTTGGCAAATAAGTATATTATATTTCTCTGTATATTACATAATTTTCACAATAATTCAAATAATAACTGTATAAATTATTTTATTTATTAACATAAATGTAGAAATGTTTTATTAAAATGATATAACAAGTATTTTATGTTTTCAGTTCTTATATTCAAATATTTAATCCATTTTGGGTGGATTTTGTGCATGGAATTAAGTATGGACCTAGCTGCACTCATTAGCATGTGACTCTTCATATTCCCTAACACCATTTGTTAAAGAGGAGTTCCTTTCTACACTGTATGATTGTGACTTCTTTGTCATAGTTTATTCATATTTGTATGGGTTTCTTTATGGGCTTTCTGTTCTGTTCTATCAGCCTCTGTTTTTTTTTTTCCTTCTAGTACCATACTGTTTTGATTTCTGTTGCTGTATAGTATAGTTGGAAGTCATGAGGTGTGATCCCTCCACTTCTTTTCTTTCAAAATTGTTTTTCAGACCTTTTGTGCTTTCATGCAAATTTTATGATTATTTTTTCTATTTCCTTGGGAAAAAAAATGGGATTTTAATAGGCATTGGGCTGAATCAGTAAGTTGCCTTAGGTACTTTGCCATTTCAACATCTATTCTTCCAATTTATGAAGATGAGATAGTTTTCCATTTCTTTGTTTCTTCTTTTATTTCCTTTAACAAAGTCTGACTGTTTTCAAGATCATTTGTGTTAGTTAGAAAAGTCATGTACCATAAGGGGGAAAAATGTGTATAAAAACAAAATAGAACAAAGACCAACAGCAAGATGCAGATAGAGTAAATATACACAAGAACCTGAAATAATTGGACAATAAGTTTGATTTGTCTGGAAGTAAAGATTACAAAGGTTTGTAGACTAAATTTATTTTTATTGTCATAAGTTCAGTAATACAAATTCACTTTCTAACACTTTTTTTTTCAGGCATCTAGTATAAGAATGGTTCTTGTATAAGTAATATTGAGTTTTAGTGGTGAACTGCTATACTATTACCAAAAACTCTGAATTGTGTTTAAAGAGATGATATTTTAAATAAGTTTTTAACTTATCTTTGTGCTGAAAATAACAAATGTGTGAAATATTTTTATGTGAATAAAGCACATGTTTATTTTTCTTATTTTTTAGTGTTCTAAGTAGTTCTATCAAGAATTTGGGAATCTGAGTTGACAGATGGACTATATGCCATATAAACCCTTTAATCAAAGGCTTATATAAGTTGATGTTTGGTGCTGTGTCATAGTCAATGATGTTTTTCATGTCTAAGTGAAAGCAGAGATAGCTTTGTTTTGTACCCAACTCAGAACTATAATTTCAAAAAGACCGGATGTGAGCAGGTAATTCTGTTACAATTTTGTAAAAATTTGAGAGCAGATTTTCTCTTCTTATCTGGAGTTCAACCCCGCCTTATTAAGGTAATGAGTAATAGATATTGGTTGGCACCAATTTTTTTCTCTGAACTAAGTAAAAGCAATTCATGGAATTAGAATTATAAGAGCTGGGTTTGATTTTAGCTCTACCAGTTGCAAAGTGTGAACCATGAGCATAGCTCATGAGTTTTCTTCTGGGCCAATCTGTGATATAGCCCCATCAAGCAACGATGGTTGCCACAAATCTTTAAATTTACTTAAAGGGAAAGTGTAGATACAATTTAGATCAAAATTTATATGGATGGGAAAACTGGGGTTGGTTTTGTGGGACAAGGGTATAACAGGTAGAATGGACAGGTGTTAAATCCTAATTCAAAAAAGCTCTGTGAAGTAAACTTCAGTTCTAGTTTTATTATAGAACATGTGAGCAAATATTCAGTAAGCTGTGTATCTGTTCAGTCAGTAAACTGTGCAGTTAATATAAAAGTTAAAAGTATGAAATTAATATTCCAGCGTTCAGTTAAAATACACACACACACACACACACACACACAGTCTTCCCAGAATTTTCTATTTTGATGTTATGTAGTAATAAGACCACCCAAAAGGTGGCACTAAAAAACAGACAGTCATTATGTGACTTTCAAGTAAATGTACTCCAGTAATAAAAAGGAGATGGTAAGGCAATTTCAGCCTTCTTTGATGTTTAAATGCATTAAGTTATTTTCTTAGCAACTTGTAGATATTCACCATACAGGTGCTGAAAAGAAAAATACCTTGATTTTCTGTCCAACATCAATCAATTGAAAGTGATTTGTATGTGTCTGTGTATGTTTGTTTAATATCATCTTGCTAGTAAAATTAGTAGCTTTTTTTTGTCAACAAAAGACATTGGCGGGGCCTCCCTGGTGGCGCAGTGGGTTAAGCAACACACTATGAAGCAAACCACAACCACTACAGCACAAGTTCAATCCCTGCCGCCAGCCAGGGAGGGGACTCACATGGCATAGCAGACCTCTCCTGCCTTGCTCGCTGTTGCCCTCGGCAGTGTGTTTCAGTCCATCTGCCTGTTCTGCTCCCCGCTCTGTCTGGTGAATCCTCTCACCTCCCTGGACTCTGACCTGTACCCCAGCTCTTATATGCATAAATAAATAAATCTTTTTTTTAAAAAAAAAGACATTGGCATTTGTGCTAATTTGATTTTCTCTGCATAAACTTTAAATGAACAAATGCTTTATCTGAATCAATTTTACACATTATTGTTTGTCTATGGGTCACAGAAAATGCTTGTAGAAAATATTATGTTAAAGTTGATTTTTATTTTTTGCTTTTTGGTTTGTTTTGCCTCTGTGTAAATAACCAAGTCATGGTATAAGTCAATTAAGAACATAATGCATATTGATTAATACATTTATTTCAAACAACCAATAGACGTTTCTATGAAATAGTTAGTGGTCACTGCACATTTTAATAACTGAGAAAAATATATTAGTACCTTAATATTAAATTAGCAGTTGTCATAGAGGAACAGCAGAACAAAGATCTATCACACACAATGATAACATATATGTTTAAATAAATAACATACAATATGTTGCCTTGAGGTTATTTAGGAGAGGCAATAAATTCTATTCCACTTACCCACTCAGATTCCTTATCAAATAAAAAATACAATAAATAAGTCAACATATGGAAAACAAAAAATATCACCCTATTATAGTTCAAACTGAAATCAGAGAATATGTCATGTACTTTGCATTGGGGGTCATGTGAGCGCCTGTACAGTCAACCCGAGGTTTATAAAGCCCAGCTTACTTTGTTGCTGCGGTGCATGATGGGGCAGGTTCTGCCTACAAAAATAGAAGTAAAGCATAACATGTGGGAAGCTGTTACTCAAGAGAAAAAGCAAAGGATGTTGCTGCTGCCACTTCTCAGGTCCTCCTTCCAACTCTCCAGTGAGATAAGGTGCTCCCAATAGAAACTGTGTGGGAGTACAAGAGGGTGAGGGGAGCTGGGAGTATTACAGTAGTGAGTGCTCCCTGAATAGAAGGAAATGCTAGAGGAAAGAAGTATCCTTACACATGATACACAAATGGTTTTTCTAACAAAGAGGTCCTCTACTATAAAACAGTTTTGAGTATTTCCTGCTAATAGCATGCTGACGTACAAGGGATTATTTATCTTGCACAATGCCTGTTATCACAGAATTCTAATTATGGGAAACAAAGATACTTTTTTTAAATAATTAGATTTATTTAATTATATTTGATATCATTTGTAGTCCCCAGGGAATTCCCACCATGATTTCACCCATGCACCATCACTTCAGTCTCTTGTACTCTATCCCACCCTGCCCCTGATGATACCTTTAGTTTGTCTCTGACCTTAAAGCACAAAGAGAACAAAGATACTTAAAGCAGTGAAATAGTCAAACAAGACAGACACTAGCTCCCATCTTTCAGTAGTTTTCTGGAAGCTCCAGTTTACTTGGTTCTATCACTTTTGATTCATTCTAGGCTGTCCTTATTGTTAGTCTAGTTAGGCATCAAGGAGGAACCTTTCATCTATGCTTCTAATATGTCTGAGTTCTTGATCTTAAGATTCTAAGGTCATGCTCCTAACCCAGCTGCTTTGCATCTGATCTCAGGTGGCAGAAGACCTCAAAGTGGGTCTACAGGAAAAAACAATCATATTTCGCTGTATTTTTCTGCAGGTAGTAATATTCCAACTCTGAAACAATGCAATGCTTGGGTTGAGAACTTCTTCATCTGTATAATCTAAGCTGAGATAATTAGTGCAAATATTTTGTGATGTAATAGTCAAGCTCACTAATTATTCTCTGTGTTGTATGCAGTTAGGTGAGACCATGTGAGCTGAACAGAATTGTGTCAATTCTGATCAGAAGCAATGCAAATTCCCTACACAATGCTCTAATTTCTTTCTTCCCCTGCCATTGCAAATGAGGATATGCAGCAAATGAGGATATGCAAATATTAGAACATCTGTTTGTTGGGCTACCTGAGTGACTGTTCACTGCCTGGATGACCCATATGAGGCATACAGTACAAGTGAAAAATAAAATTTTGCTAAGTCACTGAAATTCAGAGAGTATTTGTTAGTACAACATAAATAGCCATTTTGACTAATATAGTTACCCATAACTTTTTTATGTAAAAAAAGAAAAAAAATCCAAGTTAGCTTGCATATTTAAGTGGAGGTGCTATTAGTAGAAGGAATTTCATGATATAGTTGTACAAATGTCCAAAATGTGCAACAGAGCAAAGTTTTTGAAGGTGGGTCAAGTTTAAAGGAAATTGAGGGCCTCCCTAGTGGTGTAAGAAGTTAGGTCTCAGCACTATGAAGCTGTCCACAGACACTGCAGCACAGTTTGATCCCTAGCCTGGGAGGTGACCCACATGGCACAGCAGACATCTCCTGTCTGGCCCACTGCTCTCCTCAGCAGTGTATTTCAGTGAATCTGCCTGTTCTGTTGCCACTCTGTTTCTGGTGAATCCTTTCACATACTGCCCCCCCACAACACCTCTGGCCTCTACCCCAGTTCTTATATGTATAAATAAATAAATCCTATAAAGATGAAAGTAAGTTGAGCCATGAAAGCTTATTGAACAAGGGTCTTTGGGCAAAGATGTGGGAAAATAAAGGCTTTAGTACAGTGCAACTGGCTTGGCTAGAACAGAGGGTTTAAGTTTCAGAGCTATATAGGATGAATTTATTTAGGTATGATGAACTGAAAAAGAGAAAATGGTCTGTGAATCCTTATGATGTCATGGAGAAAGATGGGGAGAGGTAGTGTCAAGATGGAAGCAATAGGCAATGGTAGGTCAGGAAGTGCTGATGCTCATAGCATGAGATAGGATGTTACCTACCTAATTAGCTAGTAGCAGAAAAATGTGACATGTGATGAGTATTTTATAACTGCACTGATTTCCTGGAGCATTCAATGATGGCAGAAAGACAAAGAGGAAATAAGCAAGGGAGGGAGAAGGTGGGAAGAGGAAGAGAGAAAGACTAAACACAAAGCCTTAAAAAAGACCTAGAGATGATATGATATTGAAGATTAGCAGTATCTTTGCAGAAAGCAATGATGAAAAGATTACTAATAGTAAGATGAAGATAATTGTTCAATGTTTAATAAATTTTGGTTTAGATAAGTGCTAAGTCACTTGACAGTTGTATATAAAGAACAGTGGTATGTAAGAACTTAACTAGAAGTGAGACATTGTAGGTTAGAGATTGATGCTAAGTGGTGGTAATTAATGTCCTATCATTTAAGAAGAGAGTATCGTCCTGTAGAGGGACAATGTATAGGGAGGGATGGGACTGTGATTTGACGTTGTAGGAGAAGGAAGACAAGTTGTCTAAGGACTGTATCAAGTGTCTACCAGACTTTTCGCTCATTGTCTTTCTGTTGTTGAAAATGCCAGTGAAACTATGTTTATATGTTGACTCCATTCAATTATGTTGAGTTGGCCTGGGCTTCAAAGTATGCTGAATCCATCAACATATGAAATATTGAAATGTTGTCCCACAAAATCTAGATCTCCATGGACATCTATAGTTTTCTTGATGATTCTCTGACAGAGTATACCTCAGTTGACTCCCTAGAAACTTCTCATAAATCTAAAAAGCTTATTTGTTTGCTGTTGTGATATATTTGTTAGAATTCTGGCTTGGCATTTTTAGTGTTCAGAAGACTTGTCATGTCTAGGTATTAAGATGTTTCACATGTTTACATATAGAATATCTAAAAATGTATTCTATCCAGATCTTCTTTGTCACTTGGGTGTGGAGAAAAGATGATAGGCATTATTTCTGAAAACATTTTCTGTGTCTGTAGCTAATCAGTAAATATTTATCGAATGCTTTCCTGTGCTGGCTGTTACTTAGCATTGGGAATACAAAGATGAATCATGCAAAGGTTTTAGACTTAAAGAACAGAAGCTGCCTTCAAGCAAGGAAGCATACAAAGAGATAGAAAATTATGTTATGGGGTGGTAAACTTTGTGTAGGAGGTCAGCACAGAATCACTACTGTGTGATGTGAGGGAGGGTTACCTCTTCTAGACCGCAGGGTGAGACAGGAGGAGGTTGGCAGGTGAAATGAGGGCAGGGAGCAGGAAGGGCATTCCAGACAGCAGCTGGTGCTCTGGTCAGGAGATGAAACGATGGTGCAGAATCTCTAAGTAGCTCAATATTCTTGTAGCACAGAGTGATGAGTAAGGGCGCTGGGGAGATAAGCAAGAGCCAGATAGGAACAGACTTTGCCTTCTCAATTGTTTAGTTACTTTGTTCCAGGAGCATTTTCAAGTGACTTGAAGGACTATGAACTCCTCACTAAGACATTTGGAGCTCCTCTGAAGATGTTGGCAAGCTTCAAGAGAAAAACAGGACTATCAGATTTTCCTTTTAGGAAGAAAATTCTGTCTTTTTAGAGGAGAATGGGTCCAAAGGGAAAAGACTGAGGCAGAGTAGCCAGTAATTTCCTGTAATTAGGCAAGGAATGCATCATGAGGAACTTTGTTAGGGAAGAGGCTTTGGTGATATAGAGAAGTAACAGACATAAATAAGGACAATGAACACTGTATGCTAATAAATATTTTCTCAGTGAATAAATTGTGACTAATTAGGTGTGTGGGGTGAGAAACAGGGAAAAGTCAAGGATGAGTTACAGGTTCAGGCTTGGGAAAATAGGTGGGTGACAAGAAGTCATTGCTTGGACAATGAATATACTCCTTATGAGACCTTGTGTGCCTGGGAATGGTAATTGTGTGTGTTTAATCTAAACTATGTGATAAACCATGACTTCCTTTCTTACATTTTCTTCAGCACCAACAATAGTAGTGATTATACAGAATGTGACACATTACCTGTAACCAATTCAATGAATGCAGATTATGGTGTTATCATTCTAAGTAAGGCTGACAGATCTTAATGGAATATCGGTTGGGATTCTTTTTTTTTAAGAAAAAGATTTATTTTTTTATTTATGTATACGAGAACTGGGGTGTAGGTTAGAGGTGTGGGGCAGGGGTGAGAGGATTCACCAGAGATAGAGTGGGGAGCAAAATAGGTGGATTTACTGAAATACACTGCTGAGGGGAGCAAAGGGCAAGAAGGAGAAGTCTGCTGTGCCAGTGGGTCACCTCCATGGCCAGGGATTGAACTCATGCTGCAATGGTTGCTGATAGCTTGATTGTGCTGACTTTAACCCTGGTGTCACCGAAAGACCCCTTGGTTGGGATTCTTTGGTTGAATGCAACATAATCTGACTCTCACATGAACCAAAGAAAATTATAGAGAGCTGCTGGAAGTTCTCAGATTTGCCACCACATCTGGAGAAAGACATGTGAAAACAGGCAGGTAAGAAAGCAAATTAGAAACCACCAGGAATCACAGGAAGTGCCCTTAACACAAAGATCTAGTCAGTAAGCCCCTGTGAAAATGGCTACATCACAACTTTCAACCCCTTAGTCCCCCTGCCCAAGGTTCAAGTTCTGACTGCAGCTGTTTTCTGTTTAGAAAACAAATAAAATTCTTATGAACAAAATAAAGCTCTAAGAAGTTTGGGTGTGAGAAATTCATTTTCTGGCTAAAAGGATCTTGGATCTTCTTCAACTTAGCTCCTCTCTTGGACAACAGGTTCCATCTATTATTTAGCCTCCAGAAAGTAAAATGGATGTTTTAAAAGTAGTAAGACATAAGCATTAAACTAATGAGACACAAAAGGAAATTCTAGAGTTGGAGGAAAATATCATATCAATGTTGCAGGAGAAACTTGAATAGGTGGGGGTGGGTGGGAATAAAAAAATGTGAGAAAAGGGAGGGACACACACAGAAGAAAAATGCAGCCTTATTTGGATAAGCTTCAGCACAACATTCAAACCAGATCCCTAACTCTTGAGTGCCTGGAAGGAACAACCGCCACTAATTACAGGACTAAGATACAGAGGAAGCCACTTCAGGGCCCTGAGTCCAAATCAGTCATCCTGATGGTGGCTTTTAAAATGTGGCTGTGGTTGTTTGTTTGATGGTAGAAGAGAGTTTAAATTTACTTCCACTGGCCTTGGTTGATGTTGATATTTCTTCCATGTCTAATCTCACTCCAGAGCTGGGGAGATACCTGTGCCAACTACAGCTTTGTTTCGTATGCCAGAAAGTTCTGGTGCTGCAAAGTCAAATCACCATGAAGGATGTTTACATAGATGTGGGAAACAGGACACAGAGATCACTGTGAAGATGTCACTCTATCTCTTTTGAGAAAATAAGTTAAAAGAGTTGCTTTTAGGATTGATGCTGAAAGCTATGGAAGAGTTTTCAGTGTGTCTCTTTAAAACCACAATGTTGATGGTATTCTTATTTTCTTTCACTTCTAATCATTTTTCAAAGATAGCAGTTTCTCTTTTTCTGCAAATAAGGATGAAGTTGACCTTAAGAAAGCCTGTGCTCCTTTGTAGGGTAAAGCAGAGATGGACTATTAGACATGATGGTTAAAAAGAGCTTTTGAAAAACAAATCAGCATTATCTGTGAGAAATGAGGTTCTGTTATTTGGCTGAATAAATCTAAAGTGTGGATGCTACACCTTGCTCTTCCTTTTTGGTTTTCCATTTCCCAAACTAGAAAAATACTCTAGAAAGTAAAGGGTGAATTATAGATCATTCATTTACATTATTATTATATATCTTCTCGGTGTGTTTCCTTTCACTAAGTAGAATGATGATTATGGACTAGCAGATGAGAAAGGATAATTCTTCAAAATTTGGAAATCAGATGACAGAGCTGCTTCTAAGCTTTTTTTTTTTAACTTGCCACATAGAATAAAATGTATTCCTTCTCTTTCAGAAATGTTTTGCGATACTACTAGGAGACTTGGTACGCTGTCAGGAATATTGAACCCATTAAACATCTATTTGTGTGTTGAACTAGATAACATAAAATGCTTCCAAAAATATCTATGTTACTGTTTTTGGTCAAAATGTGCACCAGACTGCATGATTTTGAGTGCTGCCTCTTAACTATATAATAAGCTACCATCTAGAAATTGCAAACAGGTGGCCTTTTGCAGAAATATAACTTTATATACTAGCTGATGAAGCAAAGCCTAGAACTTTCACTTTATTAGTTGTGCTTTATGTGGTTTTGTATGTGTGTGCATGTATGTGTACATACATAAATATATGATGATAATATGACTCATACAGATATGTATATATGGAAGTACAGGTGTACTTAATGTATTTTACGTATGTATGTATGCGTGGATCACTACCAAAGTGATGACAGAGCTAATGAAGACCGATTTATGGTTTGATACTGCCAACGTATCCTAAGAGGAAAAATTTGCTTGATTATTATAATGCTACTATTCCAACCCATTTCACATGGAATGCAGATACTTCAAGGTTAAACCACATCTTACTGGCTTCTTTGTCAACTACAGTCTACATTTTTTGTAGTATAGATAAGATGAGTGAAAAGGTGAATGTTGAACAGAATCCAGGATAGATCTTTATGTGACTTATAAGCCCTATTTCAATCTGGGAGGGTGGGTAAGATTGAGTTGAATGTTGAGATACAGCTTCGCAGATGATAATCACGGTAACTTTTCATATGGGATAGATGGTAGTGGTGACAACAATAATTCTTGACACAATTTTTACAATGATCTATTTTGGCATTTTTGTTTTACTCATCTCTTCTTTAAAAAAGATTTTTTTATTTATGCATACAAGAACTGGGGCATAGGCCAGAGGTGTGGGGCAGGGATCAGAGGATTCACCAGAGACAGAGTGGAGAACAGAACAGGCAAATTGACTGAAGTACACTGCTGAGGGGAGCAGTGGGCAAGGCAGGAGAGGTCTGCCACGCCATGTGAGCCACCTCCCAGGCTGGGGGATCGAACCTGTGCTATGGCGGTATATAGCTTCACAGTGCTGTGCCCCAACCCCTGCTCTACCAGGGGAGCCCACTGTTTTATCATCTCTGCCTTCCTGTCATGCTGTCATTAATTGAGAATGATGAAATATATGTGATAGCTTAGAGAAATTCCTTAAATTCAGATTACTAATAGTAACAAAATTGTGTGGTCTTAATATATCACAAAACTGTGTATGAAATAAGTTGAGTTTGCATGAGTATATTCAGGGATGGATGGGGGCGTGGCAGAAAAAATTGTTAAAATATGCCATAAAAGAGTTTAAAATTGTGTGTCATTTTAGAATTTATGGTCTATGTTGCTGTGTCATCATTTGGAGTAACACCAAAGACATTTATTTGATGTCTGACAAGTTTACCTGACTTTTCACTCTGGTGCTGTAAATTCTTCTGGGTTTATCTTGCTTTCAGTTATGTGACAACTCCATCATTTATAACAGTTTCATTTACAAATTCAGGACTCAGGACTCTGAGTCCCTCTGATGAATTATTTGTTGTTGCTCTAGGGAGTGAAGTGAGGAACAACCTCTAGAACCATCTTGGTGCTATCTCTCAAAATTTTAAATAAAAGTAGCTTAGCTCAGAAGACTCAGTAAGCGATCACTGCTTTGGGCTTTATCTTCTATAATAGCCTGAGTGAGGAGCTGCCATTACAAATATCTGCTTCAGTCCAGCTAATATGTATCCTGATTTCCCCAGATTTCTAAACTTGGCCTTTAGCCTCTGCCACCTCTTTCCTTGTCACATTCCAGGTGCTTTTGTTGGTCCTGATTTAAATAACTTCCGTAGTTTTCCTCTGAATGCTGCTTCCTTGGTAAAGCGTCCCACTTCCATATTCTCACTCCTGGAACCCAAGAAGGGTCAGAATGGGTGAAGAGGCACTGCTGCTCTTTTCCACCATTCTGGGGACTTATGACATGTTTTCTGACCTTATGTGGCCCATAGTGGAGTGGGAAAAGCACAAAACAAACATCCATGTTTTTTCCAGCTACTGGAACCTGCCTGGCTTGGAGGTAGAGAGAGGGAAAGTGCCTGAGAATTTTGATTTCCCTTGAACCAGTTCTTAGCCAAAGCCTGCTGCAGGGGTAACACAAACACATCCCAGAAATGGTGGGGTTTGTTCCAGACCCCCACAATAAAACAAACATGTCAATAACGCAAGTCACACTTTTTTTTTGTTTGTTTCCTAGTTCATGTAAAAGTTATGTTTGCATGATGCTCTTACCAATAAGTGTGCAATAACATTTTTTTTCTCTACCATAACAACATACATGCCATTTTCAAAATATTTTATTGCTAAAAAATACTAACCATTGTCTGAACCTTCAGTGAGCCTTAATCTTTTTGCTTGGTTTTAGAGAAAACAGTATCTGCAAAGAACAATAAATCAAAACCAAATGAAGTAACCCTTTTTAATACCCGTCCCCAAATCTAGACAACTTTGATGTGAGACCTACAATTAATTGTAGAATGTCACCGAGTTGAGGGTCTCTGTGGTGGCCTAGGGGTTAAGTGTCAGCGTGATGGCCTGAGTTCGATCCCCGGCCAGGGAGCTAACCCACATGGCTCAGTAGACCTCTCCTGTCTCGACCGCTGCTCCACTCAGCAGTGTATTTCAGTAGATCCACCTGTTCTGCTCCCCACTCTGTCTCTAAATCCTCTCATTGCACCCTCTCACCCCTCTGTCCTATACCTCAGATCTTCTATGCAATAAAACAAAACAAACACAAACACTGCACTGAGTTGTAAGCTTAGGTTATGCTCTATGGGGCTTTTTTGAGGCCACATCTCCCATGATCTCCTTCCTTTTCTGGTCCTACCTCCTCACGCCTGTACTTATATTCAAAACATATGTCAAATACACCACTTTCTCAAACATCCTCCCTCCCTCCCTTCCTTCTTTCTTTCTTTCTTTTTTGGAAGCTTTGTAGCTTTGTCTTTTACACTTAGGTTTATGATCGATTTAAGGAAACTTTCTGTATGGTTTGAAGCAAGTATGAATTTTCTTGTTTTCCCCAGTTTTCCTTCATCATTTTTGAACAAACTTCTTCCACATTTATGTTTTGTTAGCACATTTATTAAAAATAAAATGACCATATATGTGATTTATGTTATAGTTCAGTGAACAATGTTTTTATAGCTTTGAAAATATTAAACTGCCTTGATTACTGCAGCTTTTTGGTAAGCCTTGACCTCCAAATTATAAGAAACTCTAAACTGAACTCCAATTCAATCTTCTTACAAGTTAATCTTAGTAATTCTGATATTTGAAATTTCAGTTTGTTGATTTTTATAAAAAAAAAGAACACTATTGAAATTTTGTGTGTTTCTTACATACCTGTATTTTTGTCGGTATCTAAGTATTTTTGTTTTTGTGGTGGTGAAGACAGCATTTAAAGATTTATTATTTCACTGTTGCTAGTAAATAGAATTATAGATTTTTAAATCTTGATCTTCAATTTTGTATGTTGTTACCTCACATTATTATAAATTTTTAAATGTTAATAGGTGATAATTTTGTAGATTACTTAAGCTTTTATTTATCTGTGGTATCATATTACCTTCAAGTAATGTTGCTTGATATTCATTATTTGCTAAGACCATTTATCTTGAATAAATGTTGAATTTTGTCAAATCTTTTTCAATGCTTATTGAGGCAATGCACTATTTTTCTTCTATTAATAGGGTGAATCACCTAGATTGTTATTGATTTAGTAACCAAACTTACATTCCTATATTATGTCCCAATTAGTCATTGTGTGTTAATTTTTTTTATTGTTGTACTTGATTTATGAACCTTTCACATGGATTTGTTTGTTTATGCTTATAGGCCTAGTTGGTAGCTTTCTTTTTCTTATATTTTCTCTTTCTATATTTTGGTATCTGACCAAAACTGAGCTCACACAAAGAATTGGAAATTGTCTTCTCTAATTTATAAGTTTGTGTAAGATTATTATTTTCCCTTCCTTCAGTGCTTAGTAGAATTCAACAAGTGATGACATTTGAATAAATTACATTATTTTTTCTTGGATGACTTTCTTTTTCACTGGCTTTCAATAATGTGATTAATATATACTTTCTTGGGATTTTCCTTGATTTTGTCCTGTTTGTTGAGTTTTTTGGTTCTGTGTATGCATAGAGGCATTAGCCAACGAGTATAAAGTTTCAGTTATACAAGCGCAGTAAGTCTTTTCCTGTATATCATAGTTAATAATACTGTAGTATAGTTTTGAAAGCTTGCTATGAAAGCAGATCTTATTTGTTCCTATCACAAAAATAATAACTAAGGTGGCAAAAATCTTTTACAAGTGACGGATATGTTTATGGTATAAGTTGTGGTGATGGTTTCACAGTATATATTTATCTCCAAGATCATCAGGTTGTATATAGTAAATATGAACAACTCTTTGTTGGTCAATAATATCTCAATAAAGTAGTTAAAAATATATTTTGAGAAATTTGAACCTTTTCTTTAATTTGCCTTTTCTTTGTTTTCTGGCCATCCACTTGTTCCATAGACAGCAGTATACACTATTGGTTGATATTTCAACCTTTTCCCCCTTAGTAGCTTAATTTGTATTTCTATGCCATTAATGAAAAAAAAATCATTAATCATTCATGGTCCAATTTCTGATCTGCTCTTAAGTCCACTCAGTTGACTTTTCCTCTCAGATATTATATTTGTCAGCCATATAAGTCACATTGAAAAAAGTCTTATTTCCTTGTCATGTTCTTTTTTCAGGGAAGTCAGTGAGATTATTTATAATCTTGTTTTAATGACTTTATCTGCTAATTCTATGATCTCAGTCATTTCTGTTTATTTTCTCCCAATTATGAACTACATTTTCCTGCATCTTTTTATATTCATCCAATTTCATATGATTATAACTATTGTGAATGTTGTTGTGATAAGTTATGGATTTTGCTGTTTTCATTTAAAGTATATATTTAGGCAGGAAATCTAATTGTGGATTACTTTGAACTTGTCCTTCAGCTTTCCTAGGGGGAATAGTTTAGTTCTATGAGGAAGACCCTACTCAAGTTTCTCTAGTAAATGCTTCCAGTATTCAACAATGTTTTTCAGCTTGACTGATGAAAATAAGCTATTCTCTCATCTGTGGAGTCTTGGATTATTTAATTTATGGCTCCCTCATAGTTTTTTATTTTTGTTATGCATTGCTCATTTTTATCCCAGTTAAGGTCATATAAAATCAGATGATCTTAAGGAGAATTAGTAATAGAAGATTCTATCTTGGAAATCTCTTGATATACTGATTAAATGATTAGTGTCGCTTCAATTTTAATAACCTTAAGGAGTAATGTATCTTAAAAAATACCCCAGGCAGCCTCAAAGCAAACAAATATGTTTTGTCTATTTCAGTTCTTTATTTATAGTTCTCAGAGTAAAATTTGTATTCCTTGGAGTGAATTAAAACTGCTGAAATTTTATTATTCCTTAATTTTATTTTACATATTGGAATCATATTTTTTCATCAAAATCCAAAGCAATTAAATAGAAAATAAGAAAAAGTTAGAATATCAGCATGTACATCCCCACACATACACAATCCTGTATTGAATATAAACTTCTTTGCTCTTTTTTCTTGATCATTTTGCTGGTTAAATAACCATGCATAAAAGTGAACTGAACATTAGTACCCCTGGCATATAGTATAAAAAGAGGGTGTCAAAGTTGCTTTTTGGACACTGTAAGTAGTAATGTACCCCCAAATAGGACTTTGAAGAGGTCCCTTTTTGTTCATAGTCATAACCAATAATCAACTAAGATACATATAATCAATGTGTCCAACAAAATCTCATTTTGATTCAGGTATCTGCTCTCACATCTTATGTCCTATCTTCTGTTGCCCTAAATCAGACTGGCACATTCCAGAGGCAGCACAGGACTTTGTAGATGAGACAATTCTAGTGAGAACTGGGAGTACTGATGTTCTCTCAGTCCTGCCAAGTTTCTGATGCTCAAAGAGGTGTTGATTTTGGTCAGTGTTTTTGGTGGGAAGGGAGGCAACAGGAGAGGCTGGGCATGGCACCACACTTGCTATGGAAGAGCATGCTGAAGCACGTGGAAATGTGAAGTGTTGTGAGGACATGGACGTGGACTGGGTGCCTTTGACTCAATAAATGAAAGGCTGCTGTTTACCACACTGGCAGGTAATTTGACTTCTAGTCATGAATTATTGATCCCTTCCCATAAAAATGGAACAGGGCAGGTGACCGCACATTTTCTAATTAGCTTTGGCATCATTGGCCTTTGGTCATCTCTGTGTATGTGTTTTCTTTCACAGGTAAATAAACTGACTCTAGTTCTTCTGTTCTGTCCAACTCTTCCAACAAGCTTGGCACTTAGCTCTGACTTGGCTTCCTAAAAACCAACCAGTGTCTCTAACCTAACATTTAGTGGGACTTCTTATTTCCCCAGCCCATAATACTCATGGAAGTTCTCACGTGATTTCTATATGCTTTTATCTAACTAAATAACTATCAAGTCAGCATCTAGCATGAATCAGACAAAATACGATGCAGTATTTGAAAACATTTATTTTAAAAAGCACATGGTATATGTTTACAAGTAAGAAATCATTATCATTTACCTAATATTGAGTTTTAGAAGTATTTTAAGATATTAGTTGATATTATTATCTAAGTTCAAGGTATATACCTGAATCTTAAGGCTTCCCATATTCAATGAAATTTAGATGAATTTAACAAAATTCAATGAAATTAATGGTAATTAATGATAATGCTGATGGGTTGAACCAAGATGTAAAATTGGAGTGTAGAAGATGGAGAGGTGACCATTTTCCAGTTGTTTATACTTTGAAAACAGCATCTCTGTTTGGCTATTTATTTTCCAATTGCTATGAAGTTATTGATCTTAGTTCAAAAACTAACAAGTTGGTACATTTTGAAAAGTTCATAAGAAAGACACATAAATTAAATAAAAAAAGGTTAAATGAAAGGACATAGCTCAGGACCAAAACTAAAGAAGTGAGCGTAGTTGAAACCCAGGAATGTTTCAGAGGTAAGAAAGTCTCCATTCCATTTTGATTGATGTTTCAGGTAAGGTGTTGTCGTGGTATGATTCTCGATTCACCTGGATGTGTCTACTTGGAATTGAATTCAATTAATTATAGTCTCATATTCATTAGTGACTTAGTACTTGCATTAGCAAAAGACATCAGTTTGAAGCCATCAGAGGGGATTGACAGTTATGGAATAGATCTACATGGAAATAAAATAAGCTTTAAATTCATGGCAAATTATATTTTTTACTTTTTTTTTTTTTACAGGCATCACAGAAGTCAACATACACTCTTACTCCCAACTTGTCCTTCTCACCTTCTTTCTGTTTTACTCCCTATCTCTCTGTATTCTTTCTCACGACTTGATTTTGTTAGTATAGTCAGTTTGTCATTCATTCATTAAATGTGACTGGAAATGAAATTCCATCAGACATTTAGTACAAACAGGACTGGTTTATTTCAGTGTAAGCCCATCCACCAGAAGTGGAAAAAATTCCAAAAAATTTCTATTTGCTGGAAAATTTGCTAATAAGTTTTTGGTTACTCAAAGCCTTGCTCACAATGTGGGGTTTGAGGGTGGGGGCCTGGGTGGAGAGAAGACAAAATAGAATAAACACAACAGAAACTCACTGGCATCAAACTGATTGGAGAGCAGGAGGAAAACAAGTTAGAGAGAACTATGAAAACAGGCTTTGTAGTTTGGAAAGTAGAACATTTCAGACATGCTGATTATGAGATTGGCACCAACGGCAGCGCTCCTAAGGAGGTTGCTCCTTCAGACCTGCGTGTATGCACATTTTATTCTTCATTCATAAAGAAATTTTAGCTTGCAAACAGGATATATACCAGACCTCACAAGGATCTACGAAATTCACCAACACAGAAAATTACTATAAATCCATGGGCATCTTTTGAGTGAGAAAAGGTTAAACTAAAATGAATCAAGCAGGATTCTGCTTATCTGATTTTTTTAAATTATAAAGACAAATGTATGAATGAGGCTTCATATTTCTTATTACAAACATATTTGAGAAGGTTTTCTTTTTGCAGGCCTATTTATTTTCTTCCATTTGTTGATGCCACTGTGAATTTAAATAAATTCTTGGTTTATTTAACTTTTGATTTTAGAAGCAAGAGATGTATTTCAGTGTCTAAATTTGGAAGAACTGCTGTGAGGCAAGACCGCCCTGGCTCCCAGGAGGAAAGGACAATTAAACTGGCCCTTGAGAAAAGGACACAATTTCAGTAATGAAAGGATGGACCAGACACCACCCATGCGGAGGGCTGGGGGCTCTGAATCCTAGGGTATGGAGAGAGAACACTGCCATTTTGCTTGTTTGTACGTGGCCTCCTGGTTTAGGGCACAGAAAAGTCAGGAAATGTCTTGAAATGTCAGGACAAGGAATAGTATTTGGAGAATTGGCTTTTGGTATACGCAGACCTATTTTAGTCGAGCTCCATGAAAAGAAAGTGGGTAAAAAGGATCAATGAAAACCAAACATTTGCAGAGCCAGTCCATCTCCTGTGTTCTAGATTACTGAATCTCAAGTCCCTTGCTAGGCATCTCAAATTCTGTGATATGCAAGCAGGGAAACAAGGACTCAGATGTTGAAAGCTTGCTGAGGTCTAATGATAAAGGCCTGTTCAGATTCAGGTTTGTTGAATGAACAAAACCTCAGCTTCAAGAGTCACTAAGAGCCAGAGATGCTTCAAGAACAGCATCTGGAGAATGGCATAGAGCCTCAAGGCTAGGACCAGATAGTCTAGTCTGCATCCACACATAGCTCATAAGTTTATCTACTTTTGTTACAGGGCAGGGAGAGGAGCACCCCAGAACCCCCAAACCTGCCCTCTCTGAATGGGTTCTGCCATCCGCTGCATTAAGACAAACATATAAAACCTTTAATGGAA
>JAGFMF010011629.1:11396758-11502116 GCA_019455555.1 Galemys pyrenaicus
CCTTCCTTCCTTCCTTCCTTCCTTCCTTCCTTCCTTCCTTCCTTCCTTCCTTCCTTCTCTCTGCAGAATCTTCTTTCCCTTCTCAGCTCCACCCACTTAGGGTAGAACCGGGATCCTGGAACTTCCACCTTTCCCGGGGTGACCCTGTTACACTTTTACAGAATGCAGGGAAACACCAGGACTGTAGTTTTAGGATATCTTTCTGATTATAAAAGTTAATCAAATTCTGGACTAGCCTACTAAACATTCTTAATAATATGCCTTATCTTAACTTCCCACAATGACACACAGGCAGAGCAGAAGCAGCATTATAAAATTGACACAAGAAGAAAAGAAGGGTGGAGTTTTCTCTAACTACGGCTCTGGTGTGGCAGATTTTAAAACTATATTCTTGGGCAACATAGTTTAGGCTCGAACCTCTGAACTTGAATAAGAAAGATGCCACCCAAGCAAGGAGGAAAACATGTTTACCTCTTCCTTACAGGTGCTGAATGTTACGTCCAAGATCAAAGATCAAAGCCTCTACTCTTTGAACACAAGCATTGAGGTCTCAGTTGCAAGTGTACTCAGATCCAAACTAATCAAATCCCAAGCCCAGTCCTTTTCCTCATTTAGTCTCCAGGTATCAGTCTCTCACTTGATATTCATGCAGAGATAACAAGACTCAGTGTACAAAAGGGCAAGAGGTAGAGGGGTTAAAGGCAGCTAGAGACAGAGGACTCCTTCTAGTAGCACACCAAAGATCTTAAGTACTGCAGACTGTATGTGGTGCCAGAGTTGTTAGGAAAACCTACTGTCAGTGTCAAAGAAGACCCAAGCTCAAACAGCTCACTAGGCGCCCCTCCCCTCCCCAGACAAATCTTGGCCATGCTCCACAAGATAAGAGAACTTGTGCCTCCTTTAGGTTTTTAGGTTCAGAGGAAAACACTCCCAAAATTCAGATGGATCATGAGGGCAGCTAGTAATTTTCTTTATGATGAAATCATGTATTTATAGACTTCAAAGATGCATAACAAAAAATCAAACCAAATGAAAGAATGTGGCCTATCAGAAGAAGATACAAGACAAGGAGTACATTTGCACAAATAAATGCAGAAATACTTTGTTCCCCTGGCTGCAAAATCAATGTCCTGAGCATATTTTAAAACGGACCAACACCTGGGCCTGAAGTACAGCACTTTTGATGTCACTGGCGCAGAACCATGGCTGGGCCTGGCCTGGGTAATGTTTAGTGTCCCCATTTGACTCTAATACAGCAAGATGGAGAAACACTGACTTAGAGCAAGAACATTGCTCAACAACTATTTACCTCTCAGCCTTAGTTTCCTTATCTGATAGAAGAGAAGCTTTTATAAGGTGATGAATCACCATGTTCTTCTACCTTCTTGGAAATGCTATTACTTTTTTATAATGTTTATATTATAAAATCTTCCCAGGAAATTCATATCTATATTAAAGCATGAGAGCCAAATACCAAATGAGATAAACTGAAACTGCATGTGATCTAAGTCTCCTTCTTTGTTTGGAACATATCTGTCCAAGATTGATAGAGAAAACAGCAGGGCCTCCCTGGTGGTGCATGTGGTTCAGGCACAACACTATGAGGCTATCGGCAGCTGCTGTAGCATGAGTTCGATCCCCAGCCAGGGAGGGGACACACATGGCACAGCAGACCTCTCCTGTCTCACCTGCTGTAGTAGCTTGGCGTGTTCTGCTCCCCACTCTGTCTCTGGTGAGTCCTCTGACCTCAACACCTCTGGCCTGTACCCCAGCTCTCGTATGTATAAATAAATAAATCTTTAAAAAAAAATAAATGCAAAGAGCCTGATCTGGGACATTGCATGATGAAGCCTATCAGATTCTCAGATGCTGTCACCTCTAGAAAAAAACAGGGTGGATGCGATGATTAAAACTCCTTTAGTTTTCAAATCTACATATTTTGTCATTATTATTCTATTATTTTAGTATTCTACTATACACTGACTCCTGTGATTTCATTAGCACTGAGGACAATAAATAAAAACAGAAGGCTTTTTCCACTAACTTTTCATTGGTTACATTAGATGTCAGGGATATTCCAGAATCAGATCTTCAATGAGGTTAAGTGTGCCTGTGGCACCAAATTCAAGGAGGATGCCATAACTCTCAATAAACAGGAAAAAGAATAGCCTATATATTTAAAAATCAAAATTAGTGCAAAAGGTCCATGGTGAATGAAACATCACCAATGTAAAGACATTCAGCTGTGAGCTGTGTCTAGTATTGTAAATTAATGTGTATGTTTTTCCAAGCTAATAGGCAAGAACATGTTCATGCAATCATTCATACAATACACTTATAAGTGGTGCAAATATAAAGATATTGAACACATGGGCTTTGCCTTCAAAGGACCAGTGGTAGGTGTCGTGGTGGTGTACAACCATCCACTACAGGCTCACTGTTGATTGGGACAAAAGGGAAGGGAATTTTGCAGCCTTCATATCTCTAACATGCCTCTAATGCTGAGTCAGGGACTAGACTCACAGGGCAAATTAGAGCTTGAGTGTCCCATGTTCCTTATGAGGTGAGAAGAAACTGGCTTAGGCAAATTGTTTTCAGGGAAGGCAAAAATAGAAGATTTAATAAAATAGGTAATGACAATCAGGCATTTGGAAGATAAGATAATTGATTTTGACTGAGAATATGTGTGTGTGTGTCCGTGTGTAGTAGATTTGGTCCATCGTCATAAAAAAATGTGGAGAGTTTTATTAGAAGAGATGATGGAAAGTCAACTGTAGTGGCAAGATGGGGGTGGCACTGGAGCAGGGTTCAGGATGGTTCTAGGCAGACGGGTCAGGGAAGGAGAGTCTTTTGGAGCCCTCGGTGGCTTTTCATACTTTATTTAGTAGAGGTGGCCAGGTACATGGCAGGCAGGGGTGCCGGGGGGCCGGGAGTCTGGCAGACCTCCCAGCCCCCGGTGCATCTCACCCTCTTGGCTGCTGCTTCTCTCTGCCGCTGCTGCTGCTGTTGCTGCTCCTTCATCGGTCGATCCTCACAGTTCTCTGTCCTCACAGTTCTGGCGTCCTCATGACGCCGCCCATTTATGCCCGTGTCCAACGCAGGTGCGCCCACTTGCACATGCCCACCCTGGAATGTTCGCAGCACCACAGGTGTCCATCATCAGTGGTGGAAGGGTGGAAATACCTGATCAACCTTTACCCTACATCAACCCAGGCTGAAGAAACAATGTGGAAAAGGCAGAGAGACCCAGGCATATGGGGGAGATTCAGGAAAGAAGCAACTTTTGTGGCAAAATCTGACTCTACAGTCAGATATGATCGTTGAATGTGTGGTTGGAAAATTTGGTAGGAATTTGAACGTTATGAGTAGCCATTATCAGTTTCAAATTTTCAGGCCCTGTCAGGTAGCAAAATAGGTTTTCACACCACTAGCCTCTGTGGCTGTCACCTGTGGCCTTGAATGCAGGAGGCTTTTGGGAGCATTAGCTTGGGTGCCCATGCCTGATGGTGGACACCTGGAGTGTGGGCATGTGTGAGTGGGCACATGTAGGGTTAGAGAAATCAGGTCTTTCCACCCTCGCACCACTAGTGTGATAATGGACACCTGCGGTGCTGCAAGCATTCCTAGGTGGGCATGCGCAAGTGGGCACACCTGAGTTTGACACAAATGGACGGCGTCATGAGGACGCCAGTACCAACAGGACCACAGTACTGACGAGCAGCAGCAGCAAAGCAGTGGAGAGGGTGAGATGCGCCGGGGGCTGGGAGGCCTGCCAGCCTCCCGGCGCCCCGGCACCCCGGCACCCATGCCTACCATGTACCTGGGCACCTCTACTAATAAAAACATAAAAAGCCACCGAGAGTTCCAAGACTCCCCTTCCTTGACCCGTCTGCTAAGAACCATCCCGAAACTGCCTAGTGCCCCCTTCCTGGCCGCTACAGCACACCTGAGCCGAAAGACTGAGACTATGAGAGCAGCGTCACACAGGCATTGGTGTACGGTGAAGAATCTTGGGGAGACGATGGGAGAAAGGCTGAGGGGGAAGAAACCACAAGAGCCTGCCAGAGAGAGCCAGAGTCAAGATTCACCAGGGGTTGGGAGGCCTGCCTGCCCCCTGACCCCCATGCCTACCCTGCACCTTGTTGCCTCACTACAAATTGTGTAGAAAGATCGTTAAAAGCCTGAAAAAGCCACTGAAGCCCCAGAACTCTCCTTCATGCGTCTGCCTGGAGGGATAGAGAACCTGCCCGTGCCTTCTGGCACAACAGGCCCTCTGGGCTGAAGCAGGAAGTTGTAAATACTCTTCAAAGTAAGGAGTCCCCACAAATGAGAACCAATGGTATCTCTAAATGCAAAATGTTTGGCAAGTCTGGATCTCTGACTTAGTCAACGTAGCCACAAAGATTCAGTTGAACATTCAGAAAAACGTGCTGCCTCCACCATTTAGCTTTGAACTGACATCTCCATCTATTGCACGTGCTGGTAAATCAGAACCCAAGGAACACATTTTTCAGATGTGGCCCTCAGTTTTAATGAATTCTGTGTGTTAACATAGCTGTCATTTTGTATCAGGTTTGAACTGAGCCAAGGTTGACACTTAGGATGGAAAATCATTTCTGTGGGAGAAAAACAAAGCACTTCAAAGTGCGATCATTTTTCAAATTGTACACTTGCTCCTGGAGATGTAGCATCCTTGGCCTTGACTTGAAAGCTGTGGTGTTGTGTCTTGGAGGAGGTGGAAGCTAATGGCTTTGGACAGCAGAAATAAACGAGGCCCGCAGGCATCGTTCTGGTTTGACAGCACAGAATCCAGTGGTAAGTACATTGTGTATAGCTAAAAATAATATAACATAACCTGGTGAAAATGCAATGTGAAAATGTGGGCTTCTGACCCTACTTGCTCTTACTCACAAAGCTTATCTTCTCTCTCTCCCTTTTATTTTCTCCTTAAATCTCTAAGATATTGTTTATTTTTTTGGTTTTGAACCAAATTTTCACCTATTGTATTATTGAGCATTTCATTTCCAAATTAAGAAATCGCAGTCAAGAAAAAACTTCTTTTTCCCTCTTTAGTCATTCAAAAAGCATTAGGGATATTTTAAATGGTCTAGTTTGGAAAGCTGTATTTTGACATAAATGTATAACTTTATATTGATGTTTTTATACATTTTTAAATTTTGTCCCTATCAGCTCCATCATAGTGTACCTACCACCCAGTCACCCATAGGCCTCCAGGATAGTCTGCTGTGCTCCCTCTGTTTTTACCCCTCCCCTCCTTCTTCCCACCTCTGGATGCCTCACTTCTACAGTCAGTTTTCCAAGGTTAGTGTTTAAGGTTGTTGTATCTGACTCTTAGCTTAATTTCTCTATATACCACATATTTCTGACACTATCTGGCATTAATCTTTCCCCTTGTGACTTATTCTTTAAGAGATTCTCAAACAACAGAACAAAACAATTATCTATAGCTAATGGCACTGAAAACTGACTTGGGATTATCTGTTGTGTCACGTGTGTTTGTATTTCCTAGGGTTGTGTTTCTTGAATTCCCTTGAAATTAAAACATGCACATTTGTGCCAGTTACTATTTAAAAATATATGCTATTTGCACCTAAAATAAAATATTGTTTAAAATGCCCTTGCAGGAACAAAACTTTCATTCTTCTGTTTTCTTTTCATTTGGTTATATGGAAAACATTCCAGTTAGCTCATTTAGAAACTGTGCAAACCTGGCTTTAGGCACAATCCTAATTTTCTAAAATGGATGGGCCAGGGCTGCTTTCCATATATTTCTTGCAATCAGTTGCATGTGGCTGGAAGTAAGACTGGGAGTGATTTATAGTAATTGCTTGTCATCAGTCTATGTTGTGCTCACCTGCATAATCCATCAATTGTTCCCAAAATGCCCAGGGCTCAAAAGCTACCTGAGGTTATTTGGTTCTTATGTGAAGAAATACACACCAAAGGCGAGTGTTCCAGAACCAAACTCTGGCCCCAGATCCTAAGGCTCTAAATTTCATAGGTACAAGGCATGGGCATGTTGACCGGCATCTAATTAAATGCCCCTCCCCCTGAGAGCATATCAGAGGGGTGATTTACCAGAGTTATATTTATGAATCTCAACACTATGAATATTTTGGGTGGAATAATTTTTCTTTGTTGTGGATTATCCTGTGTATTGCAGGGTTGCTGGTTCTACATGCTAGATGCCAGTGCTACCCTCCCCACTGCGTTATTGCCATAAAA
Organism: Galemys pyrenaicus; assembly: GCA_019455555.1. Classification (NCBI taxonomy): domain Eukaryota; kingdom Metazoa; phylum Chordata; class Mammalia; order Eulipotyphla; family Talpidae; genus Galemys; species Galemys pyrenaicus. Next base: position 11,403,005 of record JAGFMF010011629.1, read on the forward strand.
TATCTCCAATCATTACCAAATATCCTGGCAGAGGGGAATTCCCCTTGAATGAAAATCACTGTGTTAATGGAAAAGTAAAACTGAGCTTTTGTAATTGGTCAGCTTTGCACACTGAGTACATGAAGTCGATAGCAGCCTCGTGTATGAAAGGTAATAAATAACAAGACAAACATTTTTTAAGCATAACTAAAAGAAAAGTACATATGCACAAGACCTATTGGCAATTTCAGAAAATTTTTCACATTTCTTTCTCACCCTGGGTTTTGGAATTGCACTTTTGGAGTTCCTTTTGGCATTCAGAAATAGTGATATACATCAAGTTCCTATCAGCTTCACTCGTAATTTCATAGTTTTGAAGAAAGCATTGGCTTTGACGTAATAGATTCATCTGCAAGATCTGTCCTTTATGTCTCTAGAGGAGGGTCTTTAAACTGCCTTTTGGAAACAATGCCATGTTTCTAATCAGTCTGGTTTCAGGGTCCGTGAGAAAGGAGTGGTAAGCTGGCATCTTCATGACAACCTGGTTTAAACTGGAAGGATGATCATGTTTAGGCACAGTGCTCACATTTATTTTTTCTTTCTCCTACATTGGGTTTCATGCTTGGCTTCTAGAGTGCCATGAATTATCTAGAAATTGCACATGCTATTGATATTTTGTGTGTATGTGTGGCTAAGTAAACTATTATTTTAATTTTGTTATTAAAATGGTATCTGTCTAAAGAAATTTTAAATTCTCATACAATATAGAATTTTGAGAAAAGGACTAAATGGAAGATCAAAAGAAAAGTACTATGAGAGATGAACTCCTTTTAGGAAAATAGGACAGAGGGAAAGGGCTTATTTTGGATAGTGTTTAATTTCTTCCCATAATCCTAAAACAAAAAAAGTTATGGGACGGTATCTCTAGTGGATTAGAAAGGAACATAATGGACTCTAGAACACTATCAACTTAGAGTGATTTTATTTTTCCAGTAGACACACCATAAAGCTGTCTTTTCTGCAGGCTCCTGACCCATTTTCAGCAGATCTTTTTAGAGTACAGATTGATGGATTTATTTTGATTCATCTATTCTTTGACCTGCTCTAGGATGAATGGCAGAACAATTGGTTGAATTTAGGAGTGAGGCTCTTTTGTCAAAGGAACTAGAATTTGATAATGAGTACATTGATTAGAGCCAAATTCAGGTTCTATGCCTATTTCCTAAATAGCACATTTACCAGATTTTCATCCTCCTTATTAGAGGGGTTTTACCAGCTCATGAGGTGAGCTGCAGATGATTGAACAGTTTATTATGCTAATATGTATACCTACAAGATAGTTTGGAAAATGAAGATTTATTTGTGATTTAACTCCATATGTATACTTGACACCAAAAGCTCTTCACGATCTTAAGTTTGGAACTGTCTTTAGTCACACATTCTGGCTTACAAAATGAGAACAACAACTTTTCAGACATGTTGAAATGTTTTTGCAGAGAAAGGCATGCAGACTGGGAAAAAAATAACAGAACTAAACAGAAAACAATCAAAATCAGCTCATCTTCCCCACCCAACCAGAATGATTCCCCCAGAATCAGGTTGGCTATGCCAAGTTAATTACCAGACTATGTGACTTACTGTCTGTAGCTGGCTTATTTAATACGCAAATGAATATAAAAGACAATGACTTCCACTTAATGGTTAATAGCCAGATTATGCCTTTATCAATTTAAATACTGTTGTTTTTTAAATGAAAACCTCCATTTTTTTGGATGTAGAAATGATATGTCAGTAAAGAAAAAGGAATTTTATAAGGTTGATAAGGGATTAGAAAGAATGATAAGGGACAACATCTGGAAGAATCTTTGGATGTTGCTGATTCATGCATTGTGGAATTTAAATTAGTTTTTATTTTAAAAGGGGGGGGTTGTTATTTTGGGTTTCTATGTCTCAGTCCTAAGATATCTTATAAGAGTCTAATACTTGGTTCTTTGGAAATACTTGGCTCTTTGGGACCCTGAGCCATATTGTAAGAAGACTGACTACAACTTGTTGAAGAGACCACAGAGAAAGGTCTGAGGTTACAGGAAGAGGGAGGAGCCCAGTTGAAATGGGCCTCTAACTGACCCTGCCAGATACCAGACAAGTGAGTGAAGCTGTTTTGGTTCCTCCAATCCAGTCCAGTCACCCAGTGACTCCAACCAAATGAACCAGTCAACTAATAGAGCGTGGGGGCCCATGAGCCCTGACTCATGAAGTTCAGTAAACTCTTGAATGAAACTACTATGTTTTGGAAGGGTTTGCTAACAGCAATATATAACCAAAACAGCTTTTGTTGTAGTATTTTTAACTTATTTGATCAAAACCTTTATTGCCAACAAAGCATTTTTAGATGCATTTTGGAAATCATTGTTCCAGGCAAGCGATGCACGCATCCATCTGCTACTCCCTTTTTTGTGCCTGTTTCCAGTTTCCTTGCTGGTTCATCAATAGGTTGAGTTGTCCTTGACATCTAGACTTGTCTTCATACCTTGGCTTCATACCATCTCCTTTTGTCCATCTTCAATGTCAGCAAGATGAGTAGTATTCTGATATCTCAATACTTAGAATGTCCCTGATTTCCCTTCTGCCTTTGTCTTCTGTTTTTGAGTTCCTGTAAGTGTGTTGCCCCTCCCCCACCAATTATTTTAGTTGATCTTCCTTTTTTACGGTTTGTTGGTTCAGCAACATGAATTCCATCTATAAAATACTTTCATATCATTACCCAGATTAGTGTTTCTTGGGATAATCAATGAATGGTACTTATGGAGTGATATTTCTGCCTCTCACAATATGGAATCCTAAGAATTAAAGATCTGCCTTATAATCAAGAGGATATTCTTGCTGTCACCCACTACTCCTTGCTCCTGTGCTTCCCTGGCCTTCCTCATTTTCTGAAATATCAGTATAACCTTTCAAAAATGTTTTCTTAAGCATGTTTTTCCCACTTACTGAGATACCATCAATTATTTCCTAGACTGTTGATGATGACTGGATTGCCATTCATTCTTGGATTCATTCACTCAATAAATACTTATTATTATATGCTTGGCTCCTTCCTAGGAGCTGGTGACATGACAGTGAAAAAAAAAAGACTGCACCTTCAAAATATGTGTATCTGTGTGTGGGTGGGGTGTAGGAGGTGTGCTAGACTTAAATGAGCATGTCATGAAATTTCAGGTGTTGATAAATGTCATTGAATCAGGGCTATTGTCCATTTTTGCCTCCTTGAGGAAAGAATTCACTCATGAGGCCACAGTGAGGTAGCAAAGCAAGAGATTTATTGACAGATAAGAGGGAAAGGAAAGCTCTCTGAGCAAAGAGGGTTTCTGAGTGGGTGACTGCTGAGAGGCCGAAAAGCAAGAGTTTATATGGGTGCAGTGGGCGAGGACTGGGGTTCAGCCATTGCGGTCTCAGTGTTGTGTCTCTTGCTGATTTATTGGTTCCCGTGCAGTCTCCTAGGTTACTGAGACCCACGGAGTCTCTCAGTTACCTGCCTTCCTTCCTGAAACTAGCTTTGGTCAGTTGCTTTAGCATTGTGTTATTGTGTGGGGGTTCTGAACATTCCACCTTTATACAGTTGGGGGGCATTTTGACTCCCATCAAGTGTTCCCCATTATTTTGATAAATGGGTTTGAGACATCTGGGCTTGCAGGGAGAGGGGCACCTCCTGGTTTCCACTGATCATTCCTTATTCAGACTGATAAATGGGCAGATTGATAAATGGCCTCGATGCACCCTGTTCCTAACTGACTGCCTGTACCCATTTTCTAACTTCTTTATTCACCATGAAGAAAAACAAAGGGGGCGTGGGTATTTGGTTTAGAGATTTCAGGTGGTCAGGGAATAAACCTCCCTGAGAGATAGTATTAAAGCAGACACTTGAAGGAAAATAAGAATCAATTGTCTACGTAGAAGAACATTCTAGGCAAAGCATTCTGAGCAAGGATTCTGGATTTGTGCTTGCTACAGTGAAGAACAAGCAGGGAGCTAAAACAATTGGTGCAGTAGACCAGAAGGGTGGAAACAGGAGAGGACATCAGAGAGGAGGTGTGGCCAGATCCTGGCGCTTTGAACACCATGGAGAGGACACTGATTTTTTCTTACTTTTAATGACAGCACTCAGGAGAATAGATGCATCTAGGTGAATTCTAAAGAGAAAGAATTAATGCCTTTTTAACTTAAAACTAGCTCAGCCACTGCTTTTGGAATGAGCCTACTTACAAGCACTTAAGAAATATACTTCCAAGCTTAAGATGCTTTTAATAATAAATAATAGCAACAAAAAAGGATCTGTCAGTCCAAGGCAAACTGCAATGACAGCCGAACCAGGGAGAAAAATTGCTATGGGCTTCTAGACGTGAAAAGGGAAATGCGTTAGTAAATGTGAAATCCTGTTATGGGAAAGTACTGAGGTTGCTTGTCGGCCTCCTTCCCTGAGACCTGACCCCAGACGGCCAGTCATTCTGGGATTTGATGCTCTTTCCCTGAGTCACAGATATGGGTGGGGGGTGGGGGAGGATGATTGCATTTATATTACAGCATATATCTTCATTCTGTGAGAATACACGAGTCTAACTGAACAGATAGAGCAATACATGGAGAAAACGTCCATGTAATCTAGGAATTAGAGGTGGTTTAGATTTTTCAAACACTGGCAGTTCCATTACTGACCATCTTTGTTCATTCTACTCCCCCTCTAAAAGCAGCCCTGCAATCATTTTCACACCGTTGACCTTGTCTGAACCACCTCATTATTGGCTGTGAAGGAGTTTGTAAGGTTAAATACCACAGCTTTTTTTTTTTTTTTTAACTGCAGCAATTTACTAGTTTTTCTGTCAAATTTTTCTCTTCGAACAACACTCCTTTGTACCTCTGAGCACTTGCCTCCACTGTCACTGCCTTTCTGATTCTTCCTAATTCCTTTTCATAGTCATTGGAATTTCAGGACGTTTCTTGCTTTTCCTCAGGGGGCTCCCACATCACGACTTCAGAGCACGCCCCCATTTCTCCCATCTCCCACAGTCCACCATTCGCCCCACGACCCCTCCACCCCTCCTTCAGGCTCACAGCCCAGGAGGAGTTAAGACTCGCAGCTTTAAGGTGGCAAGCATCGGTCACAGCGACCCCAAGCGCTTGTCATGCCCTGGAGTCAAGTGCTGACTGCTAGAAGCCCATCATGACTAGTCTGGTGATGTGACAGTCATCATAATCTGGGGTCTTTAGATCAACCCCACAAAGGTCACTTATGAAAACATATGGGTGAATTTTTGTGAAGTCTTTGCCACAGGGCCCGTCCCAAAGAGGTATTCAGAAATTTCTGCCAGAAATGGCCGAGTTTACATATCTTTTAAACAGGAGGTGTTTTCACTGATTTCTTCAAAGAGTGTGCAAACTGGGAGAGGGTGCCCACTGGCCATTGATAAGCGGCTGTGGGTGTTTTGGTGGGGGGTGTGAGATATATTCTGAGGCACTGTGCTTCTATTGTCCTAAATCATATACAGTGTTTTAAGCCAACCTTAATTCAATTAAAAAAAGTGCACACCCTACTAAGAAAAAATTTTAAGTACAATTTTAATATACTGTTATGACAGATTCAATGCAATGTATGTTAAACAGTAATGATTTCAGGTTTAGAAGGAATTGATAGCCTTAGGAACCTTAATGCCATACATTTTGTTAGCAAATAAATTGACTTTTGCTAGTGACTTTCAATTTTTTTGATTCCTACACATGTGTTATTCTCTTGACACTTTATATCAGGAATACATTTATCTTTAAAAAATAAAAACGAAGCAGCAAGAAAATGTTGCTGTTTCTAATTTAACAGCAGAATTTTTATTCTAGGAAGATTAGTAGATGATAGTTTGGTAAGAAGTTACAGCAATAAATCCATAATATATTAAGCTTAAGTATTAATTGTCTGTGAGGAATAGAATGAAGGATGATGCAAACGAGAGAAAACCTAGGACTTCCAAAAGACCTGGCACAGTCCTACACTATTATCAGAAAATTAAAAATAAAGAGACAATAGTTTTCAACTCTAAAACATATCATATGCAGTGCAAACGTTGACGTAGTTTGCAATTTACATTTATTATGCCCAGTGAAACCACAAGACCAATGTTTAATTTTACAGTTTAAAGTCATACATCAAGAAATGCTTTACAAAACAGGATATTGTTCCTCAATGAAAACTCTTACAGTGCTGCTCCCTAATCACTCAGTTCAGAGGTGTGCCTGGCTATAATCGCTGTGGGCTGTAAGCGATAAGACATGCTAATGCTTTCAATAGTTGATTCAGGTTCGAAATTTGCCAAAGTTGAGGAGACATTTTAAATAAGACCCATCTTAGTTTTCCACAATTTTTGGTTTTCAGCTACATTATGTTTACGGAAAACATAAACATGTTTATGCTACCACTTCTGGAAAACTGAAGGTATTCAATAGCTTACATTTCTCTGCTTATATATACTGTGCAAATCCTCAGTCTTCTACTTTACCTTGAAAACATCTCAATGCTACCTACTTAGGTTTGTTACCTGACTTTAATTAAAGATTAGTGCTGAAATCACTTATTTGTGCCACTGCTTAGATTCAGTTGGACAAATTTCTGTAATCTGTTTAGTTACCCGCAGTCTATTTACAAAGCGTGAACATGATTTCCTCTGATTCATTAGTCATACTTAACCTTGAGCAGTATTTGCCAACTCTGGTTATGTCATGCCTGAGTATGTAATGCAAAAACATCATCTGGAGACAATATATAGATATATTTATTCATTAAAAGTCTAGTCTCACAAAGTCATATACTGTATGAGCTTCTAACTAAACATACTCTCAGAATGGGTTGAAGTGTTTCTCATATGATGTGAATTGTTAAAGACCGAGATACAGTTGCCAAATGTGGATATAAAATATTGCAAAGTTTAAAAAATGGCAGACCAAATATACACAGGACTTTGTGTAGAGAAAAAAAAAGCTTGTGAGACATATTTGAAAGAAATAGTGACAGCCTAGTAAGTGATGAACATGATTTCATGTCTAAGTCTACTACTTCAGTCTGGTGTTATTCAAGTTTTGATGTTGGATGTACAGAGGATTTAAATCACTAAACACTGCTGATCACAATGTCCATTACATGCAATTTTCCCAACTTGGACTATCAAGTTATACCCAGCCTTGACAAAATACTTAAGGATTTTTTTTTTGCAAGCTAAAAAATTGTGTGGAATAAAATAGTCACCCAGAAACACCACATTGACAGTTGGTCACTGAAGATGGTAGCACCTTGATGAAAATTGCATTTGTTCATTGGATGTGCCAAAGGAGAATGAAGAAAAGGGAGAATGCCCTGTTTTATTTACAAATCACAGTTTTGCTCACAGTGTTAGACTTTGGATCACTTGGAAGTGGCAGTGTCTTGTAGGATGATGGGCCAATATTTATTTTTTCAATTGACCCTCGGCAGTCCACGTGGATCAGCTGGTGGACATTGGGATAAAAGGACCATAGAGAACAAATGTACTGCTAAAGTGCTATGCAGTAAGAGAGAAGAGTGAACTGGTTTAACTAATATGTATATTTCAGTCCTATTCTCTTTTAAAACCAACATCTTGCAACAACATACTCATTTATTTCTTCCACACTATCCTACATTGAGAATTATGATTTCATGGCACCAGAAAGCACCTGCCAGATTGAATTCTTTGCTAACCTGAACACTAAGTATCAATAGGTTCCCATTTTTGACTGACTAATGCATGGGTTAATATTTCAATATGTTCCCATGCATTCATTGAACAGAACACATAGTGTTTCATCATAATGTAACTTGAGAATTCATTTCTGTACTTCATGTTAGCAGAAACTATTAGGAAGATATTTTTTTTTCCAGTGAACTAGAGAGTTAAATTGACCTACCTGCTTAACAATCTAAAATTAAATGTTATTAGCAAATGAAAAAAAAATAGAAAATATACAAGTTCTTTTTCTGTGTGTCTAAATGATAGATCACCTTGGCCTGGCAAATGGTTCACATAGCTTTGGGTGACTGTCACTATACTAATGGTCACATCATTTATTTCTGTAGAATTGAATTGTTTGAAAATATAAGGCATTTATATGGCCTCAAGTTAGACTAGTAATATTCACCAATCATGCCAATAAAACTTCAAATTCAGTTGTTAACTATTAGCAAGATTTGGTCATTATTAAATTCAGCATTATGTTACAAACAGTGAACTCTAAGTCATAGTACAAGCCATAGTACAGATTTGGGATCTGGTAGCTGTTCTCACTGAAACCATTATAATGACCTTGTTAACAAGAAGTTAGTGGGAGAAACAGAAAATCCAGAAATCTGGATTTGGTCAACTGGGAATCCAAGGATGCTTTCCCCTATTGCTGTAACCAGACTGTGAAGTCTTAGTCAGAGGCAGCTGATGCTACCAGAAGTGGCCTCCCCTGTCCCAAGTCTTATGATCATTTGTGAGATTCACTAATGGTGCTAGAAAGTCACACTCTGTCAATGGAAATCCTGTGTTTGTAGAAATGGTTACGACCACTGATATTTGAATCATTTAAAACCAATCGTTTGCTCTTTATAACATCCTACAAACACTAGAGACTAAATGATAATTTTAAGGAGAGTTTCTAAAGCAGCAAATAACAATATTGGGGCTAATTTACATCAATATGACCTTCACAACAACTCTATGAAAGTAAATGCAGCTTTCATATGATACACCAATGACTTCTTGTCCAAATTTATCGGGAAAGTGCATGGGCCTGATTTTTTACTGTGTTTTCACTTCTGTATAAAGAGTTCAGATTATTCATGTACTCAACTTTAAAATTTACTTGAATAAGTGTTTTCTTACCTATAACTCAGAAGAATGACTAGTCATAGAACTGAAAAGACATGTACAGTAATGAACAGTGCTAGTCAAGAAAGATTAAATTTAAAAATTTCCTTAGAAAGGAAAGTGATAGTATCAGAATAAGGATACATGAGGAATATATACATGTACACCTGTTTTACACAGAAAGCTTTCTGTAAAAAAAAAAAATACAAAAGCAACCAGTGCTGTATATTATGTAAACTCACAAAGTGTACTTTATACACAAACATGAAGCATAAATTAAAAAGTCGGACAACAGCAAAACATTTTAAATATAGAAGAATTTGCACATATTTTTGTTAAATAAGAATAAATAATTTTATCACACAAATTCACATACCAGTTGCAAAAACAATAAATTACTTTTTTCTCAGTGCTGCAACTTTTTTTATTGTGATTAATCCCTTAATTCTTAGTTAATGGGATAAAACTGTTTCCACAGGAAGGCAAAGGAAGTTGAAATTATTAAAGAAATTCAACAATGCCCATATGCCACTGGACAATGAAGTGGGTTTTAATTTGACTTTTCTGTTTTAAAAGAAATAAACGCTATTTCCTATTGAGCTCTTTGCACTTAATGATACTCAACCTGGAGTGCTTAGTTTTGTAAGATTAGATCCTTAGCAACAAGAGCATTTGCAGACACATTCTTGAGGAAATAATCCCCAGCATCCTGACTCTAAGACTCTTTTTCTTCAAGATGTAACTGTGGAAAGATGAAAGGCAGAGCCCCCCGCCACCAACGACCCCCCATCACACTGGGTATATAAGATTGCATTATAGGTGATTTTTCCTTCACTCTCATTCTTCATACCTACTGGGTACCCCATTTATCTGAATTTCAGTTTCTAGTCTACATCATTTTTCTTAGAAATTCAGACATACATTCCTCAGTCAGTCTATTGATACATAAACAACAAACTAAAGCATTTTCTCTTGAAAGCATGGAATAGTGGTTTATTTGTTCTAAACTGTCTAAGGTTGCTTCCATGAGAAATGTAAACTTCATTATTTGGAGGGGATAATGAATCATTGATAAGCTATATTAAAATTATCAGTGAATACAGCATAGAAAATCAGAGTAAGAGACAATCATGTTGGCTTTTAATTATGTTTTAATGTTGCTGTCCGTTATAACCATAAAAGTTAAAAACGATTTGTCATAGTTGTGTTACTTGATTTAAGTTATTTTGGCAATTGGGAAAAGGAATGTTGACCTCACTATTTATTTTCTCTGCATAGTCAAATTGTGTGACTTTTTGTATTTTCCTGCCTGATTGACACAACTTTGTTTTCTGCCTGCGATAGCTGGTGACCTCCATCAGAAGCAGGTTACCAGTGTGTAGGCTTTGTTTCTTTCACTGATAATTTATTAAGGAAAAATGACCCCACCAAAAGTCAAGTCAGTCTATGAGAATCCGAAAGATGATGATCAGTTTTGCAAAACAATTATTTTTTTACCAGATAAATTCTTAAGAAAATACTTAAATCATTGAAACATTCATTCTCCTGGCCCACTGAAATGACTGTGAAATAATGAGATCAGTTACATAATTCTTTTCTATTAAAAAAATTCTTATAATAAAAATAAACTCTCAGGAGCTTAAGGGAACTCCAACAATAGTCCCCTGACATCCTCATATGCAATCTTTAGCAACAGGCACATATGGTATGATTATTATAAAATTTTATAAAAACAATTGGTTTTGTGATAGTTCACAAAGGAAAACAAATTCCAATGAAAAGAACCATGTTAGATTTTCTGAGCTGTGGGAAAGAGGGAAGCAGGCTACTGTCTAAAACCAGATTTATGTGCATATGTTTGCAAGAAATTTCCATGTCTAACTATTAAGACTTAGAACCCACTTAGACAGATTATGGAGATAAAATCAGTTAACTTCACAAAAATCACATTTCTCACTCCAAAACTTATTGGTATAGCCAAATCTTTCCAAATGGCAAAAATCTTAAGAGCAGTATCAGTAAACATGGGTTAAAAAAAAAAAAAGAAAAACAAGGAATAATTGCCTGTGGTGTGGAAACAGTCTTATTAGTATTAACCACATATATATATTTTTTTTTTGTTTTACTAGCCACATGAATGTCACCACTCGAGATGTGGCTAACAACCAAGCAATCTTTAATAGGCCTATTAAACTAGGTTGACCAGAAGTACAAAACATTTAGGTCTTACAGAATGCTTGAACAAAACAAACAAGTAAAACAAGTGCATTTTGAAGGCTTGCTGGTAAGAGGTATACCAGTGTTGAATGGGATAGAAATGGGCTGTGTGTTTACTATGCATTTTATACCTGGGAGATAAGGGATACCAGCCACAGGATGGGAAAGCAGTCGTGGACATACACATGAAAAACATGGTGAGATCTTTTTCCTTTTAAATTCCAACACAAGAAAACTAATGTTTAGACTCTTGAACACTGATAGCACACACATGCCAAGTCTACTTCTATAGCCTAATAATGCATGAATTTGGCTTCCTGCCTGAACAAATTCAGGCAGTCAAAAGTTTAAAGAAACGGATGTGGCATAGGTATTTAAAGGATGAGCTAGATACACTGAGATCCTTCTTGTTTTCAGAATTTCTTAGAAGATGCTTGCAGTCAAAATGGTTTCTGACTAAAATGTCATCTCCTGTAGTCTGAAGTGTACTAAATCTTATCAAAACAGCAGCGAGTTCTTAATTTCCAGTAAAACATCCACAGCTCTTTCTGGAAACTGGAAGGAGTTGAAATAGCTGCAGACCTACTTTGGTCAAACCTTTTTTTTAATAGAAATATATATATATATATTTATAGAACCAAGTGATATAAAGTGACATACCAAGGGACAATGTATTTACAAACAGTAAAAATAACCTACTGTGTATTATGGGTGAAAATGATTACAATGCCTCTGAAGACATTCTATAAGAGGTAGATGACAAAGGGGAGACTGTACTGCCATCTTCAGATGTCCCCGGCTTCTACATTCCTCAGTGTTTTTTCATTCTTGTGGGCTGGGGGGATGTTTAATGGCTCCCAAGTCCTATACTCCAAGGTCACCACTGTCACATGAAGCAGCTCATCTTCATTTGGTCACAGGGAGCAGAAATCTGCCCAGATTTGAACTCCTGTTGACAATGACACCAAAGAGTGACTTTCTTTGCTCTGGGTGGACCTCTTTTCACCACAGTGGTGATGAATCCTCCAGTTATCTCTGCTGCAGCTCATAACCACAGGCTAACATTTCTTCAGCAAACATTGCTTAAATGCCGAAGGCCTCTGAGAGAGAAGACAACCCTTTGCTAACTTCCGGTTTCCATCCTGACACTGCACTGTCCTGGTGTGCCAGCCGGTGTCACAGGTCCTAGAGCAGGCCAGCCAGGGACCTGTCACCCACTGCAGCTGAGGAGGGTGGGAGCCCACCTTATTGCTGCTGTGGCCAGTGATGGAGTTGACTTTTTGAGTGTACTTATTGGGAACAAAAAAACTGTAACGCACGTCTAGTGCCTTCGTTGGGTCTGTGGCAAGAATCTGCACGATTAGGATTTCCTTCGTGGCTGAGTAGCCCATCCCATGCAAGAAGTCGTCTCTGTGGCTCCAGCCGCTGTAGTTCATGACAGTCCCGTTGATGTCAACGATGGTTTCTGAGGTGGAGATCATGTACTTGCCATTGATCAGGTACTCACCATTTTTCTTCTTCAGGGCTAAGTAGGCAGTGAATCTAGTCTGGTCTTTGGCTTTGAACTGTCGGACTTTTATGTGGGTCGCCCCTTCGGGAATCTTTACGACGTCAGTGTAACCCTTACTAGAGTCGGAATATCCATAGGGGTGAAGATGGAGGAAGAGAGAAGGGGGCAAGACGTGAGGGAGAGGGGATAAAAGGAGGAGGAGGGAAGAGGAAATAAGTAAACATTTAAATAGATAAACACAGAAATCCTCTAAAAATCTTATCGTAACACAGTTATGTATTTCAGAGATTAGTTTAAAAATGACTTTGAAAGTTGATTTTGTCAACAAAATACAGTTGTGGTTAGACTATCATTCCACGCATTTTTATTGAGGATGTTCAAAAGGAGGATGATGTTAGCCACCTGCCTTTGATTGAAAAATTGATATTAACATTAGAGATTTATACAAACACTACCATCCTTACCAAATCCTGTCATCTTACAAAGTAACTTTATGTTCTTTCTGGCAAAATGGGATTCTAAATGTAAACACAAATGATCAAAAATTTGCCCTCAATCTTACAGAAATCTTGAAATGGTTTTGCAAATGCTTTTGCATACTACCATTATACGGAGAGATCTAAAATGTTGAAATCCCATTTTCAGGCTAGTGTAATCCCCATCTTTGAAGATGGGACCGAGACAGCTATACTTTTGAAGCTCCTCATGTTGTTCCAATGCGCAGACTAGTGTCCCACTGAATTAAATGTGGGGAGACATAGATTTAACTATTACACTTGAGACAGAGGCTCTGTTCTAATTTCTACGAGAATGTTGAATTTCCTGGCCATGACACAAAATGGAACACAAATTCTATATTGAGGGAATCAGAGCTTAAAACTCATAGCAGTTTTCATTTTCAAAAGAAGAAAAAGGTATCTTTAATGCTGTAGCAAAATTCCCTGAATGCTTAGTATCTATGAAGCATTAAGCTGAATGGAGTAAAGCTTGATGGTGAATAATAAGATAAGTCTCCAGTGATTCTTTATCTCTTCAGTAAAATGGGGAAAGGCATAAATATCCACAGCTTTCTGAAAATGCTAAGACAGAAATGCTAATGGAGCACCAAGGGTCTATATCAGGGAGGAGGAGTCATTTTAGCTAAAACTTTGGCCTCTAAGAAATTTCATAATAAGGTCCCCAATGTGTTTTACTTTCCTGGTTGTTCAAATAGAAATACTTTGTCTGTACTTTTGACTGATGTGAGTTCATTTTGCTCATCTATTCAAATTATTACTGAAGCTTGGAGGTTATATGACCACTGCTTTGTAAACTAAATATCCAAGTGTAGTTTGCCCACTCAAGCATTTCCTCTGAATCTGAGAGGGAGCTGCTCCCCAAGAAAGCCCCTGTCTGTGGGGTGCCTGATGTTCAGTGGCTGCTGGACAACTGCTAGCACTTCCTACTGAGTTGAATCCGATGACGCCACTCTGACCACGTGACTTATGCATGCAGTTGAATTTATTATACTTTTATACTACTTCTAGAATTAAGACTCTATTACAGGACCCTTTAGCTTAAAAAGTGAGGGGTGAAGGAATCATACAGGAGAGCTTTTCCAAGTTTTTACTCCCTAAAGCCTTACTCAAATTCATGAAAATCTGGGTATTTGTCCATAGTCAGCAGGGCTTCAAACTGGGCTTCACAAGCCTGAAGGTTAGTGCCTGGCTTTCTGAGTGCCCTAGGAAAATATGATTCCCTTTGTATTCCTTATCCTTTTTTTTTTTTTTTAAACACCTTTCTTGGTATCATTTAAACTGCACAACAACCAGTTTCCCAGTTTGCCGTGACGACAGCAGAACTGACAGGCTTTGCTGGAAAATGGATGTGTGAGAAAATGGGAGTGGAAGATGACTGAAGCTTTGAGTCTAAACAGAAAAAGGATGGAGCTGCCACTTAATGGCAGGAGGAATGTTGAGGGAGGGCATGATACAAAGTCAGGGTCATAATTTGTGAATAGGTTTGAACTTGATAAGTATTTGACTGTGCATTATCTCCTTTGATCCTCACACCAGTATTAATTTGCACGAGTTACAATTATTTCCATTCTACTCTAAAGACTGCTGAGAGGAAAGAACTAAAGTGACACTTTAAAGATCCTGTGGCTAGTGAATTACTGAGCCAGAGCTTGCTGGAAATATTTCAGTTCTAAGATCATGTGCTTTATATAAATCTTACCAAGCCATGGTAATATATGTGAAATAGTTAAACAGGTCATTTGTACCACATTATCAAATCTTGGTCACATCAATCTGTAAGTGGTTATGCTGCTCACCACATGCTGAAATCATAAATTTTTCATCTTTTCATGTGAGATCTAGTAAGCAGATACTTGAATTTCAAGACAAAAGAAACTTAAAGTCTAAATTTAGAATTTAAAAAACTGATAAGCTCATGTAGGAAGTGTACATAGCATGTAAACATAAGGTAGCAGGTTTAGAAAAAATTATTTTTATTTTTTTTATTAATATAAATTTTTAAAAAAAATTTACATATACTTGCCATCGATTGTAATCCCCATGTATTCCCCATCACCATCTCACCAGTGCACCATCACCTCAGTCCCTCGTGCTCCCATCTTCCCTCAACCCTCCCCCTCCCCTCCCCACCAAGTGTCCCCAGTCTGTCCTTGTCTCCTCATTTTTGGTTTTTGTGTCTTTACTGCTGTTATTGTTATTATTATTATTGTTCTTATTCCTTTCCTTGATCCTTATTTGGTTCCAAAAAATTTTTTTTAATAAATCTTTTAAATACACTTTAACATGTACATTTTTAACAATTATACTTTATTAAACTCCTAGGACAAAGGAAAATAGACTAAACCTGTAGATGTACCCCTTTCCTCAATATTAAAATGTGTCAATTTCTTTTGAAATTATGTAGAGAACGTTTACTCTTCATTTTTAAAGTGTGGGTATGAACTAGAGAGAACCAGCTCATATCTAATATGTAACTAATAATGAATTTCACTTTTTTAAAATTTAAAAAATTAAAAATGTTTAAATTGCAAAAAAAAAGAAAAATTATTTTTCATTGGACTTGCAAATTATTGCTTTCCTTTTCATTTTAATGAATTTAAATTCTTTTAATAACCTTTTATCCCCTGGCCTAAGTTATAACCTTTGTTTTGGCACTCACTAGCTGGTTAAAATTAGATAAAGTACTAAACTTTCAGACTCCTTTTGCAAAACAAATACTTGAGCCTGATCCTCTTTTTTTTTAATATGTAAATGTATTTTATTTTACTTTTTTCATTGTTTATTTTTAAAAAATTTTTTTCCCTTTAATTTATATATAGTTGACATCAATTGTAATCCCCGTGTATTCCCCATCACCATATCACCAGTGCACCATCTCCTCAGTCCTCCGTGCTCCCATCTTCCCTCAACCCTCTTACACCTTTGGAACATATGTAAATGCTGAGATAATGATTCATGAAAGATTTTTGATGTAGATGGTTCAATACAGTTCAATTAATAATCACATCACTAGCAAAAGAATTTAGTAATGCATATTCTAACTCAGAATAAATCCCGCAGTCATATAATTTTGTTGATTATATCAAATATACCAGTTTTTCACAGTATCATAGCATGCAATCATTTTTTTTTAAGTATTTTTATTAGCAGAACTAAGGTGTAGGTCAGAGGCGTGGAGGGTGAGAGGATACGCCAAAGGGAGAGTGGGGAGCAGAATGGTCAGATTGACTGAAATACACTGCTGAGGGGAGCAGTGGGGAGACAGGAGAGGTCTTCTGCGCCATGTGGGTCGGCTCTCTGGCTTGGGATTGAACACAAATCATCACAGTGATAGAGCTGAGACTTAACCCCTAGGCCACCAGGAAGCCCACCATTGTTTTCATTGTTAACTTTGTTTGCTAAGTTTGATAATGTTATTTTATGGTTAAATGGAACACAGTACTGTATATATATCAAGAATATGGGCACCCACGACCAAAACTTCTCAACATCAGTGGTCTGGTAAAGAGGAAAAGCAACCCCCTTTCAAGCATGCTCACTAGTAAGCTCAGTCATCGTGGCTGACAGCAGAGTATTTTATGCCATAAATTGGTACTTTATAGACATATATTTAAAGCAAAAGTATAATCAAGGAACATGAGAGGAAGCAGGAAGCAGACATTACAGTATACATTTCTTTATAGAGTAAATGTAAACCAGTAGTGTTCACTTCAAAATGGATTGTGGTCTATAACCACTTAACCACTGCCGTTAACTTACCTTTTGCAAAGAGAAATATTTTCTTAAGAAAAATACAGCCTAATGAGAATTCGTTTGTGAAAAAGCAAAAAAAAAAAAAAAAAAAAACCAGCAAGGATGAAATCAGCCATCCTCTCCTCTCCTAAAAAGCATTTCAGATCTGCAGAGTATCATTCAAAGGAATGCACAGGCTTTGTCTTCTCAGATGCTGCACTTTGCAAGGTCTGGACCCTGAGGCTATTGATGTTCATCTGCTTCTAGCAGTTCCAGCTAGTTCCCCTGTACACCCAGAGCTTTTTACTCTCCTGCCCTTCCCTTTTCTTTTTCATTTTTTTAATTTATATACTGCCCTTCCCTTTGCATATTCATAACGTGTTAGGAGAGCCCCGCTAGCCCTCTGCCAGCAGATCCTTATAACGTAACACGAGAACTCCTTTATCGCTTTTGTGAGAGTTTAAAGCTTTGATGAGCTCATGCAAGGGCAGCTGTTCTGTCACATTACCTTTTCTTATTGAAGGTTCCGACAACCTTTGTACAACTGGAGTTGTCTCCTCCGCAGATTCCACACTTGTCGTACTGCAGCTTGGAGCCAATGATGCCGTCGCAACCCGTGCGCACACACCTCCCGCGGACGCAGACCGAATTACTGTAGGGTCTACACTCAGTTCCATCAGTCACCTGCATGAGGAGAAACTCATTAGCTGTGCGCAAGGCTTGTGCTCAGCTACTTGGTTTCTTCGGTGAAAAAGCAAGTTCTCATTTGTAGGTTTTGAGGTTCATGGGAGTAACTAGTACATTGAAAAATAATCAACCAATTTTAGTTTCCAGGTAGAGCTAACTAAACATCCTTGACACATGGGCAGGAAAATCTGGGATAAGTGTGGGAAAGGCACTTTCTTGACTGAGCTTAATTCCGAACATACTAGGACACCCATGGTACTCATCTCTGTCACCATACGTGTAATATGTGCCTGTGGTAGGGATAATTCTGCCTTTTTCCTTTAATAGAAATGATCTTTTCACCTAATGCGTAGAACTTGTGTGGAGAGCAGGCTCAAGAACACAGAGATCCTTCTTTGTTGCATGGATGCTATTACAGAAATAAATTAGGAGTCTAAAGCTGACACTCCAAACCCTGTAGTGGTTAGAAAGCATTCTCTATTGTGCAGCAGACTGTTAGATACTGAAATAGACATGAATCAGGAATCTGGAAAAGGAATCTGGGGAAATCAGACAAATGTACCTCCTTGAAGAGACTGAATATATTTTGAGCAAAGGAATTAGTATATATTTAAATATCTAATTTTAAATAGTATATATTAGGCTCTTGTCGTTTATATAGGTGACTATATAAATTACATGGTCAGATATAGGGTGTATCTACAAACTCCTTATTTATGGATGTATGGAAGTGTGTGCATGTGGGTAAACAGAACCAGGGTATACTTCAACATATAACAGCTCTTCAAGTGGTTGTGTTTCCAAGTGACCTTTTTGTTTTGATTTCTCTGTATAATTAAAAAATGAAAATGTATTATTTTCCTATAATGTATTTTAAAATAAGTTAAACATTGCTTTTCAACAATGTGTCATGAATATCTGAAGGCTAGTTCCAGAGGTGGTTCTGCAAATTTGCAGAGTGACTTGACATGTGCAAATTAGGTAACTAGACTTTTAAATTGCAATATAGCATTCATTGTGAGAAATAAAAGTATGTGGTAGAAAATGCCCTTCTGTGATAAACAAGTAGTAACTTCATATGCCTGTATTATAATGTAAATAACCTGCTAGAGGTTGAGTCCTTCTAAAGGTGCATTTACCACAGGTGATTATCTTGAAACCTTTCTTCATGAATCACCAAAGGATTTCTTAAGTAAATGATAGAAAAATGGAAAATTTTCTTGCTTTGCAAGTGTGCCTAGGAAATACAAGCTGTTTTAAGAGTTATTTTGAAGCAAAGGTCATACCTCATTTCCCTTGACAGAATTACATTTTTCAAAAATAGCTTTTAAAACATTTACTTGTTTTATTTACAAGACAATTTTTATTCACTGAATAAAGTTTGAAAATTTGGAAATTAGAGAGATGAAAATAAAACCCTTCCAAAACCTAACTACCCCCTCCAAATAATGGCTGTTTACATTTTGTATCTGCAGACTCCACTCTTCCCAACACTCCCCACCAATGATGCACCACCTCAGTGGGCAGTTTTACCTTTGGAGAAAACACCACATAGTAGCCAGTGCCCTTAGCTCGGCAGGTCAGTTTGCAAACATCCCCTGGCAGGACTCCTGCATATTTGGGAACCCATTCCACAAATGTTTTGACTCCTTTTGTATCAGACTGATATCCATTTTTAGCTTCACATTGCTCCTGACGAAAAGATTTACCTAGAAAACAAGTTATTTTACATTATTTCATCTGTTCTGAAATTTAGATACATCCTTTGTATTACAAATAATCAATCTTAGGAAGATGTTTTTTATTAACCATCTCTTTCCATGCAAGTGTTGAGGAATTTTATTATATCAGCATTGAAAGCAGCCATTGCCTTCTTCCTACTCCCCAACTACTCAATTGCCTATAGTAATGATAATTACAGTCAGACCTGTATTTGTTATTCATTTGCAGGCTGGTAGAACTGTGAAGCACAAGTTTAATGAACTGTTTCTTGAGTCTCCCCTATTTTTGTTGCTGAAGTACAAATCACACATGCAGCACAGGGTTTGCTGATACTTGGGAGCAGCGTACCATTGGGCGGGCAGGGGAGGACACTGCAGGAGCGGTAGATTGCCCTCTTCCCTGTGCAGTAGCGGCCGTTGTTTCTGGGCGCCGGGTTATTGCAGTGGCGGTAGGCAAACTGTACTCCTCCTCCACACGAGCGAGAACACTGGCCCCAGGGCCCCCAGGACCCCCAGTTGCCATGACTTGATGTCTGAAATAGAAAATAGAAGCAATTTTTAACACAGGAGATAGGCGAACTTTCAAAGGGTGTAATTAGAAGTCACAGTGGAAAGTTCATTATAGACAGTTAAATTTTCACTGAATTTAACATGGTCACTGTTAAGTTCCAAGAAATTCATCTCTCCACTCCCCATTGCAGGCAGCACTGTCACTACTGAGCCTCTACTTTCCTTGGCCCTTCTGATATTGCACATTTCAGTGAACAACTACTGAACCATGGCTAAGTCTTTGTCTATCCTGATCTTCCAATGTTAACTAAATGTGTGAGGCTAAAGGTCCTGCACACTCCAGGCCTTACAAAGCTCAGATTTGCAACTTTCTTTCCTGCTTAGCACGAATGTTCTGTTGGCCATATGAACACGTCACATACCATGTCTGCAGTAGCCCCCTCAGCCACATAGATGTACTTCACCTGGGCTTGACTTCATTCCTTATCAGGCGGGAGTCTCACTCGGTAGATAGGAAAAGTGACAAATATTGAAATGTGCCTCCCACCACAGGGAATGAAGACCCCATCAGTCTGTTACTTTGAAAACTACATATCAGGAAGTTGAGAGACTCCAAAAGGAAGAGCACCATAAACTCCTTTGCAGAGGGATTGTGTGGAGAACTTCCTTTGGTGGCCATGATAGGGTATCTGAGAATGCATGGTCCTGAAGATAGTTAATGTGCCCTTGGTAACGCTCTTCTAGAGACTTCCAAACTCTCCCATTAGAGTGAATAAATCCTTTGCTTGGGTCTTGAAAATTAAAGTGGCAGTTGCTGGTATGAAGGTGGACTGGGTACATGTCAAGGGAAGAAGTGTGTCCCTGGAGCAGATGTGGGTGACTTTATCTTGCTCTGAGGAGGAAAACTGTCATTTTGGAGACCAGTCAAATGAGGGCCGAGTGTCAACTTTACTGTTACTATCCTGTTGAATTTAAATCAATGTGTTCTGATAATTGAACTCAGAGAAATTTGAAAGTAAATATTGAAGTGTGATGGAGGCTTGAGGTTGGAGCCTCCTGCAGAGATCTGGTTCACATGCGAAAGCTCTTAATCTGGGGGCAGTGTAGCACTGGGTGGGCAGGCACAACGTGGGCCCTCTGCACGAAATAGGCCCTCTACACACCCACCCAGTGGTACCCTGCTTCCAAATGTACACGGGTTTGTATTGTCCCCATCACCTTCAAGGATAAAAGAGGAAGCTGTAAATAGATCTTTACATGAGAAACATGTTCTCTAAGTCTCCCAGTGACAGTCCCCATCCCGGTCACAGGAAGGTATCTCGGGACCGCAGGCGTCATGCGGTAAAAGTATCACTTACTGAATAGTATTTTTTCTTCGTTTTGTCCACACACTTGCCCTGCAGGCAGATCCTCCCTTTCCCACACGGGGTGCCCTCGACAGCAGGCAGCTTCTTGGTCAGACACACCATCTGGCCCTGACGCACCACGGCGCACCACAGGCGCGCACACACATCCATGCCGGGGCACACTGAGTACTCGGGCCCGAAAGTCAGGTTGCACTGCTGGGTGGCGTCGTAGGTCTGTCCCGGGAGCTCTTCAGGGCCCAGAATCTGCTTTCGTGGTAGATCCAGCAAACAGTTCCCTAAAACAGTAACCGACATTGACCAATGAGCTATGCTGAGGGTTCAAATCACGGATGTGAAAGTTCACTGTAGCAGTTGGTGCTGAGGCAGTGTGCACCGTGTGTGGGGTGAGGCTGTGGAGAAAGGGCTCCAGGAGGGAGGAGGCTGGACCCCTCCTCTCACTCACCAAAGCGCTTCTGGATGGACAGTGGGGGATGTACAGCTCTGGGTGTCTAAATGCTGGAGATATGACTGGCAGGGATCTAATTCATTATAATTATTGTAAAATAATTGCAAATAATTACTTACATTCTATTTTTAAATATAAAAATAATTTAAATTAGATTATGTAAATAACTATTGTAAAATTAGCTGTGTAAATAGCCAGTGTCCAGGCATCCAAAGAAATCAGGCTGGACCTAGAGGAAATTAGTTAATGGACAGAGAAATGACTATAATATACATAATAAGCCTTTGCAACTTTAAGAAATAGTTTGTCCCTGGCACTCTGTTCATATGCTACTCTATAATTCCAATTTATCTCCTCCTCAGATACCTAGCCATATCCCCTTTGCACTAATCCCACCAGTAGTAATAAGGTGACGCCTCATTTATTCTCACATTCACTCAGTGAGCTTTTGCTTAGTACCTGCAATATCTTTCTCAAATATACTTGTTGGGTAAAGACAGAATATTGCTCAGGTCCATCCCCCAGAGTCTCCACTAAAGTAAAAGAAATACACTAAATAATTTCTTACAGACTGATAATTTCAATGGAAAGTTTTCAAGAGTGAACACTAAAGAAACAGTGGCAGAAGAAAAGAAATAATCCTTCATTAGTTTGGGACCAGCACCATCTTTTTACTTTTACTTTTTCTAGCCTTTGCCCCTGTTATTTCACGCAACTGGTATTTGCAAGGGGTTGGAATCGAGTATACCACACATAGGTTTCTGCTGACACTGTGTTGTAATATGAGGAATAAAACAGAATAGGGATCAACAGCAGTTGGTGCAAGGGCAGTGCAAATTCAGAAGCTGAAACACATGTTCCTCCTCTCCCCCCAAACTTCCCTATTAATCCCTGTACAGTGAGTTAACCCTAGTCCTCTTCTCTCTTCATCTGTGGGCATGCTAATGCCCATTGGTTTCTGCATTTCTGTTTACTTGAATGTAATAATAATTATTTGTTGCATACTGTGTCAGTCTCAGTTCTAGGTTTATTTAATCCCTAGAACTTTGAGACCAACTTTAGTATTTTCCTAAACGTATTGCTCAGAAAACTAAGGCACACCATGATAAATCATTTACCAGGTCACAGAGCTAGGAAGATTGTATGATGACAACCTGCCCTTCTCATCATACACCAATCCTTCCTCTGCTCACACATGGCAGATTTCCTGCTTTCCTGCTAAAGGGCAAGAGTGTGCAGGCATCCTTTAAGTGGTGGATCTGGTGCTTCATGGTAGAATCACCCATTTGAAAATCTAATTCTGGAGAACACTAAGTGGCTGAGTGTTCTTGGCCAAGTTAGCTGACCTCTCCCAGATTTATTTTTAAGACCTGTGAAATGTTTCTCTTTTCACTGTGACACTGTGAGAATAAAATGAGCTAGCACAAATATAATGAACAACCAGAAAATTATGAAACAATGAGACTGGCATTATTCCCACCATCTTTAGCGAGATCTTTTAGATGTGTTTGATTTATTCTTTTTATTCAAGAGAGGAAAATCGTATGTAAATCCTACTTTCCACTGGAATACTAAATATTCAGCACATTTAAAATATCTGTAAATGTTTTTACAACTACACTCAAGCTTTTTCAAAGTGAATACCTTAGAATTTGTCAATCTGTGATGGAGGCATTATATGAAAATGAATAAGGAGCAAAGTTCCTATTTAACTTCTGAGCCAGAACGTTTGAAGAGGTAAAGCTTCTTAAGGCAAGCCAGAAAAAGCATTAAAAATCAGTCCCCAGCCAAAGAGAACTTTGGGAGAAAAACATCAAGTTAAAAGAAAAACATCAACATCAAGTCAATGGGAAAGAATGATAGTAAAACCTCACTAAGCTTTGTTTAGAAGACAGAGCTGACTGGGCACTCAGGATGCCCGCAGAGTACTATCTACACGCTACGTAAAAAGCAGCACTGTGCAACCCAGAGAGCAAGCAGGCCGCTAGAAAACAGTCAATAGGGCCTCCCTGGTGGCGCAAGGGGTTGAGCGCCGCACTGTGGGGCTTCTGCAACCACTGCAGCATGAGTTCGATCCCGGGTCAGGGAGGGAACCCAAATGGCAGCTCAACAGACCTCTCCTACCTCGCCCCTGCATCCCTCAGCAGTTTGTTTCAGTCCATCTGCCTGTTCTGTCCCCCACTCTGACTCTGGTGAATCCTCTCACCCCTCTGCACCTCTGGCCTGTACCCCATCTCTTGTATGCACAAATAAGTAAAATATTTTTAAAAAAAGACAGTCAAAAAATCTCTGAGACAGCAAGAATGCTTTCCAATTCTCCAAAAGTGCTGTTTCAAGAAATTTTATTTTACTGAAAAGCACCGGGCATAAGAAGAGAAAACTGAATAGTACCTGAGAAGTAGTTAACATGAGCGGGGGTGCATGTGTTATGTGTCCTCTGTGTTCACCTTGAACTCAAACAACTCGCCCCCTCTCTCTCTACACTCAGCCACTGACATCCTTTCTACCTCACTCAGTAGATGGACCATGAAAAGAAATGTATAGTGCAAACAATTTGAGATCAGCTCCCAATGTAGAGACTTGCAGGTGTGACCTCTCTTTACAAAGCTCAATACCATATTGTATTTCAAAAGTGAAGAGCACATTTGCTTTAGTATTTAAAACCATAAGTCAGCACAGTGGTTTTCCATCAGAGGTCATACTAGATTATTCCTTTTCTTGCTTACTACAACATAACTCGAATCACCATTAATTTACTACCCCAGTACTGTCAGTATTAGGATTTGTTGTGGCATTAGTTTCCATTTACCCTGAAAGATATGTCTATTGATTTCATATATCTGTTGAATTATCTCATTTTTCCATAAAAGAAGTATATAGATATCTACCAAATAGCCTGCTGCTAAGGCACAATAAAGAAATCAATATACAGCCTGATTCTGAATCTCAGTATAAAATATTTAAAATTGAAGTCAGTGGATTGGATATACATTTCCTCCCATTAAGAACTGTGTACAGTTTGAATGAAGGATGAAAGAAGAAATTGATTGATCTCTTAGTATCATTTTCTTGACCTCTAAAGGGATTCAATCTATGACTGTTTTTCTTAATCAGTTTTACTGTCATACCCACTGCTCTTCACATTGAATACATCTAGTTTTTAATTTACTCTGGTCTGAAATTTTATCTGGGCTTTGCTGACATTTTGTCTGTTCTGTTATATATATATTGCCAAGTCCTTCCTTCCCTCCCTCCCTCCCTCCCTCCCTCCCTCNCCCCCCCCCCTCCCTCCCTCCCCCCTCCCCCTCCCTCCCTCCCTCCCCCCCTCCCTCCCTCCTACCTTCCCTCTCTCCTTCTCTTCTTTCCCTCTTTTTTTAAAATATTTTGTGTACACAAAGTGTTAGTTTCCAAAAGAGACACAACAAACATGTGAAATATATATGTGGTTTTATCACCCATGTTAAGCTAAATGCTTAGAGTCAGGTGAGAATTTATGGAGTAAAACTCAATGATTTGCAATGAACAAAGAAAAGAACTCTCTTCCCTATCCACAGGGACATGTGCAGGAGGGGTGAGGGTGAGGAAAGGAACACCGTGCCTCTGAGAAATGGAACAGAAATATGTTCTATTTTTTAGGTATGATGTACAACTTTGTCTTGCATAGTAATGATTAATGGAATTAACGAGCTATGGTTGGTTGTTCTTTATTCATTTTTCATTCTCATTTCTAGTACTGTTCTTATTTCCATCTTCTGTTACTTTTCAGTATTGAAAAGGCATGAAATTAAGATTCAGACCCACTATCCATGCCCTAGGAGAAATTAATCAATACTCCTAGTAAAACTCATCCTGAGAAGTCTAACATCACAGCAAACTCTCCTTTCACTTCCCATCATCATCATCATCATCATCACCATCACCATCATCATCATCATCATCATCACCACAATGATCATCATCATCATCACCACCATGATCATCATCACCATCATCATCATCATCACCACCATGATCATCATCATCACCATCACCATCATCATCACCAACATCACCACTACCATCACCACCACCATCACCATCATCACCACCATGATCATCATCACTACCATGATCATCATCATCACCACCATGATCATCATCATCACCATCACCATCATCATCACCATCACCATCATCATCACCAACATCACCACCACCATCACCATCATCACCACCATGATCATCATCACTACCATGATCATCATCATCACCATCACCATCACCATCATCATCACCATCACCATCATCATCACCAACATCACCACCACCATCACCATCATCACCACCACGATCATCATCACCACCATGATCATCATCATCACCATCACCATCACTATCATCATCATCACCATCACCATCATCATCATCACCATCACCATCACCATCACCATCACCATCACCATCGTCATTCTAGCCCTGCAACTCTTCTCTTAGGTAATTGTTTGAAAGTCTAAAATTCAAGGAGAAACTGGTGCATTTGCCTGCTCTTGATGACTTATTATGGGCCCAATGATTGAGGAACTTACAAGAGCACAAAATGGCGCACACAATTATTGCTGATCTAAAGTAATCCAAGGGGCCTTTTTGTGAAGCTGTCAGAGACATGAGGGGCATATTTTAGCAGATGTAATGCCAAGGAAATTAGATGGAAAATTATTTGTACCAAGAAAAGTAGAGTTTTTTTTTTACACGTGTACATCACTATGGTCTTAAATGTATGTTTGATCTGCAGACTCTTAAAGAATCTGTCTCTTAAAGATCGCTTTAAAAAAATCAAAACTAAAACCAGAGAGGACTGCATTTTATGACTACGACCTTCAAAATGGAATGTTAAGATCACATTGTCAGCTTTATAGTCTGTATTTACAAAGTGTCAGACTGTTTCTATTATGATGTTATACTCAAAGTTCTAGGTTCGTAAGTTTTTGCACCTTTCACCCTTCAAATATGCTAAATGTTAATTTTCCAAAGCTGTCTCTAGATCTTCCTTAGCAGCTGTGTCGTCGGTGTTCTTGAACTGTGTCTAGTTAGATGGTGGCCTTCCTTACCCCTTGGCTTTGTGGACTTAGGGATATAGCAGACACAGCTATCTCTTTTGATTTCAAGGTTATTAAACACTTGAGAGAGGTAATTCAATAACTTGCTTTCACTGCACAATTTCTCTGCCAATGCTTACCTTTATTTTCAAGGATCACACTCCTCGCCAGCTTGCCTAGAGCTAACTTGTATAAACACTGCAGAATGTCTACAAGTATCTTGGCCAGGCAGCAGGAGGGGAAGTTGGGGGTGGGGGTTCCCTATGAGACATGGCTTCTCTCTTTCTGAATCACAAGTCTGTAGGCACAGTTATTTTAGACTGACCTTTCAACTATAACCTAATTCTTCCATATTTCTTGTTGGAACTAAATCAGGAAACACTCAGTACTAATGAATTTAAATTTGGCAGTGTTGAGTGCTACAAATGTTCAGCTACTTATGGCTAATAATTTTAAAAACAAATCAACTAATTTGAATTTACTTGTGCTCTAAAACCTCATTTCTCCAGCATTGCTGGGGTGGGGGGTGGGGCAGAGAGAGACAGATGAGATCTTGTACAGGAATGGAATTTTCAGATACCACATTTTAGGGACTACCTAAAAATTTCAATTTTTTTGCTGCTTTTATATTCATATCACCATGTATTCTTCCTAAATAACTGAAAATCGAGAATCAGTGTGATTTTAATGCTTTAGGGCCACATTTAAACATTTTTACTGTCTCCTTGCATCCTGATAGCACCTCTTGATCTCAGTTTACCTAACTGAAGGGCTCCCACACCCCATCATGACTCTTTAATTACTGGTGGCTTAGAAATTTATCATGGAGAAATAGAAAAATTATAAAGTATGACTAACATGTCTATAAATGGAAGTCTGAAAAGCTCTCTAGGAGTAAAGTGAGAGGGGTTATGCTTTGGTTCCATCCGATCAGTTTAGTCTTCTAACAAAGATGTGCGGTTTTTGTTAATGTGCTTGCTTTCCCACCTTAAGCTTTGACTTGCCACTTGGTTGGAACTGTCAGTATCTCAAACAGCAATAGCCCCTATGGATATACTCTCCCCTCAACTCATTTAAATCAGTATTTTTGGCCCTAATTTAAAAGCAATTAAATTATTTGAACTCATATATAAATGACAGTGTTACAGAGAGTATCTGTCTCAAGTCTATAGCTGTGCACCCTATTTTGAAATGGTTGTAAATGAGCTTTGCCTTTTTGTAATAGAAGCATTCTTTCATTCTTATTCTCCTGAGTTTACTTTATTTACTATGGACTACTGACTAAATTTGCTGTACGTTTTTTAGAAATCTAAGCATGGACTTTACTGAATCTAGAAATAATATTAAAAAAGGGAAGACAATACTGAAAGCCTATTTACTATACAGAAAGTAAAATCATGAATTCCACAAACATGCAGTAAATCATACCAAAATTATGGCAATGAGGAAAAAAAAAATTGCACAGCATTGTAATTAGCTGACCTAATACTTGAACAGGAAAAAAATCTGGTCCCATTTTAGCCATAAGTATTTGCTGCCTTAGCAACTAACTCTATTCAGTTAGTGATTCAAAGTTTAGCTCAACATTTTGGAATGTATAACATGTGATTTTTGAAATAAAATATTACTATTATTTCATTTTCAGAAAGCCTGAAAAAAAGAAAAAGTAATATTAAGAATGGGAACTAAAATTTCACCAAGGGGGCACCTTATTAGACACTGTCTTGGTCCATGGAGAAATGTAAATAATTAGGTAAACATTCATTTCCATAACTTTACTGGCATTTAATCAGCATTGTAAACTGAGCTAAACGGAAAACTGCCACTTTATTATTCGTATAAAGGAAACACCTAGTACACTGAATTTAACATGATTTCTAAATCTTTAATAAATTGGGGTGTGCTTTTAACTAACAAAGAACATTAATTTTCATACTGAGAAATTTCATGTGATTGTTATTTTTAAATTACATCTTTTTAGTGAGTTATTGTTGGCTTATGAAACGTGTATGATTTTGGGGTCTAGATTCACATCTTGTCAGGTGTAAATCCCAAACCATGTCTACCAGGTATGGACTGTTTACAAGAGCAGGAATTCTAAGT
Source organism: Galemys pyrenaicus (assembly GCA_019455555.1). NCBI lineage: Eukaryota > Metazoa > Chordata > Mammalia > Eulipotyphla > Talpidae > Galemys > Galemys pyrenaicus. The sequence goes on from JAGFMF010011629.1 coordinate 11,431,775, forward strand.
AGTTATAAGTAGCTAAAATATTACTGATTCATCATTATTAGCAAAAATGAGTTAATGAACAAAACTGGTTATAAGATATAGGGAATTGTGTGATGGAATTTATTTTCATCTGAGAAGAATTGAATTTATCGATTGCTTTTGACAATCTTTTTGCCACAGTTTAATGGCCAGCTCACTATGAAATTACAAACATATAAAGCCAGGAACTTTGTGGAAGTAGGAAAAAACATGTATCACCGATTCTTTTTATCTCACTTTGAGATACCTTTATAGGTAATTATTATGATCAAGAATTTCTGTTGCAATCAATTCAACCACCAATCTTAGAAAGATGGTCATTTTCAGAGGACAAAAAGGAAATTTCTGGAATATGAAAAACATGAACCAAGTGATATGGCCATCTCTTTCAATTGTGGTATGATGAGCATAGTCTCCTGTGTTTAAAGTAAAGGAATGCCAGAAGTGCTAGTATTTAAAAGGAAATTTAAGGAGTTCCTCAACTTTATCTTGAGGTGCCCAAGAGGGTGCCTTCATTTTTCCTTTCACACAGAATGGTAAGGCATAAAATTTTGAAATCGCTTATTTCAAAGATTACTTAAGGGCGAGAATTTATTATTTCTAAAAACTGTGACTTCCTTAGTATTTTTACAATTTACAGCACTAATCTTGGGCTTACAGAACATAAATACACTCTCCTTATGAACTGTATGTAAAGGATATGCCAAAGATTTTCTTTTGAACTTCTTTCAGTGTTTTCTCTCTGTTCAAATGCTGTTCTATTTCTGTTCTGCAGTTTTGACTCCACTCTCAGGAGAACCTGCTGTCTGGATGAAACCAAATTCATCCAGGGAATGCAAACCCTTTCCTGGCTTCATGTTGCCATAAAGGAAATCTGACAGAACTGTCACCTCTGTCTTAACCACACCCCTGTAATAAGCATGAAACAAATAATTCTGAGAGTCATATTAATAGCAGGGAAACAAGATGTCTGCCAGTTTCTCACAGGAAGCTAGTGGTGAAAGAAGGAATAAGAGCCAGACTTTCAGGGCACTAACTACACATTCTGTGTGGTCTCCCACACTGCTTCTCTTTTGAACTTTTCATTTCAAAAGCAAAAATACCATGGCTATAATGCCACCAAGGACGTTGGCACTACACACCCACCGCTGGGCTAAACAACCATTGTCATGGAGAGCAAGGGGAACACCACAAGGATATAATAAAGCAGAACACAATAATCCCAAGTTGTGTTTCTGACTGCTGTCCTTGCCGATACCTACCATGGCCATCATCCAGGAATTCCGTGATGGTGGCCGAGGTGCATTTAGACCAGGGCTTGGACGCATCGATGCTGGTTAGGATGGAAGACATTAAACGCTTATCTTCAGTGGAACCAAAGTTCTCTTCACAGAATTTGGAGTCATCGTGGGAGAGGCCAAGTAGATGTCCTAAGAGAGGGGATATAGGAAACACATATAATGAGTGATTTGGTATTTCTACTCTTCCATGACAATTACGCTAAGCACTTGATTTCCATTACTATCACCCCACCCCCAGACCCAAGATTATTTTAACTGCCTTCTCATGCAGTGACTGGTCTCTAGAGAAACTAAAGCTGCATGTAGTTAGAGCAGTCACTCTTGGTGAGCATTGAGAGAAAAACTGAAAATTACACTAAGCAATGGAGGCTCCCCTAATCCATCTGGATCACACATGCTCAGTGATATGTAGAGACAAAGCTTATTTTAGAATCTAGAATATGCAGGGCAACTGTAGGATTGTCATAGCCCTCACTACATATTATTTTGATTACTTGTCTAATTTTCATTTCTCTGATCAACCTTAAGTCCCAACAAATCACAGTCTCTCTCCTCACCCCCTTCCACTGTCGAAAACTCTGTATTATAATCAATGTTCTGCAAGTTGCCAACACTTAGTACATGGTTTTTGAGTGTCAGTGACATCTACTTTCTTGGACAAGTAAGTAGGTAGCTATACAAGAAATAACTAAGAGAGAAAAAGAAAGAGGAAGTGAAGCTGTGCAAACGTGAACTTGCTTCGCCCCTACAAGTCTTTTATTTAATGACTTATGACCCTTTCCTAGTCTCACAAGCAAATGACATATATGAAAACTATACCCATTTTCATGAAAGAAATGTTTCAAATAGCAAGATGCTATCATGGTGTATTAGAGCTTGAAGAGTAAACAAATACTGGAAAGGCAAATAATTGTACAAAACCAATGAGCTAGGTGGGGCTTGTGCTAAAATCATCAACCATGTTCCTTGTAGCCCAGCTTACGTGTCCTTTCTGCAAACTAGGAGTTATTCCACACAGTGCATAACCATATTCTTATCATCGGACTAAATTGCTTTTACTATATAAGATTCATTTTCATGTAGTCTAAGGTTCAAATGACATTCTCCAATAAATCTAAAATGGTCCTTTAAAAAAACCCAGCAGTGTAAAAAGGCTAGCATGGGCAAGTCATCCTAGTAGTGTTCTCTGTAAAACTTAATGGAATAGAATAGAAATCACCAAAAAGGAATGTAGCAAATATGATAGAGAAGTGGTGACTGCAATCTCTGGAGGGTTGAGTGCCAGAAGCAGGGATCCTGGCCACATCACCCAGGCTCTGTGTGTACCAGCAGCCTTTTTCACGATGCATTCCAACTACTTTCGGTCAACTTATTAAATTGCTGATACCTCATAACAAAATTGTCCACTGAACTGTCGGTTGCTGTTGTGGCTAAAATTAAGTGGCTAGGGCTCAGGGACCTTCCACCAGCACTCCACACTTTGAGGCTAGTTTTGCAGATATTCATCTCAATGGTCTTTACAAGTTGCCCTGGGGACACCCTCCCACAACCATTTGGTCAGCAGCTCCATTTGGTCAGCAGCTTGCACGTGCACAATGTGTAGAGTACTTCCCAAGTGATATGCAAAAGAAAATGGCGGGCGCCTGTCCATTTTGGGTGGTATGTAGAGTCTTTTATAGAGCTCAGAGCTCACAGAAAAGCAGGCCCTCTTTTGAAGTCCTATTTGAAAATACCTACGGTCATTTCATGAAGATGCTTGTTGAGAACACACTCTGTGCTTCTCGAATTTCCCTGTGCTAGACTCTTTATCAATTAACATGGTGGGACTTGTGCAATTTCAGTAATGTGCTATTCACTGGAATCCAGGTTTTATGCTTTGAAAAATTAGATTGCTGCATTCTGGTTCATAAGATCTCCGTCTGTTTAACAGAGTAAGTCTTTTCCTCCACATCAATATAAAGAAATACCACTATCCATATGCCGTTTTGTGACTGCGTCAAGGGATTTTCACTGCATTTGCAGGGGTGCACTTAGATTTTTGATTTAAAATACAGGCAGACACCAAATTCACTTCGGGGGGCCCGGGACAGTGCTTTCATTTTTTTTCTTACCTTCAGAGTGGCAAGGCATAAAATTTTTCAAGATTTCAAATGTCAACCAGACAGTTTACTTTAAAATATGTTGGTATGCTTTTAAGACTCTTGACATATTAGTTAGCATAGCACTGAATTTTATGCTCCCTAAATTTACTAGTTTATTAGGGTAACTTAATTATGGCTGAAAGACACGAAAAATTCTTACATACTAATAAGAGATGATTGCCATTCTAAGCATGAGCGAATTGTAGTTGCACTTCAGCAAGAGCTAAAAAGTGATGTGAATTCTGTAAGATTTCCAAGTCAGTCAGAAACGGATGGCCTGAGAGTTAGCTGAAAGAGATGGGATTTTAGGAGGGGCGGGGGCAGGTATATTCTGTCTTGAAAGGAAGTCCGATGTCTGGCTGTAGAGGCAGGCACTCCCCAGAGTGATGAGACTGAGCAACACGAAGAGCACTCAGGGACCCAGAGGTCAGCCAGTCTGCTCCACAGTGACTGGAAGCGGGGTGCAGTGAGAAGCCACATGACTTCTCTTCAGGAGTTGGACAGGAATTGAAATGGAAGAGTAATGTGAGGAGTGTTGGATACTCTTCAAGAAAGATGTGACAGACATACTAAAGACTATGAACAGCACAAGGAATGGTATTTTCAAATATGGGTGTCTAGTCATTCTTGTGAAGATAGCCTGGGTCAGTCTCAAATCAGCCCATATTGTTGAGTCCTGAAATGGCAAGATACTGTCACAGCATAAGGCATTTTAAAGGGACACTCACAGTAGATGATACTATGATACTAACAGTTTACTGACCTAGAAAAATCCAGACTCCAGGAAATTTAAAATAGAATTTCACAGCTGGCAGCAATAATATTTCAAGTGGATGCCGTGAAGGCGAATCATTATTTATTGTCAAGTCACCGATTACCTCAAGATCCTTAGTTTTTCCATCAGTCACCTCTTTCAGTGAAAGTTTGTTCATAAATCACCCACAGAGATACTTAAGTTTATAGATGTGGCTTGGAGATTAAGCTTTTCTTTTAAATAGAGTCTTTAACAGGATTATCATAGCTTGGGTTTACAAATACGTGCTTATGAGAGTAAGGTAACAAACAGAGAATATTTTAAAAAATGGAGTAAATGTTTACCAAGTCCTAGACTTGGCAATCTGTTTTTGTTTTCATCAAAAGGTGTTTTTAGATGAGTTACTAGACCAATACAGTTTGTTGAAGAGTAAGATTGTGGAGGAGGCTAGGGATGGACTCAAGAAACCCACAGAGATAGGTCATTCCTATGTTGGAAGGATAGAAAGCTCATTTCTATATCCAGTCAAAGTGTAGGAAAAGAAGGATGAAGAGAACTCAAAGGAATTTTCAAAGTATCTGAAAAGATCTGAAGAAGCTCAACCAGTTTTTTTTTTTTTTTTTTGTGAAAGAGAACATAAAAACTTATAGTGAGGATTTGTGGTGGCCATTTACTGTCAGGGTTTAAGTCAGACACCCCAAAGTCTCATGTGAAAGAAGAATTAAAACTTGTATTTGTAACCATTTGCAATCAGTAAACATGCAAGATTGAAGTGCCACTTGTTTTCTTTAATTTAATTAAAAATATTTTTTATAATACTGGATGTGTTAGTCTTGACTTTAGTCAGTGGAAGCTTTTCATCTAAAATCCAGAGGCAACTAAGGAACAAAACACACAAATAGCATTTGCATTTATAAACTCAAGAAGCAAAGAAAGGGAAATACAGAAGTAAGAATGAAATTTTGAGAATAATCCAACTATCTATTTATTTTCCCAAACCATGCAGGCAACAGAACTATTTTGATATTTGAAATCATAAAACTCAAGGTTCCAAAATTGTGGGTTTTTTGTATAAAATCTGTTCTTAACAGATATTAAATCCTGTTATAAATACAATTGTCCTGCTAATTTAACATCAAGAAGAAGTTGATATGAATTACACTAAGGAAAGAGTTTCATGATCAATTATGTCCAATAAAACCCATAGGGTTGGGTCTTAGCTATATTATTAGATCAAATGCTATGCTGAAATAGCAATCATCTAATAATTTTTTGCAGTATTATAATCCTCTTTTAAAATCATCTTTTAAAATGACAAATGGATGATATTTTATGAAATAAATTTCTGATAGTCACAATATAGTTTAAAAAGCATCTTACATCTTTAAATTTACAAATGAAGTTGGTGCTAGAAATATTGATGTTGTTTTAAAGGAAAATGTTGACTGAGCTTCTCATTCAACTCAAGTATTACTGTACAACTAGGATTGAATTATAACATTAACCTCAGGAAGGGAAGTGGCTGTTTTTCTAAACTTAGGTAGGCAAATTAAACAAAATTTCAAGCTCCTGTCTCCTGACTCCAAATTGACCACTGTACAAGGGGACAGAGATGACATTCTAAAAAAAGTCACCAGAAGCTTTGTAATGTGTTTATTCAAGAAGCACAGCTCAGATGAAGCATATTTCTTAATGAGGTCATGTTTATATTTTACCTAATTTTCCAGCTGGGATTACTGAGGTGCAAGAAGTTCTGGCCAGGGGTTGACTAGTGAGTCAAGAGTTCTTAGGGGATCAGAACCTAGAATCTAGGAAGAAGGAGATCCAAAAATTGCATCATAGATGTCTACTCCAGTGCAAATCCTTTTGTAGGAGTGTTAGAATTCTTAAACTACCTTTTCAAAACATTAAATGTAAATCATAAATGTTGTAGCAATTATGTAATTTGAAGGAAGGAAAAAACACTTTAATGAACTACCTGCTTTATAACATAACTTTCAGCTATTCGTCACTGAAAATTAACATGTGTATAATCTATACTATTTGAAGGGCAAATCTATTCTTCACCCAGGAAAACAGTATTTTTTCACTTTGCATTAGCTGTGTCAGTGTCCTTTAGGATCAAATTCAAGATTATCTCCTTCAAAAGGAAGAGTAACCATTATCAAAATCCCAACCAGATGATGAAGTTTGAATTTTACCCTGGTTGACTACTACTTGGTGACCTTAGAAAGGTTTAAAAACTTCTCTGTGTCGGTATCTTCCTCTCTTGGGTGACCTGTCAATAGTTATTGCCTCATGATATTTAATGAGGATTAAATAATAAAAAAGATGCAAAATGCTTAGAATACACACCTGACAGATATCAAATGCCGAGGAATTTATTATTTTCATGAATATTCTGGATTTGTTACACTTTACTTACAGGTATCCTAATATCTATACATTTTAATGCATTTTGATATTACTAGATACTGAATTAGGGAGAGAAGGGGAGATTTTATAATTTTATGGAAAAAAATCACACATTAGGTATATGACATATATATTTTTCTGCCAACTTTAACTTACTGAACTTTCACGCCTTAGCAGACAATCTATAGGCCTCCGCTAAAGAATTAGTATGTGATCTAAACAACAACAAACCCCTAACAGTAAATACTAAATCTCTTAGTGTCACTGGGCTATTAGCAAAGATCTATTCCCACCTTTCATCTGGGGGCCAAGAAAGACACAGTGTGACATTGCTTCTCACTGGACAGAAAAAATGCTCCATTCATGTTGATTAAAGCCCTGGGTTTGGGGGTAAATACCAAGTTTAATCCTAGCTTCCTTTTACTTCACATCTCATGGCCAGTCCTGACATCTGATTCTCTGCACTTGGCTTTGGTGTATGGTGTTTCAAGGGCCTCTGCAGCTTTTCAAAACACAGCCTGTTTAATCTAATCATCTATGGGAGCAGAGTCACACGCACATCAGCATAACCAGAGAACTCCCTTAACCACAGCAAAACACGGCAGCCATGCTGTTGTGTCTCCACCACTTCCTAAGCCTCCAGCTGAATGTTTGGCTTTGACTTTGTAAGTTGCCTGACTTTAGCTTAGGAAGCATTTTGGAGTCTTTCATGGTAGAGAGGTTCACTTAACACATTTTATAATTAACTACCATAAAGCAAAGCTTCAGCATGTTTGCAAATTATGGATTTCATTAGTCTAAATAAAATCAGATTGTGCCCCCTAGCATATTAGGAGCTGGCCCAACATCAATAAAATTATTATGTCAGAGAACCATGTGTGCAGCAGGTGAAGTCTTTATTATTGCAAGCTGATAATAAAAATTTGACAAGTTCAAAATATAAACTCAAAATGTAAACTTACATTTACTTGAAACTTTCTACAATTCACATTTGGGTTGTAAAATGGCTATAACCACATTTTTGCCTTCACTCAAGGCACAGGAATGGAGACTGTGTTCTTGAAAGTTTAAAGCAACTTTCTTAAATGTCCTAACAATTTAGTCAGTGTTTACGTGTACATAACATAGCAAGGAGGAAGGCAATTTACTATTGCCTAGGCAGGGTCTATGGTCATCAAAATCTCTTTTCCAGAAACCTGTCTTGGCATCAGTTGTCTATGCACCTCCAAAATCTATCCTCCTTATGGGAAGGAATTAGCAGGAAAAAAAACAAGTGCTGTAATTAACATCTGGCACATGAAAAGAGTGACTTTTCAGAGTTATTCATTTAACCCACTTCCTTTGGAATTGAATGTCATGGATAGAAAAAGTATGAGATAGGAACTTCAGGTTTGCCTCCGTGTAGTTTACAAGTCAATTCTCACTGTAGGAAATTTTTTAACTGGAGGGGATAGAAGTACAAGGGAACTTTTGATTCAAAATACACTTTATATTTTTCAGCAGAGTGTATAGAAAGAGATAAGGGTGTGACATTCCATTCACAGTCACCCACTGGGAGGGCTATTCTTAATCAAAGGTATCCTTTTATAGCTTAGAGAATAAAGTAGAAAAACTATGGGAATGAACTGGAAATTTTCTCCATAGTTATGTTTTGATCGCAGTGACATATTTCCACTGTGCATGAAGCAAGCTGCACATTTTGAAATGGGCTCAAGCAAATTAAAAACACTCTAGCAAAACCAAAGTTTCATGACATGATTTTCATCACCATAGAAAGCCTGTAGAGATAGTCTCCAAATCTGAAAAGCAGTAAATGTCTAGTAAAAGAGAAAGGAAAATATTACATAAGAGTGGAGTGGAATTAGAATCCAAAACATGGTTAGGGGAGACTGATGACCTAATGCAACAATCTAAAAAAAATTGGAAAGAGATCAGCGAACTACATTACCCAACATCACATGGGCTGCAGAGGCAAAAGACTAACCATATACAGATGAAATGAGACTATTTTGTAAGATTATCTTCTCTAAATTTCTAAGGACTTATACGTTATAACACATGTTCACAACATTCATGCAAAAATGAAATTAAAGAATAATAAAGCAATTAAAATAAAGTAAATGAAATCCAGATCCCTTTATAAAAAGGGAATTAAACCCATATTCCCTATCCTCAGATCTTAAATTTCTCAGATTAAGCCAGACATAATACAAAAGGGAAATTAAGTAGTCAGTGGTTGATACAAGAAATACAGAGAATTCTCAAGAAGTGAATAGTGATGATTTGCCCTAGAAATTAAAGGGGATGCCAGAGTATGGTCATATATCAAAGATTCAGGTGTGATTTTTCTCATAGACACCCACATTTCTCCTACATTGTTCTCTTATTGCTTCTGTTGTTAAGAATGGCTCTTACTGTACCTATCTAGTTTTAAAAATACTGGTTCTATCAGTCTCTGGCTTCCTCCTTCTGACTGCTGAGTGTACCTATGTAACCTAAAACCCTTGGTTTAGCAATTCTCGAGGTCCTGGAAGGGTAAGACTGGAAGGTTCTTTATTTCAGCCCAGTTGGCTTCAGAGGCAGTGTAACCCCAAAGAAGCTTCGTTTGCTGCCACAGTGGTTCTCACTGGGAAACCTTCCCAGATGCCAGCTGTGTGGAGAAAGGGTCCTCTCAGTGCTGAAGGAAGTCTAAGGCACCACAGCCGGCCCAGGGATCCACATGCTTACTTTCCCCTCTGGCTCCCAGCCACATCTGTGTACTTCCTGTGGCCCAGAGCAGATTCAGGGGACACTTCCTGTGTCAGCGCCAAGAGCTAGGTCCCCAGTGCTACCCACTCACTTCTGTTTAGTTGGCAGCCTTCGTAGCTAAATGTGGCGAGGCATGAAGCACTCAACGGCCTAAGCACACCTGCGTGCACATGTTCCCCTTCCGCCTGGCAACGGCTCTATTCGAGGCATAGGGGCCCTAGTCTCCCAGGGAAGCTCTACTTAAGTCACCCTGACCCCCAGCCTCAGCCTCCTTTTGTCTGGGTTTCCCTCCAGATACAAGTCTCCACAGAATGTGTGTGCTTGTGGTGGCAGGGAGGGGTGCTAACCCTTTCTACTCTAAAGAACACTCTGGAATAGCCTCTTTCTACCCCCAAAATGAGCCTCAAGTACTGTAAAAGGAATTGAAGCAGGGCAGCCCATAATAACCAGGGCTATCACAGGAGCTGTTACCTCATTTTAAAACTGGGTAGCAATAGACATAATCAGAGGATGAAAGACAAGCCCAAGGTCACAGACCAGGAAACCACACATGGATTTGAACCCAGAAACGCCTCTGGAAAGCCACCTCTGCCTCCTTTCTTAAAAAAAGGTAGGGGGAGGGGCCTCCCTGGTGGCACAGCGCAGCGGGTTGAGCGATGCACTGTGAAGCATCCTTGCGGCATGGCAGAGCAGCTGGAGTTAGACCCCTGGTCAGGGAGGGGACCCCATGGCATGGCAGACCTCTCCTGCCTCACCTGCAGCTCCCCTCAACAGTGTATTTCAGTCTATCTGCCTGTTCTGCTCCCCACTCTGTCTCTTGGTGAATCCTCTCACCTCCGGCAACTTTGGCCTGTACCCAAACTATTGTATGCGTAAATAAATAAATTTTAAAAAAAAAAAAAGAAAGAAAAAATGACAAAGTATGGCAATTTTAAAAAAAAGGTGGGGTGGAGAGGAAAGAAGAAATAGCACTTCTTTTAAGGAATCTATGTAATCTCACCTTTAGCAGTTAGGGTTTATAACTTCAGATGGATGATGCTGACATTTATCTCTGTTGCTTATTCCTCACTATTTTTTCGGCCTAAAAGGAACCAGCCTTGGGCTTTCCAGGGATTTAGAGTCTTTCCTATGAGACCTCTCACCATCTGAATAATGGTGATTATTTTTTGATGTACTTTCTAAATCTCCCCTGCTTAACTACAATCCTCTCGAGTATTTGGGCTAATTCCCCTTAGCTTCCAATGCAGAATCAGAAAGTTGCCTTGGGCAGCTCCCATGGACACACTCGTGCACACAGATTTGTAATAAATACAAATCTCTTTAGGCTGCACTTTTATCACTTAGTTTAATAAGCATGGATAAGAGACAGGTGATGACATAATCCCAGATCTGAAGTTCAAGTGGCCTATGTATTTTAAAAACACTTTCTATCCTGCTAGGAAAGAGTAGAGACCCAGAGAGGGTAAGATAAAACAGAGAACACAGACACACAGTTGCCACTATCTCAGATTTTGGCTTCTCAGGCTAAACATGCCTAGTTAATAGGGTATTCATTTGGAAAGCTGTTGGATATTATTTATATTAAGGATTTGTGTTTGTGTTAATTTGCTTAGATATAAGAAGAATGTTAAACATTCAGACCATAGCTAATACTTAAGATTTAATATTGAATGGCTAATTTCTATTTTATAGTTGCAATACTATAAAATAGCGCAATTACATCTTTAAAGTTATTTGAACTCCCCAAAGAAAAGTGGCAGCTAGAAATGGACACTTTGGGAATGGGTCTCTGCTTTCTAATAAGATGAAAAAGGAGCTTTCATGGCTATATAAAAAACATGGTTTTTGCTTTGAAAACTAAATCTGTTAAAAGATAGGACAAATGTAAAATAATAATAAAACCATAATTTATTCCCCAAAAGATGATGCTAAAGGTGATACATGCATAGTAAAAGTAAATGAATCATTTAACTAAAAAGCAAAACAGAAAGGGGCTGGTATCTGTAACCTGTTGAATTTGGGCCCTACGCTGACTCCCTGAATAGGTGTTATTATTCTTACGTGTCTGATATGAAAACAATCTTAAAGAGTTTAGAGAAAACCAAGGGGAATCAGGTCGAAAGTTCTTCAGCAAGCACTGAACCCAGAGGATCTAATTCTAATGCTTAATCCTGAGTGCAAACTACCCAGCTACTTAGTAACCGAAATCAGTGCTTGGGAAACACTAGGGTAGTTTTCAATGATTAACTCAGTTCTACATTTCTAGTTGGAGGAGCTAGCTGAGTGTCTGGTGACAAGCAAATCAAGCATGAGACGAGGCAAACACAGCCGGCTGGCCTTTGCCTGGGGTTTCATTGTCTTGGTTTTTAGAAATGAGGCCGGTCGGTGGGTGTGATGTGACAGCACACGTCTGACGAGGCTGGACCCTGTATTTCTGAATCATAGGTAGTATTGTAAACCAATGTTACCTTAATAAAAAAAAATTGTAAGAAAAAAACGAATGCTCTAAAGCAAGGCCTGGATGTTTACTGTAAGTGCCACAATTACCTCTGACAGGACGCGGGTGGGAGTACTCACCAGCCCATGAAACATGATAAATTTCTGTGAAAACTGATTAGCCCTGGATGCGTCAATACTGTTTTGAAGAACATCGAAGAGGGACATCTCTACATTCCAGAGCCCACCGTGACCAATTTCATCTAATTCATTGACGTTTTCAAGGACAGTAGCAGTAGCCAATTTCTCTTAAATGTTTCAAGGCCACCGGCAGGCAGGAAACATCTACTGTGTGACTGACTCTTCCCTCTCCTTTATGAGTTAACCCTAAAAGTGCAAATATAAACAAATTGAATCCCCCAGGGAACATCTGAACCAGGAGAAATCTGGAATTAATTGCCAAGTATGTTGGTTCCTGTTGCAGCTGTTACAAGTGTTTGATTTGGCGAGGGAAGAGAAAAGCGCTGCATACCAATTTCGTGAGCCACGGTGAAAGCGGCGTGCAGGCCATCATCTTCAATAACAGCACAGCTGCGCTCCGGAGAACATATGGTCCCCACGTCTGCCATTCCCAGGGTGTCACATGAATGATGCCCGCATAAATCCTGCCCGGGAGAAAGAAAGGAATCATTCAAATCAATTTACATCCAGAAGGAGCCACCTTGTCGAGCCACTTGCTTGCTCCAAATGGCAAGAGGGGGGTATGTTTATGGTGTCACCTGTTCAGCTCTGGAAATGTTCCAAAGACAAACGAATGGCATCGACTGGCTAAGCTTGTCTGGCCCCCAGAAGCACAGAAGGCTGATGGGACTCATTACTTTTAAAGAGATGTAGGATCAGAGCGTGTCTATTACAATAGCCAAGGCCCTTCCCAGGCTGGATGGAGAGATGCAGGCCCGTCCCACGTGGATCCCTTTCACATATGGTTGTGCATAGGGAAGCCCTGAGATTCTGACCTGAATTCATGCAAAAATTATCAGAAGCCTGGCCTCGTAATTCATTTTCCATCACAGAGGCAACTGCACCCGCATATTTGTGGCAGAATATAAATTTCTCAGTATTTTGCATTGGAAATGAAATTTTAACCCATAAGCATTATTCCTTGGAAGATGGTCTCTTTGTTTCTAAATAGAATTGGAAATTCACAGGTTGTGTCTTTGGAAATATGAGCACTTTTTTATTCATAGTATTTAATGTTGGGTTTCTCAACCTGATCAATCCTCAGGAGATACATATCATTTGCTGTGTTTCTATGGGAGTGTATGTGTCTTTCTGGGAAGGTGTTGCATACATTTTGGGAGATTTGGGAGATTCTCAAACTGGATTGTGATAACATTCCAGTAACAATGATCCATTTAGATGAAAGAGACATTAATAAGAATTTTAAGACAAGAAAATATGTCAAAGTGATTAACATACAATTGCAATGATATAGTTCCACCCACATGCTATTTGAATATTAGTGCACATTAGAAATTCTTGTGTCTGTGGAACAGCCGTTCTTCTGCCCACCTGTGCATATGCAGATGCTTCTTTTCACCAACTCTCTCCTCCACAGGGCAGCAGCCTTCCTGCCTCCTGTGACCTGTACCATGCCTGGGCTTCTCTTCACTGACCTCCCTCAGCAGAGGCAGCTCTCTTCAAGGTCTTCCACCTGCAACCATGCAGGCCTCTCTCAGCAAACCCATCCCTTTCAGGGCAGCTCTTCTTGCCCGCTTATGTCTATGCAAGTGTCCTTTATTCTTCTACCCTTTTCCCTAATAAACCTGCTCATTTAAATATATATTTAAAAAAGAAAGAATTTCTTGAGCCTGCATGCTGTCTTCAGTGAAAATTAACAGTGAACACATTTAAAGTAGGATGGATAAGAAATTTGTTTACTTTTCATTTTAATTATTTTATATTGCCGTAACATTGGTTTACATTGTTGTCTGTACCTGGAAGTATAAGACCACCCCTGCTTCCTGTCATGTTATCATAGTGCTCCCACCAACAAAGCACCCATATTCCATAGTGCTCCCTTTGCATTCTATCTCACCTTCTCCATTCCCTTCCCCCTCTGACTATCTCACTAGAATCTATAGTATGCTTTCAAGGGCTCCTTTTTGAGTCAGGCTTTATCTGACCATTGGTCTGGTTTCTCTAGATTCCACACATTAGTGACACCATCTAGTACATTTATATTCCCCTCAACAGGACAGTATTTTAGAAAACCATAACCGAGTAACTGTGGAACAAAATGAATTGTAAAAAATATCTATGACTATAAAGGGAGACTATTTACTAGGTGAAATAATCATTTCTACTATAGCTATTATCTTTGCAACTGCTAACACAATAAACATTTTTACTTATGGTGAAGTTTACATATAGGTGATTGGACATAATGTAGACCTCACATGACTTTAACATACTATGTGCAGATAGGACCTCAATAGACTGCAGGAAGGCAGACAAGATGTTACTTTTGCATAACCAGTACTACCCACTCCACATCTGTATACTTTTCAATATCTTCAATGTCAGTGTGACTTTATTTTGCTGTATAAAAATTCAACCCAGGTGAAGAATATTAAAAGCTCTACCTCAACATCTTCTCTCTAGTATATTGTCAGGTCCTAATTGTGTTCTATATTATAAGATCCCAGCTGTGATGAATTGCATGGTGGCCACCGTGTGATTATAGCTTCACACAGTGGAAATCTGGGCCCAGCAGCACTAGTGACTAAAGTCACAAGACCAACAATATCCTCCCAAAGTTTCCTGTGTGTCCTCATGTGGCATCCCGTGAGATCTCAAATTACAGTTGCTGAAAACAAACTAGTCGTTTTTAAAATTGAAACTGGAATGCACTTTTGCATAATAATCAGTCTTTCAGATAATAATATACTACAATACATTTTTTAGTCCATTTTCCTCCAATCATTCTGGTAACTTTAAGACCAAAGACCCAGGTTATAGTTTGAGTGAACTGCTAGACATTGAAGGTTATTTCTGCACACTTGCACATTTATTTTTTTTCCACCAAGATTTATGTCTATCTTTACAATTTGAGATTCATTATCTTCAAATAATAAAATCCAAAAATTGTTTTTCTTTCTTATCTCTTATTTCTTCCACTGCAAATGGAAATGGCCCTCCGGATGATAAGGGAGTGGAAATTGGATTCTTAATTTCTCTCTGCTTACTGGTAATCAATTTCTCATTAGAGGCCATCCATCCTCCTTGTCATCCTTGAATTGCATTAAATGCATCTGGCCCATTGCCATGGAAATGTGTGCATGTCACAAAATTATGAACAGAAGCACTTGTTATATATTTTTAACCACACTGATTAAAACCCTGGGCTACACGGCCACTCTCTATAAATTTCTTTAACTATAATTATGCAAACTAACAACATTTTCCATTTCATTCATGACTTTTCAAAGCTTGGCAACCCAGTTATAGCTTCATCTTCAAGGTTTACAATGAATGCATGAATTTCTTTGTAATCTGATGCTCACTCCAATGTTTTAACACTCAAATTGTGTATCAAATTATTAAGAACACAGCACATCATATTCATGTTTATTTTCTGGTGGTAATTTATAACATTTATAGGTACAAACCTTATTGGAAATTTATAGTATTTCTTTTTAATTCAACTCAGGAATAAGAATATTATTGAAGCAACAGAATCTTTCTACCTAAAAACCTACCTACTTATCTAGCTACCTACCTACTATTCTACTTATCCATCTATCCATCGATCCATCCATCTGACATCTTTCAGGTCTGGAGGCAAGGAATGTGAGTCCCCCAGTGTCCACAGTAGAGATAAATTAAAATTGTTGACAAGAGATTTTTGCTTAATCAGTGGGAAGGAAAGTTCTATATCTGTATTATTAAAGATGATTCTTTTCACACAGTATCAATATCGCCATGGTGTAGACAGCAATGCAAAGGAAGATTTAGTAAAATGTTTGGCTTTTAAGAATATACAGAGTTTAACTGGTGGACTCGTGGGTATTGGCCAGGAAACATGAATACTAGCAAACAGATTTGGATCTCAACAGAGACTATATTTTGGGTCTCTTAGGCCAATGATTGTAATGACCATGCTGAACAATCTGTATCCAAGTTTCTGGAAATAGGTAGGCGATATCCAACGTACAGAAGTCAGCCTCGTCTAGGGGTTATGGGATCTAGGTGCATTTTTCTTAAACAATTATTGTGTGTCCATAATCTGCCATTAATTAGACATTCTGCTAAATGCTGACACTGTAGTAAATAAATAAAATAAGACATCACATTAACTGTCATAAACCCTAGATCTAGTAGACAAAACAGATATATCAAGAGGGGAGAGAACTGGGATATACTCTCATGAACAGACTGGGGGGGAAATGCAGAAGTGGAATTGATGAGCTCTCTCAGGGGCAATCAATAAGTGTCTCAGAAGAGGTGACTGGGTCTTGAAAGATGATTAGAAGTTTGGCAGTTTTAGAGGAAAGGGATGCTAACACAGAAAGACTCATGAAGATTTCCCAGGTGATGGGAAATATGAATGGCCAGAAGTTCATGGTGGCTGTATTGTAGAGATTACAGGATTTGTTGGGTAGAGGTTTAGCAGGGGAGTAAGAATTATAGTCTGGGCTCAGAGTTCAAGACAGGGAATCTTCTCTGATGAATATAAAATAAAATGGTCTGGTAGAAGTGATGGAACAAGTTGAACACTGTGGGGATTAGGCACTCAAAAGAGAATGGGAATGGAAGCTAATTAGAGACTTCTGGAAGGTAGACTTTTAATTTTTTCACTATTAGTAAGACTCATTGCTTCATTATATATGATTTGGACAAATTCCTTCATCATTAACGTAAGGACTTTGGACCAGGTGATCTCAAAGGCTTATTCAATCTGTCTGCTAGTATTCGATGAAGACATCTCAGGAGATAGATGGTGAAATTAAAAGTTAGTGTCATTCTGCCTGAAGCTGCAAGCTTGGCACTTGTCAAGCTGAAATTCACACCTATGCCTAATACTCCCCTTGCTGTGTTTAATTCTCCATGTCCTGCAAAATCATCACACATGTTTATCTTGATATTATTCTTATCATTTTCATTCATAGTCTGTACTTGGTCAAGCAAATTCCTTTTTTTGCATCAAATGATGCACTATGATATATATGGTAAAACTCAGTAATGTAGAGGCATATAAAAACACAACACACACCAAGGAGGTTATTTCAGACAAGAAAATGGAAGTGCTGGGTAAGAAATCTGCAGACTTCATCTGTATGCCCCTCTCCCTCTGTGGGGTCACAACTGATTCCCACAGTGGTCCTCA
The DNA here is from genome assembly GCA_019455555.1 of Galemys pyrenaicus. NCBI lineage: Eukaryota > Metazoa > Chordata > Mammalia > Eulipotyphla > Talpidae > Galemys > Galemys pyrenaicus. The sequence continues at coordinate 11,448,977 of JAGFMF010011629.1, forward strand.
AATTCATTCTTTTAATCCCTTCCTGCCTGGGTTATCACCTGAGACTTTGAACTGGTCCCTTTGTCTCCTGTGACTTTCCAATCTACATATTATAGTCAGGTATCTTCTTACAGCTCAGATCTGAAAAGATTTTCCTGCAATCCTCCAAAAGTTAAAAGACACACCATGGTCAACCTTGGCCTAGCATTCCAAACCTTGCATAAAGCAATCCAGACTTCCTCTCTGTCTCTATTCTACCTTCAAGTTCATCTTATCTGTTGTTCCTGCATGTCTCATCAACAGGTGGGCCCCTTCTGTTGGAAAGGATTAATGAACTCAGATCCACTTCATCTGAACATTTCTTGACTCAATCCCCACCCCTCAATAGCTATTGCCACTGCTTTAGGTTGGACCATCTCAAGTCTCCTCTTTAAAATTACTGAAATATCCTACAAAGTTTCCTTGGATCCAGTCCAACTGTTCAGGCTAGAAGACTCATTCCAGAACACAGCTGCTATTTTCTTTCATTAGATTTACACTGAATTTATTTTATAATATAAACTCTTTAGCATGGTTTCTATGGAGTGATTCCTACCTTTTCCTCCCTCTTCCCCCCATCACCCCTCCTCCCCTCAAGTTCATATGTTGAAGCTTTAATCCCCAGTGTATATTGGGAGACAGGGTCCATAATGGGGCAATTAAGGTTAAAAAAGATTTTGACAGTGAAATGAGAGGATTAGTATTCTTGAAAGAGAGACAAGGGAGCTCTCCTTTCTCTGCTGACACATCCGCAGAATTCACAGAGCCAAAGTCATGTAAACACACAGCAAGAAGGCCACAACCTACAAGCCAAGAAGAGAAATCCACCAGAAATCAAAAAGGCCTCAACTTGAATCTTAAAATTTCTAGTCTGGAGAACTGAGAAAATATATTCCTGTTTTTAAAGCACCGAGTGTATGGTGTTATGATGACCCAAGGTGAAACACACAGGCATAAAATTTCTTGTGTAATTTAGTTGTTATCATTTTCTTTAGACAAATCTATCACCCTCCCACCCATATGTCACTTAAAATATCGTTTCTACCCACCAAGCTTCCTCTGGGCCTTTACACGATAGGTTGCAGCCACAATGCCTGTCTCCTCCTTGCAGATCTGACTGGTCCTGCTCTTCCAAATTCAGCTCAAATGGGTTAGGCCACTTTGCTTTATAGTTCCATGATATCTAATGACTGCATCTCCCGTGAAAATCATCAAGTATCCATTTCATTGTTTGTTTCTTGGGCTAGATTCTTAGGAAAGGGGTAGTTTTTCAAACATCTACATCACTTGTGTGTCAGAAACAGACAGGACCCACTTCTTTTTATCATTTGTCAGCTGCCCTCTGACATTATCTTTGTTTCTCTTCCCATGAAATTTTTAAATCTGTCAAATTATAATAATGCCACTTTGGCTACAGATTATTGAAAGGAATAATTATGAAATGATTTATGGCTATGTGTAGTGCATTAAAAATGCTCACTAAAAGCTGCCTGAATCCAAACTAAATCTATCCATCCTTTGAGGACCAATTAAATTATACATTTGTAATAAATCATATTGGTCCCTTTTCCCATCTTTCCCAACTTTTGTTTCTAACTCAGTTATGGCATCAGAATTTCCCCAACATTAGAATGACTTATTTATTCCTCTCCCCTGGTGAGAAGCACAGGTGGGCAAGGACCAGGCATTTTCTTCAGCCTGCTGTCTTCAACTGCCTACATGAGCGTCTCACACATAGCAGGTACTCACAGACACGTACTGAATTTAAGAAATACTACAACGAAATAGACTGTGTGCTGTGCTATATCTTCTCTAGAAGACCTTTGACTTTCTAAAATATTCCTTACATATATTTTTACAGTGTCAACTAGAGATGCTGATTTGCTCTCAGTCTTCCTATTCCTGAGTTATTTAACCTTTTATCTATGAGGAATGACCTTGCTATGATTCCTTAACATGGGTCCTTTTTGCCTTTAAATGGGACTCAAAAATGCAATTGAATTCTTTAATCTAGCCAGCAAAGAAATAGTAAGATCACCCTCTCCCTCCTATTAGCTGTTCTTCTTCTCTTAAGACCCCCTATTGACAGAATCTAACAGGAGCCAAATAGTAAAGAAGAAATGCTGTCTGTGGGGTCTGGGCCCAGCCACTGCCACTGCAAGGCAGAACACAGAAGTGGTGTTAACAGAGAATCAGTTGCAAACTGATCTTTAATGAAGGTGAATGAACCTCTTCTATTGCATAAAATCTGAGCAGATTCAGTTTAAAACCAATGCTTTCAATCCATAAAAGGGTCAAATTTTCATTGGTGTTGAGCAATGGGGAGGAGGAGGTTTTAATTTCCGATTTTGCTATTCAATGGGCCAGGCTTTTGTTTATAAAGAAAAGTGATCAGTGTCCAAAATGAATCGAAGAGTTTGTCTTTAAAAAAACCTCTTTTAAAATAAGAGGAAGCCAGGAACAAGGATAGGATTCTGGAAAGCAAAATGAAATCCCCAGGAGATTAGATTTCTACTGTTTGATGGAAAACGTGGTGTGAATTCCAGGATAAGTGCCATTTCACAATGCAAGGCTCCCCTGTGCCAGAAAATCGACTGTTGCTAAGTTTCTCCAGTTAGATCAGCACTGAGTGCTGAGGCACAGTCCTGGCAGGTAGTGTGCTGGTTTGATAAATATGTTACTAGTGCTATTCTGCTGACTCCAGGAACACCAGCTGCAATCAGTAAACAGGGTGGAAAACACACCTTCACACATTTGCTTCCTGCCTGAAAAACAAGCACATTTAGGAGAAGACATCTGGACACACAAAAACTGAACAGTGGTGGGAGCCCCTCAAAACATGGATTTGATGGGTTGGCATTGGTCTCTAAGTAACATGCTACTTACATTCACAACCGAGTTGTAAAGTAGAACCCTAAGCGCAAATCTAGGCATTTCTCATTGAAGTAAAAGTTTCTCATTGAAATAAAAAGCTAGCCATGCAAGTCGATGTCTCATTTCCATGGATGGAACACCTCAGGTCATTTCTCTCCAGCCCTCTTGTTTTCCACATTCTAACGTATTAGGCGGAGATTAACATTGCATTTTGAGGAACCCTCAAATAAATACTGCATCAGGGCCCTGGAAATTTTTTCTCAGCCCCTAAATTAATAGCACTCTTTAAAATGAGGTGCATCTATGTGTAATGCACATGCTTTTCAAATATTTCATTCTCGCCAACTTAGATGTATAAACCAGAGGGTCAACCGCAAACTAAATGAGGTTTGCTTTACTAAAAGTATGCTTCTGCTTGGCAAGAAGGCTAGGAAGTCTTGTGTAAAATATTTTCCATGTGGAAAGCGGTATGAAAAAAAATGATTTTGATACTTGCTAAAATTATACTGTTCATTTACTTTTTTTTTGTTTTTATCTATTAGTTATACTGATATGTTTCAGAGTTTGGAAAATAGGAATTATTAAACTACCCGATCAAAAACAAAATCCACTAAAGTAATAACCTTTTTCTTTCTCAGGGGCAATTAGGAAAATTATGAAGCAAGAGGTAGGGAGTAATGGAGTTTTCTATTAATTTTTATTTATTTGAGAAATTATGGAATGTCTATTTGTCTTCAAAAAATGAAAGCAGACTATTAAAATGACCTACTCTTTGGAGGAGTATGGCTATAAAAGTATTTTTTCCTCTGTCTTTAGCGAACTTCCTTCCATAAACTCTCCGAAGCCTCTTTCTTGGCAGTCTCTGGTGATGGAGCAAAGCAAGAAATACAGATTTGGAAAGTTACTTACAAAAAAAAAAAAAGACCTTGGAAGCCAGCAAGAAAGGGATAGTTTTACAGGAGAACTTCACTTCATAGGGAAGGCTACAGAATAAATGTTCTTCCATTTCAAAGATGAATGTTGTACAGAAAAATGAAAAGATGGTTTCCAGAAGGTCACTTAACCAGGAGAGATTTTCCATGCACAGATCGGTGCGTCACCTGGTTCTAAAGCTGCTGCCCTCAGTTTTTGTTTACACGTGGTTTACATTTATGCCCACCCCCTCTCCCCATGAGCCACCAGTGTTTCTTGACTCTAAATGTATCAATGCTTTTCCTTCCTACCCAGAGTGCCTTTGTAAAAAGAGGAGAATTAGGCGGTGGGACTGTGTGATTCTACAAACTTCTGCAAGCCATCATTTCCTGTCCTACCTAGTCCTGTCGCCTCGAGGTGTACCATGATTTTGCATAATATTGCAAAGCTTCTAAGTCTTCAACTCTCCTGGATGAGTCTCAAGCACTTAAAGAATGAGTTTTCAAAGTCAATTCTTACCAGACATCTGAGAGGCATGACTTAAAACTGCCAATCAGAGCAAAGCTGTGAAAATGAAAATGAGACTCAGGGCAAGCCAGGCTCAAGTCCAGCTCACTTCTGTGTCTGAATATCACACTTATGTGGCAGTTTGATGACTGCAAATAGATATCGTGTTCCTCCCAGAACTCCTGGACCTAGGAAGATCAATTTTTTTCCCCTTCCTGTCCCATCTTCCTTAAAAGAAGGAAATTCTGGGAAAACATTCCATTCTCATGTTTTGATTCTTTGCCCAGATCTTTCTGCACTGGGATTTCAGAAACATTCATCCCAGATCCAAACATGCAAGTTGGATGTGACCTTCAGTGGCCACTGAGGAGGAGGAGCCAGCGGGCACTGCTGCAATACTATGGTTGACTAGGCAAAGAAGTCGCCACAGGTTATGTTTCTATATTCTCCTTACACTCCCACATTCCTTCCTTCCCCAGAATTGGGATTCCACCCAGGTGGACATGTAAAACCCCCACCAGGAAACCAGATTGAAAAAGGAGTTCTTCCTTTGCAAAGGCTTGCTTCTACTTCCACTGAGGAATGAGTCAGTAACTGAGTGAGAAGGAATGGATGTCAACAAAGGAAGGTCCTGGATAAACTTAACTACAAAAGATGAGCCAATAGGTCCTTTCAAGAGGATGGACAACGTTGTAGTTTTAGTCCACTAAAAAGGCGAAGATCCCTGATTACATAGACAATCTGCTTTCCCCCTTTGCCCATTTAGCTACGAGCATCTCCCCAAGTATTTGAACCCCTTCTCCTATCGATGCATCCACCACACAGTGTCTCCGTCTGAAGATACCCTGATTATTGAGCAAGTTCCATCTATTTAAGGTGTGAATTGCTGGGTCTACCTGAATACAGGGACAGAGCTGGAGGCTGGCTTCCTTTCCTGCAGGAAGCAGTGACGCAAATCAACAGTGGCAGGCGGTTTGGGGAGAAGAAAGCCACCAGTAATACTGCCCCTTCCACTTACCTCCGTGAACCGGCGCTTGGACCACCCACCCAGGCCGAACCTACCTCCCGAGTGAACAGGATGGCCGCATCGTAATGCTCCTCGTGGTCGTCCCCCAGCTGGTTATGCTGATGCTGCCACTTACAAAAGTTCTTGAGCGTCGTGGCCGCGTTCTTGTTCACCTCCAGGCTCTTATCCTTGTCCCCTAGCACCACCACCTTTACCACGGTCAGGCGGATGTGGTTCTCTATGCTGGCGTGACTGTACAGCCGGTTGGCGATGGAGGCCAGGGTGAGCAGGTAATGCTGCAGGCCCCGGCCATACATTCGTGCCATGGACGCATCAGCCACCAGGAGCAGCTCCACCTGGCGGGCCCGGGAGATGGAGCGTCGCCGCCGCCTCCACCACGTCTGTGGTCCCTGGACCCCATCCGAGGAAGGAGCCCTCCGGTCCTGGAAGTCCTGGGCCAGTGCCCAGCGTAGATCCGGGCTGCGGTGTGCTGGGGGGCGCTCAGGGGCCCCGGGCTGGGAAGCGGGGGTCTCGCAGCTGGTGCGCGGCGGTAGGGCCTCAAAGCTGAAGCCTTCTCGGGTGTAGACGTGCAGGATCGGCGCGGATCCATCCCCGTACACACGGCCGGTCTCTCCCTCCGCCCAGGGTCCGCGCAGCAGCGGCTTGAGGGTGTAGCGTGCGTGCTTGATGGCGAAGAAGCCGTCGAGACCCCCACACAGATCAAACACAGCCAGAGAACGGGGACTGCCGTCCACCGTGCCCCGGTAGAAGCAGTGGCCCCGGTGGCGCCGGCTCGCGCTCAGCCTGCCTTCTGCGGGAACCAAGCCAGCAGCGCCCACCGAGTCATCCCGTTCCAAGTCTAGCAGGAACCTCCGGCCGCCCGCATAGATGAGGTAGCCCACTTTGCCGCCGCCCGAGTAGATCTGGTCGATGTTCTGCACGAGCCCGCGGCTCCTGCGCTGCAGCGCCCAGGGGTGCGGGTGACGGGGCGGCTCAGCCGGCTCCTGCGCCTCCTCCCCCTGCGGCCCGCTGGGCTGGGCTGCCGCTGCAGCAGCCCGAGGCTGCCCGGCTTTATCCTGGGCAGGTGGCGCGGCGGGACTGGCCGCGACCAGGGGCAGGCGGAGCGCGCACAGCAGCAGGGACGCCCACCCGAGCAGCATAATGCGCTGCCCGCGGGGAGGGGCTGCGCGAAGGGGACTTTATGGGTATTTGGTACTCGCTCTGGAAGTTACCGGGGCGGGAGGTGGAGTGGGGGTACACAGACACTTGCTTGCAAGGTTGAGTCAAGTGGCGAAGGGAGGGGGACCCGGCAGACAGCGCCAGCCTGTCGCGGCCAAGGTGCCAGCGTGCGAACTTTTCTTTGTTGGTTTGGAAAATGTTTGGATTCGTGGTCCGGAAAAGACGAGGAAAAAAAAAGAAAAAGAAAAAGAAAAATCCGGGTCGTGGAGATTCAGTAAATACAGGAAAAGGTAAGAAAAAAATTAAACATCCAAACCGGCCCCAAGTGCCAGCACAATCTCTGCACCAAGAAAAGTAGGAAAGTGCCGCGCCCAGCGGGCACCTGGTGCGCCGCCTCCCACCCCCCGGCAGCGGGTGTCCAGCTCCGGAGCCCCCTTCTTTCCTTATTTTGTGGATTTCCTTGACTCTACTGGAACCAGGAGGAAGAGAAGGAGGAGAGGGAAAAAGCCATAAAAATTGAGACCAAAATGCAAGGGGCGGCCTGCATCGAGCCGGGCAGGCGCGTCCGTGTCCCTTCGGCGGCGGCGTCCTCCTGCCCGCGGTCACCCCCAGTCGGCCGCTGCGAGCGCGGAGAGCAGCGCGAGCGCTGTGAAGATGCGAGGAGGTGGAACAATGAATTTATAGCGGCATGCCATCCTGCAATGGCAATTTCAACAATTCGTCACTGCAGGCTGCCTCTTAAAGGGAGAGCTTCCCCCACCACTCCCACCCTTCCCGGTCTGCGCCTAATCAGACAGACAGGGTGGGGGGAGGCGTGTGGGGCGGAGGGAGAGGGGAGTGATCGAGGAAAGGGAACCCGGGAATGAGGAAGGGACCCAGCGAGGTGGAAGGAGGGCTGAGGGAGGGAGCAAGGGCAAGGGGGGGAGAATATTTGGGCAAGAAAACCAAAGATTTCCTTGGCCTCGTTCAAAGCCACAGCGGCTCCGGGTTTGTCTGATATTTCACAACCAATGGGGTTTGGCTAACCCCCGCTTACCTCATCTCCTGAAGGGTGTTTTGGTGTGTTTTAAAGTTACTGGGACATTTCAGACTTCTTGCCTCCTACTCTCCAGCTCTTCTTTCCTTCGGTAGGAAACTCTTCTCTGCAAGTGTTTCCTCTGTGCAGGTCCGTGCGCTCTGGCCTTGCAGACCTGGTAACTTCAAGCGCCACCCGAGGGCTCCAGGGTTTCCAGCTTCGGAGCGTCCCGGCTCCCCGAACCCCTTTCGCCTCCTTGCAGCCCCCGGTAGCAGGTTTCCTCCCTCTGGACTTCCCTAGCCTCTTTGCACTGGGATAACGCTCGCTGGTTTGGACTCCCTGTGACTAACTTCTCCCAGCCACCAGCAGAGGGGCCGGGCAGCCTCAGAGCCGCAGGCGCTTCCTGGCTCGTCTAGGCTGCTGTGGTGCCCCCCACGCCGGGTCTGCAGAGGCCTGGGAATTCCGCGCCTAGGTGTGCGAGCCCAGGGCTCCCACACATTTCAAGCTCTGTGCAGCAGCTACCAATTAGTCACTTAGTCCCAGATGACTAGAACTTCCCCTGCAGAGAGCTGGGCAGGGAAGAGTTAACTGTTGGAGGGAATTGAGCTCATTAAAATTAATAATAATTAGAAATTCATGCACACATTTTTTCTTATGCTAAAAGAGCAACTAAATGATAACCACACACACTGTTGTATTTATTTCCCCCAAAGCAACCTCCACCCCGTCCCTAATGACCTTTCCCTTGTCAGAAGTTTCTTAGGAGAAAAGGACTTTGGGGTGGGGCTTGGGCTCACAGGTTGATACTTATTGTTATTCTGAGTGGCACTGTCATTCTGTTTCTCCTTTGCATCAGCTAATGATCAACTCAGATTAAGAAGGAAACTCTGACAGCTTTCTCATCACTACACTTGCAACGTTTAGAAGGTTTCCCGCAGAAGCAAGAACATCCCTCTCTCCCATCCCTCTGGCGAATTAGTGAATACACCAGTGACAAAATGAGTCCAGTATCACGAACGCATTTCTGTTCTCCCACGCTTTACAGGGACTCAGCCGCCCCTAAGTTGCCAGTAGTTTGCTCCTGGCGAAGTGATCTGACTGCTGTGGCTCTGGCTCTTTGCTGCAGGAAACCAGCCGGCTGGGTCCTGGACAGCTTTGAGGTTCTCAAAGTGTCTGACCCAGGCAGAAATCCCAGAATTGCTGGGCTGGAGGCACATTGCCCTGGGGCACCCTTGGGAGTTCCTCTGGGAGGCAGAGTACAGCCTGTCCTGAGAAGTAGCTGTCATTTGCAAAGGAAGTAATTATTGGGGTCTCCTGAACACCCTGAAATAACTGAAGATTTGGGAGAAAATTACTATCTTGGAAGGTCCGTTGCCTTTTAATCGCACAGCTGCTTACAGGGGTCAGCTGCTATGGCCATTTTTAGGGAACCAGGGAAGGTCAAAAGTTCTGACTATGAAGGAGAATCTGGGTTCAGGAGTCTCTGCAAGCTTGTGCAGGTCATTTCATCTCCAGGGCCATTGCCTGGTGCCTAGAAATAGCAAAATAGTAATTTTATCTGTTTATCCATTTCAGTAAAATGCATCTAAAGCCCCATGGCTAAAACTGTGATTCAATCATCTTGACCATTTCATCATTGTTAGCCTCCAAAGATCACTTTGATAGGTAGACACAGTGTTTTAAATTTAATTATAAATATTATAAATGTAATTATAATATTTACATTCACAGAGGATTTCTTACTTAGCATTTAAGGAAATTATAACTGAATTTTCTTCTCAATAAGTTTTTCTCCTCTTTTAATCTCTCCATCAATCATGTTTCTAAATCGTATGCCTTTGTTTAATTACATAATGACATTGTGCTCTGATTATTCAAATATTTAGAAACATGTTGAATAGAATGGAAACAGATAAAGCTCCAAATGTGAATATAAAATACTAAATATTTTCTTGTATCCTATATTCATAAGAAAATGAACTAATATAGCTTGTAAGTATAATGAGTACATTCTCAAATATTTAGAAAATTTCTACTTGGTTATCATTTTGATCCGTGAGAGTAACTTGGACACTTTAGAAATTCATTTGTTAATACTTCTTAAATATTACCCTAGTGGATTAGGATGAACTGTTATAGTCTAGATAAAACATGGTCTGTCAGCCCAAGAATACAACTTGCTTTGGATGAAAGTAGCTACCGTTTCATTTATTTACTTATTTTTACAGAAAGATAAAATATATGAAGAATCACATTTACATAGACTAATAATTGCTATTTCATGGTTTTTATTATTCCAAGTAACTATTTTATTTGTGCATATTTAACAATTTCCATTGGGTTTATAGAGCATGTGATCACACATATACCTGATAATTTTACATTCCCCAAAAGGAGAAAAGACTTGTGCCCCAGAATGAAAAACTGGAACTTACGGTGAGGATGATTTAAGGCAACTTGTTCCACCCCAATTAGAAACTGAGAGTAGAGATCAAGAATATTGCCTGTGGTTAAAAAGTCCAAGTCAGTTCTCTTGAAACCTCAGTCTCCTCACTCATTTAATGCTCCATCTGTAACACCTCTTAAAATCTATCTGTCAAGGATCTACAGCAAAGTGTTCAGTAAGATTCTCTGGAGACCTACAAAGATAAATAAGCCATGATTAATGTCCAGAGATGCTCACAGTTCAGAGGTGGAGCCAATTGAACCAAAAGCTACTAAAGATACAATCTAGAAAATACAGAAAAAAAGAGTGAAAGGAAAGCAAAAGAAAATGCCTACCTGTACACAGAGTTGTGTATTTCCATAGGACGGTGTATCCTTGTAAATTGTGTTGGCTCAAAATTCAAAAGTTGCTAACATGTCTTTCTTCCCTCACTTCCCTAGATTATTTTAATAGTTGAGTGAAGAAGTGACAATAAAATGTCCCCTCCAGCCAATTGCCTGCTCCTTAGCTCCCTTCTCAGAGAAGTCTCTGGTCTCCATGTCCTACTTTCCTTTGCTACATTGAGAGTCCTACTCTGCTTGACTGTATTTTGAGCTCTTTCTGTATCCCCTCTCTCAGATGTGGCAGGATGGTGGATGCTGAAATAGTCACTCCTTGCTGCCAGAGGCTGTTCACAAAAGCCTTGAAGACTCTTGGCCGGTCTTTTTTCGAGTGTCCCTTTGGTTTTGCAAGTTCTAGTTTCCAGAAGACTTGCTTCAAAGTCAAAGGTTATTTCAGGTCCTTCCTCTGAGTGTAATCCCGGAGTATTCTTCTGTCCCTGACTTTTTCCCCTTAGCCTGATGTCTTCCAGGCTCACTCATATTACTGCAGAAAAAATAGTCAAACCCATAGAAGCAGAGCATAGAGTGGTGGTGGCCCAGGACTGGGGCAGAAGGGAACAGGGGTGGCTTTTCAAGGAGATAATGTTGCAGGAAAGTGAGGTAAATGCATTTCAGAGATCTGTAATACCACATCGCCCTGTATAACCATACTCCATGGTGCACTTAAAATTTATCGAGGACAGGTTTCATGTTAAAATTCTTTGCTCAATAGGAAGTCGAACTAAACATGATACTTTGGGAAGAGGGAATGTAGTGATTTAATAGACCAGCTTTGTTAAGAATCCTAAAATTTTAGACCAAGCTATTGCCTGAACACCTCTCTTCTCCTTTTCGGGTCATTTACCCACCTCCTTGTCTTCTCCCTTTTATCCCATCATGTTCTAACAGGTTTCTGAGACATCAGTCTACATGCATAATCTTCCAATTATAAAATACACAATATGCCACTAACTCAGGTTCACCTTTAGGTAGCTCTAACAAGGGGTCAAAAGCCCTGGTAAAAGCCGGGATAACAGAAGCTGGATTATGCTAATTCTGCCTTGCTGCTCAAAAAGGAAACTTTCTTAAGTCCTACATTATAGAGTTTTTTTGTTTTTTTTTTTTTCAGTCTAAACCCTTTTCTCTGCTTCGTGCCTAGAACATAGCACAGAGTAGTCTATCTGTCGTGATGGATAACATATGCTTCACAATCAGTTTGACTATTTAATATTATAAAAAATAAGGTTCGGGAAACCCAGATTTTCATTTTTTCTTATACACAGAAATCTTACACTATATAAAAGTCTTCGAATGAATAATGTACAAGTGTATTATTTAAGACATACAGGTGCAATCTGTAAAGTAAAACCGACAAGTCAGCTTTTATGCTGACCAGCTGTGAAATGTTGTTTTAGCTTTTCTCGCACAATTATGCACATATTACTTGCTTCATGAGTTACCCCAGTTCATTTTTTTTCTCCTTTATTTTCCGGAAATCATCTCAAAAATCAAAACTTACTGGAAATACATGGAAAATCAGGAATTTCCAGCCTACAGTAATTTGAACCACTTGAGGAATTTTCCCTTTCCTTTGTGATGGCAAATTTAAGCAAAGATTTCAAATTACTTAATGAGTAGTAGTTCTAAAGTGTGGTAGGTAGGAGTTGTTTCAGAGTCCTACAATGAATATTTTTAAATTAAAGTTCCACTGGCATATCACTATATCCCTTGAAATTATTGTTTTCCACATTAAATGTCTGTTTTCTGGTCAGTAAGATAAGAAGTGAAGTTTGTCCAAATAAAGAGGGTAACCATCAATTGCTAGGGCCACACGCACCCTGAGCCAGTAAGGAAATGTTGACCTAGTTCACACACTTATGCCCCACCCATGACGTGCAACCCATGACAAATTGTTCAGGTGGTTTAAGAAAGAGAGGTGCTTTTCATGACTGCTTTGACCCCCAGGGGTGTCAGGATTTACTGCCCCCCTTAGAGTTAGGAAATGTGATTTCTTTCACCCCTCTTTCTGAGCCCCACTCAAGTTAGAAATTCAACATGACAACGCCACCATTTCTTACTAAATGAAGACTAGAATTTGAGTCCCAGGAGGAATTTCCTCGAGAACTACCGAGAACTCTCTCCCGTCTCCACAAGTTGGCTAGAGCGGGGCCTGTGCCTGCTCCCTTTTCACCAACAAGTTTGCTGCCTCTGATCTTGGAAAATAGGAGAAAAGCTTGTCCCCTTCCACAGGTTGTGACGCTTGATGTCAAATCTGATGTCAGGACCCTCATACATCTGGTCAGAAACAATGACTGCAGAAAGAGCTCTGGTGACTGGAATCCCACTTTGGGCATTTACCCAACTCACAAGTACTTTTCTTCCATGATCAGGAGATCTATTAAGATGGCATTTAAAAGGAAAAATCTAACTGCTATGATATATAACTCTACATTTCCACACAAAATTTATTCTATTATAATACCCTCAGTAATTTTTCACAAATTTTAATCTTCGCTCACAGCTCATTATAGGTTGATGACCGCCCCAGGCAGTCACTTTGAAATGGAAGTTTGTTCCATTCTGTGATCCTACCTCACACCCTACCTGCTGCCACAAGGCTGACTTAGGAGGGGAAGGAAGAGAGCGTGGAGAAGGCAAACTTTTTAGTTGCCTTTATCTATAGTCCTCTGACAGAATCTAGTCCTAAGTTGAAAGCAGGGAGCCAGGGAATGTGGAACAGCTATGAATCTAAACAGAAAAGGGCAGAAAAATCACCTACTCAATTTCTGTTGCTAAATGGGTTCCAGCCATTATAGATTATATACTGTGTAACCTAAGTATAACCTAAGAAGTGGAGGTTCTGTTGTTCCCTAACCCAACCAATGAAGGGTGGAACTTAGGGTGAGCAGATTCTCTTGAAGACAAAGAGAAGACCTGAAGGAGGCAGATGGAGCAGAGACATACTGAGGAAGCCTCACTTCTTTTTTTTTTTTTTAAAGATTCATTTATTTATGCATACAAGAGCTGGGGTACAGGCCAGAATCGTGGGATGTGAGAGGATCCACCAGACAGAGTGGGGACCAGAAGAGGCAGATCTGCTGAACACACTGCTGAGGGGAGCAGGGGGTGAGGCAGGAGAGGTCTGCTGTGCTATGTGGGTCACATCCCCAGCCGGCAGCAGGGATTGAACTCATGCTACAGTGGCTGTGGTTTGCTTCATAGTGCGTAGCTTAACCCATTGTGCCACTAGGGAGGACCCTCACTTACTTCTTGACTTTGTATTTGAACCAGAGCCTTGTGAAATATGGAAAGAGATTCTTGAAAGAGATGTGGGCAAGAGACCAAGGGGAGAATGACAATGGATGGCAACTTGTACTTTTATTTGCTCATTTCCTTCCAGACTTGCCTGACTCCTTCTGCTCTTTTCCTACAGTTCCCCACCAAAAGGTACCTTAGACCTGTGGCAAGCTTTTGGGCCTCAGTGGCCCTGATGTGGGCCAACCTATTTTACCCATGAGGGAATGGGTGACCTTGGGTGTTTCATTCTTTCTCTTTTCTTTTCTCTATTACCCACTGATTCTATTCTTTTCTACTGATGTTCTTATACACTACAAGTATGTTTTGTCTTTATATGGCAAATGGTGGAACCCATTTAGAGCATGCAAGTTTTGGGGATTTCAGGGTATCCCTCATTCTTCCCACTGACAGGTTGTCATTTATCTGAGAGATGCCACCAAAAGGGAAAAGACTATGACTGAAGCCAAGCAGCAGAAGAAAGTGAAGAAGAGTAAAAAAAAAAAAAAAAAAGAAGGGAGATAATTACTCTTTAATCTAGCAATGTCGATAAAATCCTTAGATACCTACATTTCACAACATTTCATAATTTGATATATGATCAGACTGAAGCCTCCTGGGATTTCTAGTTCTGGGTTTTATTTAGTTTTGAATTTTCATCACATGGCAAGCTGTTGGTATAGCACTTTTAAAGCAAAAACTAGAATCACAACTCTTTGTTTCTTTAAAAGGGGTATTTCTTCTAAGGAAGTCACCTATTGGTGGTTGAATAGAGTTTAAATAAATGGAAGATAGTTACAGGATAGAAAATGGATACGTTTTTCAAAAAGGAATCAGTAACTGCTCAGCTCTACCATGCAATGCAGCATTTACTTACTAAGTATCTAAATGACTGGAAAAAGTTGTGAAATGTAGAAAAGGGTTGTTAAAGGCAAAGAGTTTATGGCTGTAAGTCTTCAATACAGGGGTGTGGAAGAGAAAGCTCAGGGTACAAACATTCTGCAAACTCTGGGTGGTGAAAGGCAAGATGGAGGTCATTGAACAAAGCACACCTGGAGTAAATATTAGTATGGAATGTCCAGAACATTCATACATTATTTTGTTGAAGTCAACAAATGCATTATTTGACCCATGACCCACAAGTGTTCTCATGAAGAGAAGAAGCTCACAGAGGAGAAATAATATGGTCAATGAAGAAAATACCTTCCGAAATATTCATCCATGAGATTGGTAAGAAAACATGAGGATTTCAGGAGGCCAAGGATAAGTTGACTCATCTACGCCTGTGGTAATGTAGCATATTTTGGGATTAAGGCTCACTTGTTTTCCTGTTCTGTCTGTCATTTCCCAACATTAAGGGACTTGAATAAGAACTCCTTGAATGTTTATTGACATTCCATTAAAAACTCTATAAGACATAGCCAATTTTTTTCCTTCAAAAATGTCCACAAAGACTCTGTGCTAAGGTGGTCGTTTAAGATGTGTGTGTTCACCATGTTTTCTTGACCTCCCTATAGAGTAGGGTACTTTTTTTCTTTATGTTTCTCTTGAAACAAGGGAATATGAACTGTGTTCTCTAGAAATCAATGGATCTCAAATACTTTGGGGTCCCTTTATACCTTTGAATATTATTGAAGACCCCAGAACACTTTGTTTGACGTGGGCCCTCAATATGTGGTTATATCCGGCGATAAGTCCTACAATAGAGATTCAAACTGAAAAAAAAAAATGTTGATTCATTTAGTAATAACAATAATTAATCTATTTTAGGCAGTGTGTTTTGATGAAAAAATAATTTATAATCTCTAAAAGGAGAAACATTTTGTGACTATTTCCTGTTTTGACGAGCTCCATATAGGAGGTAGCTAGACTCTCATATCTCTTTCTGCTTTCGTCCACATGGCATCACAGGACATGTGCCTTCTGGAAAAAGTCCTTGGTAAGGTTTCTGTCTTATCAAAAAGCAATTTTGATTTTGGGGATCTGCTGAAAAGATTGAAACATGAAAATGAAGGTAAATACCTTTTTTTGGTTAAACAATTATAATAAGCCACAATATTGTAAAGAAGACAGCACCTGGGCTTAGGGTCATCACCGGGCATCCCAGAATCCAGATCCCTGTTCTCTGTCAAAGAGAAACTTAGAAGAGAGGCTTTAGTCAGATACAGATGCAATAAGAGAGCGTTCCTAGAAAGCACTGCAAGGCACAACTGAGGACTATGTATTTTGCATAGGAGAGAACAATCTTTCCCTGGGTTTTCTCATGCCCTAATAAATTCAATGAGGCACTTGTTTTAACTACAGGTGGTTCCTCACTTACAGCAATTTGACTTATAATGAGTCATATGCTGAGGGAGTCTGCCAATTGTAGCCTTGGCAAGAGGCCACTCACAGCTACATCAGTGGCACTGTCTGCTTTCTGCGTGCTCCCACGCAGTTCTATAGCCTGGGTCTTCGACTTCAGATGGACTCCTGATGGCCAATAGAACTTGTCCTGCCTGGATTCTCTTTGGTTTTGGTCTCAAAGACTCCTTATTAATAAATATTAATATTCTATTAATACTAATTATAATTATGATATTAATAGTATATTAATCAATAATAAACAGAGAGAATACATTACCTGATGCTTTGCTGATTACTCTTATGCACATGTCCTTCCATTTTATACCAAGGTTCCCCATAAACAAATATTTACTGAGCACTTACTATGAGACAGTCACAAAAGTGGTCTTGTTGGCTAGTTGAATATACTTAATCCTTTAAGAAATCTGTTCAAGGACGTGGTATAAATAATATTTTGCTTGTAGGTATATTAACACTTAAAAATGATGTCTGACTTAGTATAAAGTTAAGAGTGGTAATATGTGTGGAGCTGGGGCCAGTTCAAGTTTCCTGACTCTGAATCTTGTTTCTTATTTCAAAATATTGTTCCTCGCAGGAGACCCTTAGTTGTTCACTTTTATTCACAAAATATCTCTACCAGTTATATCTTCAGTAAGTTAAGTATTTTTGAGATTCTTTCCATTGCATGTTTCAAGTCCATTAGCTTCCATATGCTGTTAAAACTCTTTAGTTTGCAATATTTAAGTTTATGACAATGAAGAAGCTGTGCATCAGGCTATTGATTAGAAAATATTCCCTTACTGACACCGATTGCATCTTGCGGGCAAACCAAAGCAAACTGAACCCATTTCACATACACGCCCAAGTGATTAATTGTGAAATCAATGACTGAGAATAGTCAAGGAAAAGAGTGGAAAAGAATATCTTTGAAAGAGAAAATTCATCTGCAGATTTGATTCTTGGGTATAGACAGTGTAAATTTAATCTAAAATCAGAGTTCCTTTTTTTTCAATGATTTATTTATTTATGCATACAAGAGCTGGGGTACAGGCCCGAGGCGGTGGGGTGAGAGGATTCACCAGAGACAGAATTGGGAGCAGAACAGGCAGATGGACTGAAATACACTGCTGAGGGGAGCAGTGGACAGGCGAGGCAGAAGAGGTCTGCTGCACCATGTGGGTCAGAAATCTAGCCAATCCTTTGAATTTATCACAGACAGCACTTGCTGGGGTTCTGATGGGTTATCAGTCAGAGCTGTGAATGGAGTCGTCTTCTGAGATCATCTTCCCTCTACAACAAACTGTGGAGATTCTGCTTATCTTGGTGAATTTGTATGGTCTAAGAGCTATCGTTGGCTTTGCAGATAAGAAACAGGGCCTTTCATCTCCACAGCTCACCCACTCTGTAGTGCTGACAACTCTTGATACACACTTATCTGTGTCATATTAAGTTTCCTGGCAAAGTGGGCAGTTCCTTTTGTCCTAGAAAATGTTTCTGTCCTCTCTCATCAGTACTGAGTTCAATAATATCTTAATAGTAAAACAGTGATCATTTTTGTGTATCTTAATTCAATCTTTAAGCGTATATGTGTGTGTATTATATACAGTAAATAAACAGCTTATGGTGAAAATTGAATATTGTCATAAGGCTCCAGCCCTATAAGATTTACTCTTCAGGAGAAGCTATTTCAAATGTTGTCCTTTTCCTTTTGACTTTTGCTTCCATGCATTATATTAAGTAGGTGGTATGTTAATAATATTATTTCTGAATTTATTTATTTTAATCATCACCCAGTTACTTCTTACATTAGCTAAAGATCCATGTCTTATGTAACCTTCCCTTCCACTTCTTCCTCTTTTATGCACCATGTTAGAGTTAAGCAAAATTTTAGATAAAATCTGTAGTTTAGTGCTATCTTCTCAGCATATGGGAAGTAAAGTTGTTGACTGAGAGTGAAGAAAGGGAAAGAGATGTTGGAGGTTTAGGAGAGAAGGAAATATGATACAAGGTTGGTTCAAGAGAATAGGAGAATAAATTGGTTAATCACTTCATTTCACTGAGTTCTTGAGAAGGAAAGGGAAAGGATTGATAACTTGTGTTGTACTTAAAGAACAACAACAAAAATTTTTAAGAGAAAAAAGTTACCTACAAATGCATATGACTCATTATGCTATGAGTTTTAATTTATTTTAAATATTATGGTACAGTATATACTTTGGTTATAAGTAGATAAATTCTGAATTCCAAAGATGCAGGATCCTTAAAGAAACATTTCTTTTTATTTCCTTTAAAACAACTATAGCAACCTTCACAAATATACTGATGTTTAATTATAAAAGAAAAATTATATTTTTTCCCAGAGGACTAAATCTTGATCAGACCCACCAAAAGACTTTTGATTCTTGAGGAATCTTAAGCAGTGTGTTTATGAAGGAGCTGGGTATGCTAGGAATAGCATGGCTTTGGGGTTGAAGAGTCATGAGTTTGGCTTGAATTTGAACTTTCCCAGTTAAATTTCATGTATTAAAATGTCCAAAATAATATTTTCCTCATCTACTAAAATGAGAAAATTACCAGTTTCCATATCTGTCACAAGAACATTTTCCTGTTAGCAGTGTTGGATAGAAGTCATTTTTATGTAGGACCAGGTACTTTAGAAACCTGTAAAAGTTATAAATTGCTCTGGGGAAGAATTATAGGACAGCAGTGCTGTGCAGCTGTCACTGGGGGGGTACATGTGGTATGTCATGTCTATCTGTGTAAACATGTGGTATGTCATGTCTATGTTAACATGTGCTATGTCATTTCTATGTAAACCCAAAGCATTTCAAAGTCTACTGATAATTTAAAAAGTCTACTGATAATATAATGTGTGTGCAACATGATGTAACATTTATAGTGACAACTGATTTACCCTGTATGAACAACTCTTCAAATTCCTCATTCTCTCCTGTCTACAATGCAGCCTTTCACTTATTATTTCTCCTTTCCACACTGAAACACACTGTCAACACACTCAAACAAAACAAAACAAAATCAAACCAACATAAGGAATTAAATATTCCCTGAGTAACTTGTTTCTCTCCTTACCCAGCTTGTACTGCTTGACCTTTTTGAGGTCCTGGAATCACCCCGAGCTGCACATCACTAGCCCAGGGTTGGACAAAGGAGGTGGACAGAAAATATTTATTAGGTGAAATAATGAATTGTGTAAACAGCCCACAAGATTTCCCTATCATTCTTTTTTTCAGTTAATGGCATTGGCATCCATTCATCTGTGGCAGTAAAAAGTCTTGGATTCCTTTTCATTCCTAAATTTTATTTGGTCAGCAAGTTCTGGCAGCTTCACTTCAAAAATAACCGTAAATCCATCCTCTTTTCTGTTCCATTTGTCACATTATCTCATCTAGGAAACCACCATTGTTTTCTCGCTGATTTCATCTCTTTTCGACATAACTTCTTAGGGTGAATATTTTAAAATTAAAAAATCATGTCTCATAAATCCTTGTGGACCCTGCATTAAATATTTTGTGAGTTCCCCATTTCTTTCAGGAATAAGCCCAGAATTGTTCACAATAGACCATCAATAATAAAACACCAGATTATGCATATGCTTCATTCCTAGTCTTTCCAGTATTCATCACATATTTATTGAAATAGCTTTCTTTTCCATTTTTAAATATTCTTTACTCTTTATTGCCCTGGCCTCTTTTTAAGTCTTGTTCCTATTAGTTTAATCACCTTTTTTTCTTTTATTTATCTCAGTAATACACAGTTAACCTGCAGTTACAGCTGAAAAATTTTGCAGGTGCACCTGACTCAAAGAGAAACCAGTCTTTCCTTTTCATACATGCCCACTGCTATTTCAAGGGGGTGTAATTATTCTTGACATGCCTCTCATCCCCTTGAAACTGTGATCATCTTAGTGGAAGGATCTTTGTTCTGTTATTCTTTGTATTAGTTTCCTGCAACTTCTTAAACAAATGATTACAACATTGGTGGCTTAGAACAATAGGACTTTGTCTTTTCGTAGGTCTGGAGGCCAGATATCCATGATTAGCATCACAAGGCCAAAATCAAAGTGTCAGCAAGGCTGAGCTCCCCGTGGCAACTTCAGGGGAGAGTCGTTTCCTGTCTCTGCCAGCTTCTGGCGGCTGTCTCCCCAACTTTGCCTCTGCATCATGTAACTGGTTCTCTTCTGTTTGATCAAATCACTTTCTCTCTGCTTCTAATGAGGATACGTGTGATGAGATGCAGGGACCTGCCAGGATAACCTCCTCATCTCAAATCCTTAACTTAATCATTTCTGCAATGCCTTTTTTTTTTTCTAGATGTGATAGCGTTTATTTATAGGGTCTAGGAATTAGGACCTGATATCTTCGAGTATGACCAGTCATGTCACCATCTTCCATTCTAGTCCCCAAAGTTTCATGTCCATCCCACACACCAAGAACACTACACTACCCCTTTTGGGGAACACGTCGTCCCCAAAAGTCTCAGTACATTTCACCATCTACTCAAGCCCAAAATTTCTTAGCTTACAAGTCCCAAATCTCATCACCTAAACCATGTGGATTAGAATCAGACTCTGGGTATGATTCATACTGAGTCAAAATATCTCTTCTTCTTTGACCTATAAGCAAGTTTTCTGTTCACAAAATGGAGCAGCCATAGCCTAACAATGATAGAAATTCCCTCCCTGAAAGGAGAAAATGGAAGGGAAAAAGGGAACATTGATTTCACGCTCTTGAAATTTAGCGGGGCAAATTTCAGCGGATGTCAACATCTCCATGGATTAGAGGTTCTGGCCTCTGTATCTGTAGCTCTACTCAATGAATCTATGGTTCTAGTCTTTATTCCTATTGTTCTAGCCTCTGATTTCCAAGAAATATATACCTATATTTCTTGATTGGTAGTACATCTTTGCACTTGAATAGTTTTATCAGCCTGTTTCCTGCTTCTAGAATGGGAGTTTAACAGCCTCCTTTGATTTTATCATGTCTATTTCATTTTCAGTGCAAGCTAAATTTTTTCCAATATATCATTCTTTAAAAATATGGCTCTCCTATGTATGTCCTTTAGATAAAAGTGTCCTTCAAAGTGTCTTTCCTGTTTAACTACATCTCTATTTGAGCTTCAGAGATTCATGGTGGTAGCTGAGGGGTCCTTGTTTAACCTTGTCATCACAAGCAAAATGTTATCTAACCACACTTTTGAATTTCTTTTCAGAGCACACTGTCCTAAGACTGAATTTCCTCAACTTCATATCTTTTGCTCTCCAGTTGGGTTGAGAATTTTCCTAATCATCAAATGTTTCCCTTTCACTTCATAAATTCTTTTCTCAATTTACTTTATGTAAGCAGAAAGAAGAAACCAAGTTGCATCTTCAATATGTTGCTTTAAATAGTCTCAGCAAAATTTCTAAGTGTATCACAAGTTCTGTTTTCCACACAATTGGAGGGCACAATTCAGCTACATTTGCTACTACTATAGAACAAAAGTTGTCATTCCTCCAGTTTCCAGTAACACATTCTTTATTTCCTCCTGAACTTAACCGGAGTATCTTTAATGTCTATATTTTTACCAGCAGTCTGTTTAAGGCAATTCAGACTTTTTCTATGAGGTGTCTCAAAATCTTTCCAGCTTAAATTCAAAGTCATTATCAACTCAATTTCAAAGTTTCTTTTACATATTTATTTGTTATAACAGTATGCCATATCCTGCTACCAAAATCTGAATAATTGTACTTTCCACCAGAGTAGAAAGGCGAATAGGATATCTATCTGTATCTATACATCTATACAGATATATAGGTATTTGCTGTGTGAGATTATCTTAGGCAGTTGTGGGGGATAGCTATGTAGCTGTTCACATCAAAATTCACATCTAAAATTCATAGACAGCGTATCAGGAAGGCAGGCTGAAATTCTAATGTATCTAATGTATCAACTGAAGCTTTAATCCACATCCACAAACAGTATATATTCTTCTTTAGGAATGCCTTAGTTCTACTCGTAAAGCCTTTAACTGGTTGAAACAAATCTATCCAAATTATCTATAATAATAATCATTTTACTGAATATCATCTGCGAAATATATTCACAATGATAACTAGATCACTGAGAGAATATGGGGGGACTAGAATCCAATCCAGTGGTCACCTAAAACTGACTATCAGAGGTAGGGTCTTGTATTTCCAAATCACACACAGTGTTGTAAACCTGTTACCTTACTAAAAATAATAATAATCACAATACCCTAGTTGTTAGCATAGTTTCTGATACACAGAAATACATCATTTCATTTATGCTGAATAAATAAATGGTGTCATATTCTATGGATTACAACATACTGACTCTCTGTAAGCTTTCAATTTTAGGAGGCTTCCAAAGTAAAATCATCACTAATATATTTCAATCTATTTGCTATGCCATTTCCCAGCTTAACGTCATTTACACCACATACTTTTCCCATGGCAGTCTTGCTACCCTACCATAATTTCTTGAGCAGGGCTATAGAAAATCATGTTTGCAAAGAAATGGATAATGTTGAGTCTCAGGTGTTTATGTATGAGGATACAAACTTTTCAAAGCAATTCATTATTTTTGTTCTTTAAAATTATTTATTTGCATTATCCTCTTTCAGTTTACAATTAATTTATTCTTATTAATTTATAATGCATATATTTTCTACATGTTTCTGTTTTGTTAATTTCTCCAGAATCACAAGTCTGGGAGGCTAGCTAGTGATACTCACACAGTTTTTGAGGCTCTCCTAGAAAATTTCAACAAATCAAACTGAAGTGAAGACCTTAAATTACCCCAGATGTAAGCTACCCTTAATATTCTGAAGAACTGTGAGTACTTCACAGGGGCTTACTGTACCTCCTTACGTACATCAAATCCTCATTAAGTACTATTGTCCACTTTGAAAATGAAAATAAAATATTCTCTTTTAGTTCTCCTATTTTCTATGAATTATCAAATATTACCTAGAAGAACTTGGCCTGTTCTCTGCAGTTTTGCTCAGGTCCTAGAGTTTAACTCAGTAGGCCTACGCACTGTCAAATGTTGAAAAGTTAATGTCCTTTGCTGTTTTTCGCTATTTTTGGCTCCTGCATTATAATTAAGTGAATTCACTTGAGTTTCAAAATGATCCTCTTTGATATTGAAAAGAAAGATATTATATGAGTTCTGCTCTTTGAATCCAAACTCTTAAATTTATACAAATCAACTATGTATCTCACCTATTTACATCTTGCTCATAGTAGGATGAGCTGTTGACAAAGTAAGTGTTGTTTCCAACATTCCGCTTAACCCTGATGAGTAAGTTGTGTCAAGTGCATCAACATTTTCTTTTTAATTTTTAATTATTGACTTAATAATAATTTAAATTATTGACTTAATAAAATAATAATCTTTAATTATGGACTTAGATTCTCACTTCTAATATACCACCTTCCCTCTTCACATCTCTTCTCGTGCAGAGTTGTTTATCCAGTGGTCATTTGTAGGCTTCTTTTTCAACTTTGCCAACTCTTGGTTATTAAATCTAAAATTTATGTTTTATGGGTAGGATACCAGGCCATGTAGACATACAGAGCTGTTAAGACTCATCATTTCAAATTGGGTCAACTACCCAGAATATTCTTGATTTTGTTTGGTGTGAAAATTTGAGTCAGGTACATTCTGTGGAATATTTTAATCTGAGTTTCCGTTAAATTGGCTGGAAAAAAGCCAAACCATGTGTTGTTCGTGATTTGTTTTTCCGCCCCACCTCCTCCACTGTTACCCACATTCATCTGACCGTAAAAGGCCTTCTAACTAGGGCAAGGCCATCCATGTTTGGGTTCCTCAAATGTTTCAAGCTATTTTTCCAACTGTTGGGGTTTGGCAAACTCTTGTCAGCTTTTTGCCAAGGTGGTTATTTTTTTTCTTTTTAATTTTCAGACCAAGTGTATTTCCAGGGATATGCAACCCATATGTTTCTTATTTATTTTTGCATAACTCATATAAATGGTTTCTATTAATTAATTTATATTCATAATATCTGTATGCTATTCCATGCCTGTGCCTTGGTCTTTCCAGAAATGTTTCTCCTTTTGTATTTTAATTTATGAAACCTTTTGAACCAAATTTGAAACTCAGATGGGCCAGAAAATTGAAAGTTTGGCAAAATGTATTTTTCACTTCTCTTATTACCTTTAACAGAAATGAACAGTGCCCCTTTTGCCTAATTTAACAAAAAGTGAGTTCTGTTCAAATAATAAGTAACACAAGCAAATAGTATGTTAGAATCAATGGGGAACAAGTCCTTTAGATTATGTTCTTAATTGCTAGACCCACTTATTTTGGAATTCTCCTCTTTTTCCACTCCCTGAGAGAGACTTGTTTCCAGAAACAAACACAACATTAGTCCCCAAGTAGAATTCATTGGCATTCTTTTCATTTTTTTCATATAAACTAAAAACTTTCACTTGATGTATAAAGTCACTAGAGTTTATACCATTTTAACTTTCTTTACTCTCTTTCACCTTAATGTAGCCTACAGTTTAGCTCCTGTCCAAAGGTGAGTCATCACACTGCACTGCTACTGCCCTCACCATCACTCAGCGGGGTACGTGAACATGATTCTTTGTGTCCATTTCTCTTGCCCCCCACCTGTCAGTTTCCACATTGCTCCCTAGAGCCCAGAAAATGGTGTTGGGTGTCCAGTCAATTTTTAATCCCAAAGATAGAGAGATAGATTTAAATCTCCTCACGTTTAGGAAAGTAATTCGTAACCAGTGATCACTGTTCAATTTTAGCTTGTATAGATGTTCTTATTTCTTTTTGACTATGCAACATTGGTTTATAACATGATGAGATATAGGATTGCATAAGTTCAGATGTTATCACACCACACCCACCACCATCACTCATTGTCAACCCTCCCCTCTCTCTCCTTCCATGTCACTCTTCCTCCCCATAGTATAGTCTCAATTCTACAGTCAGATTTCTAGGATTTGTAATTGGCTTTGTTTTGTCTGATCTTTTGTTTGGTTTCTCTATATTCCAGATTTAAGTGACACCATCCAGTATTTGTCTTTCTTCTTCTGGCATATTTTGCTTAGCATCATCCCCACTAGTTCTATCTATGTTGCTAATTTATGTGTGCCCATATTTTCTCAGAACACTGTATAGAAATAAGATAGTATGGTTCATTTAAAATGAGAATACTTAATTTCTAAGTTATGCAGCATAGCTTCATTTTCTAATGTTTGACACTGCCATAAATTTTAACTTACCAAACAAATACAATAAATAAGTACTGCTTTTTTTCTAATTATGAATTCTAGTGAGTGTATGAATATTATTTAATCCCAACTTCTTCTTGCTAGCATATAAACTATTTGCTAGCTGGATCTCTGTTCACTGAGAATTATGTTGTTTAACAGGCAAAAAAAGGGATAAATATCATGAGTTGACTAGTTGAGACTAGTATATCGTGAGTTGACTAGTTGAGCCTTTCTGACCACAATTGTGCCCTTCTCTTCCAAAATAAATTCTCTGTTTTCCCAGTTCTGTCCCAGGGATGTGTAGTTTCTAATCTGCCTTATCCATACACTTCCCCACTGTGATGTCAGTTCTCCATCCATTGTGTTTCTGTGTAGAGCTTATGGGGTATCTGGCACTATAATTTATTCACTTGCTCAAGATTTTATTAAGAGACAGAAATTTTCCTTGTTATTTTTAAAGGATTTATTCATTTTTATTTATGCATACAAGAACTGGGGTATAAGCCTGAGGTGGGGAGGGGGTTTGTGTGAGAGGATTCATCAGTGACAGAGTGGGGAGAAGAACACTCTGTCACTGATCTACTAGTGGATCTACTGAAATATACTGCTGGGGGGAGTCACAGGCGAAACAGGAGAGTCTGCTATGTCATGTTTTGGCTCCCTGACTGGGGATTGAACTCATGCTGCAGTAATAGTAGCTGGGGATAGCTTTATAGTGCTGTGACTTGAACCCCTGTGCCATCAGGGAGTCCCCTTTTTCTTGTTATTGGATATAAAATGATGATAAGAATTTAGGTTTTATACTCAACCTATATTTATATTCAGTGGCTAATATCCTTGTTTTCCTGTAGTCTTTAAGATTTTTATTGTCATCACTACTACTTTTTTCCTTTTCTTCTTTATCTCTTAATTTACCTTCAAGATATCTAGTCTTAATTATCTTTTTAAATTGCCTGAGAATATTTTCTTTAAGAGAAAAATGAATCTGGGTTTCCTGAGAAACTAGTGTATCAGTGGAACGGGCTCTGGAAAAGATTTGTAGGCAATGAGGAAAACGGGATGGACCAGGGAGAAGATAGTCAAGCAAGTTCAGAAGACAAGTCTAATCTTCTTCCTGGATCAGACTGGAGCAAGAATACAACAGAGATTGTGCTTCCCAGGAGCCCAAAGTTGGTTTCTAATTCCTTGCTCACGTAGTAACTGACAAAGACGCAAAGCTACCAGTGGTGGAGTTTAACCTTCCACTCATCTCCAGGTGAGTCATCGCCCATCTTCCAAGGATAGTCCCTTGAAAAGGGTGCTAGTGTGAGCTGACAGTAGCCTTCACCTGCTGAGATCTAAATACAGTGGGTCAGAGAAATAAATCTAGGTAGAGAAACAAAGAGTTGTGTTAAGAATATTTAAGGAACTGGATAATATTTACCCGTGTCTAACTTTACCACTTGCAAATACGATATCTGAAAAAGATAGGTAGTTAGTGCAAGATAAAATGTATATATTCTATATGAGCACGCTTGCAGTTTGGCTCCCTGCTAAATCTGTCATCAGAAAAACATCATCTCCCAAGATACACTCCTGGGCCAAGTTCAGTTTCCTTCTGTAAACTTCATTATCTATATGACGTAGGCCAAAACTATGAAATTTACTCTCATAGCATGGAGATTGATTCATCTGTCCAGAACTGTTACTCTATTTGACAGTCCAGCTCTAATTGTACCACTCTCCATCCCGCAGGTAGCATTAGTGTGTCATCACCGGATAGCTGTTATCAGATCTCATTTCAGAGTCACACTGCTCTACCTTCAGCTGTCAGTAATGGGAGGGAATAATGAAGTCATTGTGGCAAGTCACACGTTGTTACAATCTTTGAATGAACACAAGCCCTAAAAATAGAGATGGCCTTTGCTATCTTGTCATATTCTAAATATAAGTCCACATGAGCTCATGATAGTAGACCCTGGGAATTTTAGGAACTGATAAGTATCATCTGACTCCATAGGCTTTACTGGACTACCTGAAAACCTCCCAAGTTTACCATTCCACTAAAACCTAATTACCAGCGTGAGGCCTCATAGAGTATGTCCATAGAACTGGGTCTTGATCCCATAGACATCAGATGGAAGAAGAAGCATTCTTATCTTTGGTTGTAAAGTGCAGTAAGTACCAACCAGCCTGCCAATGTTCCTGCCCAGCCTCCCTGCCACCACCCAAGTAACAAAGTTACTCCTAAATCCGACTTACTGGTCCACATCAAACAATCTAAAAGCTATCACATTTGGAATCTCAGAACATGCTCTAGTTAGAGTCTTACAGACTTCTACCATTCCTTGACGGACTAGCTAAAACTTTAAAGCTAAATTTTTAGGAAAAAAAAAAAGAAAATTGTCACTAGTTTCCCCAAACCACCCAGACACCACCAGTTCTTGCATCCAGAACTGAACTTGGCCCAGGAGTGTATCTTGGGAGATGATGTTTTTCTGATGACAGATTTAGCAGGGAGCCAAACTGCAAGCGTGCTCATATAGAATATATACATTTTATCTTGCACTAACTACCTATCTTTTTCAGATATCATATTTGCAAGTGGTGAAGTTAGACACGGGTAAATATTATCCAGTTCCCAAAATACTCCTAACATGCTCAAGGGATTAGCCAGTTGTCCAAGATGTGTCATATTGGGCCAAGATCTACTACTGCATCCAGGTGCCCTGAGCCCAACCCACCGACTATGTCATTCTTAGGCCAAACAGGCCACAAACAGAAGTCAGAGTCCTCACTGGCTGCTAAGCAACAGCACCGGACTTCACGAATCCTCAGTGAATATACAAAAAGAAGGAAGTTCTGACCACCATGTCCAGCCCACGCACCCTCCGACTAGATGGATGCACTTGACCTTGCAGTGGTCCATTCACTGTCTTTCCCACAAACCAGGTTCCGGTTAAGGGTCAGCAGGTAACCCAATGCCTTTGATCAATTTCTTCTTGCCAATTCCATGCCCAGAGGGACTTTCTTACTCTTCCTTTGAACAGAGTCTAGGTCCTAGACTCCTTGTTTCTGATGACAGTGATTTTCTGTGTAAGGACTTAGTTTTATTTATTTATTTAAAAATTTTTAATTTATTTTCTCTTATAATGTTTGCTTTCTTTTCTAGGTACAGTTCCCATAGAATTTCTACCACCAATTCACCTGTGTACCATCACCATAGTCCCTTGTGCTCTTCCTGTCCCTACCTTGATCCCAATTCCTCCTTCTTCCCTGCAGATGACTCTGACTTGTAGTTGAAGGACTTAATTTTAGATTTACTGTTTCCATATGTTAGGATTATCACAAGTCCCAGATAAGAGGAAAATCACTCCACCATTGGTGTAGTCAGCTTCATAGGGCTACCTGGATGGCTGGTTCCTTTGGTGGCTGTTGTGTATAAACTATTCTTTGCAAAGACATTCTTGTGGTTCAGAGTCTTGTAATCTGGATGTGCGTGGATGACCCAGTTTGGTCACTTGCACTATGAAGATGCAAATAGACAAACTATGTATAATAATTGTCATAATCAAGCACCTGTTATCTGCCAGACACTTTATATGAATTACAATAGTCAGCTGTAACAGTCTTTAAGAAATCAATATTCTTATCCTCATCCATTTAAGTAAAGTGATGATCACAAAGTTTTCATCATTTACATGTGGTCATACTTACAGTCCATGACAGAATTGACTACTCAGAAACCAATTCTCTATGATGGCAAAATGGGACTTTTCCTCCATGGTCTCTCTGCCCCTGCTCAGTGAGATGGAGTTAAGCAGAGGACTATTTTCAGAATGTGATTTCTGGGAAGGTTCTTCTCCAAATATCCTTTCACCAATGATTATGATGATTGAAATTTCTCCAAAGAATATTTATTTCTGTGGGCCTTAAGGGATTTCAATGTATTTATAATCTCATACTAAAATCCATCTGCCATTTAGTTTAGAATGAAGTTTATTAGCCAACATTATAACAATTATTGATGAGTGATGGGCCAGAGCTTTTGCAAAGCAGGAGAAAATATATAAAAATATATAGATTTGGTTAAAATTATAGGAATCATTTTTCTTTTGAAATCCTTTAAACTTACTGATGTTGCAATTAGGCCAAAAGTTTTGCTTTTTTTTACCCTTCTTCATTTTCCAATAAATCACTGTTTGATGCCTCCTTACCTCTGCACACTTTAATGTTTAAATTTAACAATGAAAATGACTCCACGTGAGCACATTATTCATCACCATTAGGGAAATTAGCACTAATGTATGACTACTATCTAATCCTTAGCCTTGTGTAGGATTTCTCACTTATTCCAATAAGCGTTATAGTGGAAAGAACCATTTCAAGATGAAACATTACATTCAGGTGTCACAGATGCTTAATCTCCCTGCATTTGGAAGATTAGTTGTCTTTCCTTGACTTTTATGACCTTGGCAAGCCTAAAAATTCTAAAATAGAACTTTTGTTTTGAAAATGCTTATACTCCCCAATTTAATATTAGTATTTCTCAAGTCAAGGAAATTCTCATCATAGAAACAGAGATACTGATTTCTGCTTAGGGACAAGAAGAATGCAGTCATATTACTGCAATGGTATTCTCAACACCAAGTACCTACTGACTTGAGAGGGTGAACATGATGACAGATTAGTCATGGGATGCAGTTAATGAGATGGTAAGTGGTTGTGTCATTCGTTAAACCTTGATCATTGTGAGATGCTCGTGTCTTATCTGATAGAACCTTCTTCTTGTCAGAATGAATACATCACAGTGAATTAAATTATTGGAATGCACAACACTGCATGAAAACCTTTTATTGATTATAGAAAATGAGTTCTGGAGTTGACTAGTTTCCTGGCCTGTGTTGTAAGTTCCAGGATGATGGGGTATGCACCCCACACCACACACCTACCTTCTGAAAACAACCTACTTATTCAGTGTGTTCTTCTTGCTGTCAAACTTTATGAGACATTTTTCTGTTCCTGACTCCTTTATAAGACTCACTGGGAAAGAGTCCTTGTGGTAATTATCACACAAATCTTGTTCTTGTTCAGTTATCTCTTGGTTCAATTGACATCAGTAGCTGAGGAGTGAATACCCAGAAACTAATGGTCACTTACAGGCATCATAAGTAACTTCTGTGAGGTTGCATATCCAGGCTGGCTAAATAGTGCTCCCTGCTTCACTTAGAAAAATAGTGCTCCCAAAAATGACATGTTGGAAAGAACACTAAGCACTCCTACATACAACTTCTATATTTTGGCAATTATAGTTTTATTTGATTTTGAAATAGTTGATTTTCTGTTTTGTAGAATTTGACATCTGGAACATATCTTTGGGTAATGAAATAGGATGCTCTACTTAAAAGTGCCTTTGTTACACACACACCCACACACGTGAAAAACTCATCACCAGTGATGTAATTATCTGGTCCTCCACCTCAGAGGCCCAGTATGAGTAGAGACTTCAATTTATGAACAATAAAACATCACTTTCCTTAAGGAAAAATTTTTTAAAAAAATCTATTCGTTTTTGGAGTGTCCCATTTAAAAAGGTTTTTTTAAATGAGAATAGTTTGCTTTTTCTTTTATCATCTTTTAAATAATAGATCTCAGGGGGGAAATTTCAGAAACTACTAATAACCCAAAAGAAAAAATATAGGTAGATATCAACCAAAATGCGTTTAGCATGGACTGTTTTGCAAACAGATTGACAATGGACCCAGAACAGAATATCAAGTCACATCCACAGACTGATATTCTGCCTCACTCTATTCATTTTAGGAAAGATCAATGAATGGTTGTACCTAACATTAGAGGGTAAAGAAGTTTCCCAAAACACTGTGGCATGTCATTGTGTTTATATAAAAAAGTAAAATACCAGGGTTTGATATGGTATATTTTGGGACAAATTGTGGCAGGTCAGAGCTTTGCAATCCTATTTTTATTGTGGGTAATGTGAGGAAATAACAAGAGAACATTAAATATGAGGTCCACTCACAGCTTGGAAAATACTTCCTGTTTGTTATGACATTTCAACCATGAAATCATTCAACATTTGGATTTCACATCTTTCCTATTTATTTCACTTTGTGAAAACAAAACACTTTCATTATTGATTTTTTTTTCCACAAGGAGGAATCAAGATAAATAATGACAAATTTATATAAAATTCTCTATGTCCTAGTAATCTGTCTTCCTGAAAAAATTACCAAAGACCAAAGTTGACTCTAAAATCTTGGGAAATTTCAGAAATGTGGGGCCAGAGATGTGGGGGGTGAGAGGATTCACCAGAGACAGAGTGGGGAGCAGAACAGGCAGATTGATTGAAATACACTGCTGAGGGGAGCAGTGGGTGAGGCAGGATAGGTCTGTGGGGATCAAACTCATGCTACAGTGGCTGTAGATGCTTCATAGTGTGGTGCTTAACCCCTTGCACCACTGGAGCGGTCCCCATTTTCTGAACTTCTGTGTATTTTAGTATTTACATATGTAAAATAGGAATATTGATAGTATCTACTTTGTAGGGTTTTGGTGAAGAATTCAATTGGTACATTTATTTTTATTTTTTAAAGATTTATGTATGCATACAAGCACTGGGGTACAAGCTAGAGGTGCAGGGGTGAGAGAATCCACCAGACAGAGTGGGGAACAGAACAGGCAGATCCAAGATCTACTGAAATATACTGCTGAGGCGAGCAGCGGGAAAGGCAGGAGAGGTCCGTTTATGCCATGTGGGTCACATCCCCTACCGGAGGCAGGGATCAAACTCATGCTGCAGTGGCCGTGGTCCACCCCACAGTGCATTGCTTAACCCACCGTGCCACCAGGGAGGGCCCCAATGGGTACATTTATTAATTAAACTTAAGAGTGTTGCTTTAATAGCCTCCGTTTCCCTTTCTATTAAATACATTGTCCAATAATGACCTACATTTGCCTGGGAGCAATTACTGTTGAAAACCACCAGCTCCCATCACCCTTTCCTCCTCTGTGCATGCATGGGCTTTGAGACTGCCAGCTGCAGCATCATGGCTGAAAAGTCTGGAGATCCTTTACTGCCCACCAAAGACCAGGAATGCAACACTCAACCATGAGATTTTCTTGTAAATACTCCAGCTCCCATAGCCCAGATATGATAGTCATAAAACTTGTGTTCTGCATTGAATCACAGAGCTCTTCTAATGGAGTTCAACTCTAGTTCCAATAGTGGTAGTGGTAGCTACCTTCTATTTGTTGCCATTGCTCATGTCTTATTTCCCGACTTCCCTACCAAATTTCTTCCAAAAGTAAATAACTTACATATGAATTCTTGTCTCAGGGTCTGCTTCTGAGAAACTGAACACAAACACTCCATTCTTAGAATATTTTATTTTTATTATTCCCTAACCTGGAACTTAACATTCATGTGCTTTTGTTGTTGAGTTGATTTGTTTAACCCAGCGTAAATGGGTAACATGAAATACTACTTGCACAGTGATATAAATATTTGCATTCATCTGCACACCTCTTAATTCCTGTGGGTGGGCACTGTCAATCAAAATTTAAAAATCCATAAGCAAGGGAGCTACCGTTGCCAAATGAGATTTCTCTAAGGGAAAACGTTTAACCATTTGAGTTGATGATACTTTTGCAGCTATAGGAGAACGTAGTATACCAGATGTATGCTCTATGAATCAATGGTGAGAACGTAATTTGCTTAACAAATGGAAAAATGCCTTCTCTGGAAACATTTTTTAAATTATTATTCATCAAAGAACTAAGTATGTAAAACAAAAAAAAAAACGAAGTTATCCAAACAAAAGGTAAGGTTATATTCATGATCTGGGAGAAGATTTCTTAAGCAAAATATCAATTGCAAACATAATGAAAATTTGTTGATATAAAAATTTAGAATTTATTTTCAGAAGAGGACACATACACAGTTAAAAGCAAATTTCTAGAATGGGAAAAAAAATAAAATACTTGCAGTACCTAAAAGTGAAAAGGGATTAACAGAAATGTTAGAAAAAAATTTAAAAAGTTAAAAAAAAAAAGAAAATCAATGTACAGAGATAGGAATAGAAAATGGGTAACTTTATAAATAGGAAAGTTAATATGATACATTACACAGACTATTTGGAATTAAATAAAATGGTAATTTTTAAAACATAAAACAATAATGGAATATAAATATGTTTATCTATGACTGGAAAATATTACAAATTCAGATATTGTCAGATATTTAACTGGTCATGGAGTCTGTCTGTCTGGGTTAGTATAAGCTATGGAAATAAATCACATCAAAATCTTGGTGGTTTAAAAATATCCATTTTATTTATTGTCTATGCTGCATCATGTCTATTGTAGTGTCAGCACTGGCCCTCTGTTCACTGCTCTCTGAGCCCAAACTAACAGAGCAAGACCAGCTAAACATTTTTGATTGCCCTGACAGAAGGTAAAGGAGAGTGCTCTGGCAGAGAACGGGGTGGATCTTAGGTGATGGGGCTTTGTATTGGCAACTAAATGACACATCCCATTTCTGCTCATAGTTCATTAGCCAGATACATTCCTATGCCCCTGTCACACCTGAAATGAAGGAGGCCTTATGCATTTCTCTGGTGTGAAGTCTGCTGTACTCATTGTGCAGAGCAACATGCCAAAACTTAGTCAAGATCAGTACTATGGCTCTGTTCTCTTTCCAATGTAGATGACTTTTCTGATAGTCTCTCCTTGAATACAAATATCTCTTAATTTCCCTCAGCCCCAATTTCTCTGAAACTACTGGTTTTGTGTGCTTGAAGACCCTTCATTGCTTTATTTTTTAAAATTTATTTTATTTAAGCATAAGAGAACTGGCATACAGGCCTTTGGTGTGGGGTGTGAGAGAATCACCAGAGACAGAGTGGGGAGGAGAACAGTCAGATCTACTAAAATACACTGCGAAGGGTAGCAGCTAGTGAGATAGGAGAGGTCTGCTGCGCCATGTGGGTCCCCTCCCTAGCAGGGGATCAAATTCTTGCTGCAGTGGCTGTGGATAGCTTTATAGTGCTACGACAACGCCTTATGCCACCAGGGTGACCCCAATAGAAAGGTTTTGATCAAAGTCAGATGTTCAGAGAACATTTCTTCTGAACATGAAAAGTTTCAACTCATTCAGGGAAGAGACTCTTTCCTGACATGTGCTATTAGAAAAATCTGAGCAGGGTTGCAGTTGTCCTTCTGAATTAATGTTTTTGTGTCCTTTGGGTAAGTGCCTAGGAGTGGGAAAATGATATAAAATATATTTAAAGATGGCCAACAGATACATGAACAAAAAAAAAGAAAAATCTGAGCAGGGCCTAGACTATTTCTTACTGAAATACAAGGAATGATGTGTGTGTGTGTGTGTGTGTGTGTGTGTGTGTGTGTGTAGGGAGAGGTTATAGAAAGGAATGTGCTCCTAACTGAGAAAGCCATGAATTCATGGATTCTTTGAATTTGGGAGTCTTTGCCAGACTAACAGGTTCTACTCAAAAGTTTCATAGAGTTGAGTTACAGGTAGCAAGAAATATTTTTCCAGTGCCTTATCCACTTGCCTAATTTTAAATGAAGAATCTTAATTTTTTAAATTCAATGGAGACCCAAACTTTCATAATCAGCTTAAGACCAACAGTCAGAAAATCTTAAACAAATGAGGAAAACTTGAGCTGACAAATCTTGCCTAAAAGACAAACTTTCCATACTGGTGGGGATACATCTTCTTTCATCTTTATACTTTACTACAGGTCAACAATCACAAGCTAGGATTGAGAAGTTTACTACTGAGAACCCACCAGGAAAAACCCAGCAGAAAAGCCATCCCACACATAAGTGACATATAAGAGTGACATGTTGCCACCATGGCTTCCATAATGAATTTCTAGAACAAAATTTATTTCTTATGATATGTATGGAATGGTCTTTGATGATATATATGTCTGTATGATATACACAAATATCTAAATACATATGATATGCATAAAACTTTGAAGCACATGCCAAATTAGAAGTGGTTGAGGAGGTAATTTTTCCATAATTCTTTGTAAAGAATCCCACTAAGATGTGAATTTTCCTTCTTTTCATCAAAGATTAGAAAAGAAGCAGACACCAAAGCTGGTTACTGAAATGAGGTGAAGCAGAAGAAGTTTTCAGGTCCCCCCCCCCCCCCCCCCCCCGCTTTTATTTTTCTGGTGCTATTGCTTTCCCACATCCTACTCTGATTCTTTTTAAACTTCATGCTGACCATTTAGAGGAAGGGAACATTTTTTAGGTCTATGTCAGCCTGTTATCGAGACAGCTGCCCTAGCATTTGGGCTTGTGTGGGAAGGAATGCCTGCCCCACAGCAATTGCTCTTGGCATTCATGCTAGGAGAGCATCTAAGGAGATCATTCTACTCTTCAAAGTGTAACAAGACAAGCATTATAAAAAGAGTGTACTCATTTAGTGAATACTTTGGAATAATCCTCCACTTCACTAATTAGGGCAAGGAATTTGTACCTTGGAATGCACTAGAAGATACGTGCATTTGCTACCCATCTATGTTCACGTGACTTTTTATTGAAAGAGATATTAGATCACTACCCTAATCTTGTAACTAGGTGCTGGCAGGACAATTCCTAAGTTACAGAGCAAGGCCTGCAGAAAAAGCAAAGTCAGGAAGTAGATGGCAAGTAGATTCAGTGGAAATAGCGGCAAAGAGGAGCCAGAGGGAGATCAGACACGTCCATCCGAAGGAGCCTACACTTTCATTTTCCCGCGAAAGTCTGGGAGTATTTTGCTTTATTAAACTTATGTAATTAGGATCCTTTTTTTCCCCTTAAGAGACAAAAATAGAGATAAAAGTCTGTTATTCTGAATGGTATAATGAGTGAGTGAATAACCAGACCTTTACTCAGACAGAACTTTATTTTTGTCGCTCTGTCTAAATAAATGAAAAAACAGAGGTATACAAACTCAATTTCTCCTTTGTGTTAGTGGACATCCAAATATTTGCATTCTCATGAAGTTAGGGTTTCAGTCTAAGCAGCTTTCAATATGCTAAGGTAAGCCACTAAGCTATTAAGTACTCCTAGGATTTTTTGATTAAAAATTAGTTCATTGTGCAGTGGTTTTTGTTAGTTAAAAATTATTTCAAACATGCATTAAAATTTTTTTCCAGTAGCCCTACATTTAATAAAAAAAAATAAGTAGATAATGTTGCCCAAAGTTAAAAAAAAATTCTTGTTTGATTAGATTTTAAAAAATAGAAGTTTTAGGCGCTTCCCTGGTGGTGCAATGGACTAAGCACAGCACTATGAAGCAAAGTGCAGACACTGCAGCATGAGTTCGATGCTGCCACCAACAGGGAGGGGACCCACATGGCGCAGCAGACCTCTCCTGTCTGACCTGCTGCTCCCCTCAGCAGTGTGTTTCATTTGATCTGCCTATTCTGCTCCACACTCTGTCTCTAGTGAATCCTCTTATCCCCTGCTCCTCTGGCCTGTATCCCAGTTCTTGTATGCATACATAAATCTTCAGAAATAAAATAGAAGTTTTAAAGATTCATTACAACACAATACAAAATTTAAAAAATATCCTCTTTCAATGCATGAAGCATTAAAAACACATGCTTCTACATAGGACAACATATAATATTTTCCTGTGTAACTTTTACCGAGGATCATGAATATACATTCAGACCTTTATTTTTCTAGAAACTGCTTGGCTTTAAACATAATGGGAATCTTTAAAATAAATAAAATTTAATTTAATTTTACACTAAAATTTACCTGAATGGACACCAATTCTGAATCTATTAACAATAGGTTTTTACCCTAATGTGTGAATTGGTAAGAATTATAGGAAATACACAAGTTTGAAAATGTGGACCAATTAATATATTGGGGTGGGAGGGAGGGCATATAATAGTGGGCAGGGAGAACTTCAGCCTTCTCTAGAGTGCTGCCTAGCTCTCACCCTGCAGGGCTCTTTCCTTAGAAACCACCTCCTCCCCACCCCACAACAGGAAGTTTAGACCCTCGTTATTTGTGTGGGGACTAAAAGACCCTGTCTCATCATACCCTGATCTTTGAGCAGTTTGTCCCCTCATCCTATTTCTAATCTCCCTATAGAGTGTACATGATCATTCTGATGCCATCTCCCACTCCCTACTTTGATGTCTCCCACTTAGCATTATTTTCATCCTTCTCCCGGTTTGGGGGACAGTCAAATTCCTTCTATCTTCTGCCTTTCTATAAAATTAATTTTTACTTTCCTGCTCTGAAACCTGACTCCCTGATGATGACATTATTTCTCTTCTGGTGTCACGTGACAGTTACACGTTTTCACGTGACAATGACATGGTGCCACCTAACTCAATATCCTGTGCACCGAGAAAACATGCATGCCCTTTGCTTTTGTCACTTCTGTGAAGCTTTGAGACATGTCTTCTAGTTCCTTAAGTCCCCCCAATTACAAACATCAAGTTATGTGATTATACTCTCAGACAAGTGTCTGCTGATCCAGGACACACCTTTATTCTCTGTAGATATTAGTACTTAGTGAATATCATTGTACTCCCCTTAGAATTGTTGTGAATTGTATCTGCTTAGACCTTCCCCTGAGGGTCTCTCTTTGTTGACTTTCATTCCCCTTTTCTTGTCCTCACCAGCCTCAGTCACTCACTCACGCTCACAATATTGTTAACAGGAACTTGCCTTCCAGGCCATTAGTTTCAAGTGTTTAGCAAGTCAAATTAATTAGTTTCATTACATGATTAATTTTCTCCTGAAGACCTTTCTTTCACTTTCTTCTTTTATTTAGAACATTAAAATATAGCTACTTTTTGAATGTCTTTCTGGAATTTTACTGATAATTTTGTATTCATTGAAGAACTAGAACACCTTTTTGAATGTACATACAATCTGATATTGCAATAGTGAGGAAAGTGACTTCAAACTCCTTTTCCTACTAGCCAGCTGGGAAATCTTATACAAAATTATGACTTGTCTGATGCTCAGTTTTTCTATCAGTGGAATGGAAAAAAGATTAAAATTGTGCTTTATTTTCTTTTATTATTTGAGGGTCAACTGCAAATATATGTTTAAGGTTCATCATAAAACATGGTAATGACTAGGTCAATAATAAATATATTTTCATTGATTTTTAAATCATAATTACTAGAGTTATTTTGGCTATTGATAATAAAGGTGAATTCAACCCATAATTCAAGATTCATTACATCCCTGCATCATTTCTCTGGATTCACTACTTGATGATAATGGGTACATCTAAACTGTATAGAAAAATGGAAGTTCAGCAAATTTTGAATTTTGACTTTATGATAACTTAGGTTGAAATGCAAAATTTTGGTTGGTTTGATGTCAGAAAACACTAGAAGACAAGCATACATTCCTTATATGACTAATTTAAACACTTGTATTTCAAATAAAATACATTCAGCATAATCAGAATTCCAGTTTGGCATTTTAGAGTTCTCTCCTGGACAGTTCATATTATCTGGATTCTCTGTGAAGATGAGACCACAGTTAAAGTGGTGGAAGATAGTAATTGAATTATCTTATGATTTTGTAAACCCAGCCTCCAAGAGTGATAAAAACCTTGTTCAGTTTGGCGGTTCTACTAAAGTGGCTTCAATTTTCAAAAAGTGATTCTATGATTGCATGAAACAAAGAAAAGACTAATTTATAGTTTTATCTCCAGTAATTGCTAATTAAGTAAGATTTGAATTTCTTTGAAATAAGACTCATAAAGGAGAAAGAATTTTAGTAGGCCACTAAATTTCTTCTGCAAGGAAAATTGAACATTAGAGTTTTAAAATAGTCACCATTCTGTAAATAAAGTCAAAAATAAGATTTCCCCTCAAATTGTAGGATAAAATCTTTCTGTAATGAATGTGTCAAATTATACATAAAACTATGTTTTAAAGTAACATGTATTTTAAATATAAACCTTTAATTGTCCTTTGTTGCGGTTTGGGAAAGTATGACTACACACAGACACACACACACTTATACAGCGTGCACACACGAGGTTCGTGATGGACCATGTTTGGAGGAAAATATTCTTGCTGATGAAAAGCATTTTCAAGAGGAAGTCAGTCACCTTATCTCTGTAAAGATCTATTCCACTGCACCTAATTACTCCTCAATATAGCCTGGAATTGGAAACAGTCTCCCACTCCTTGCATCTAAATACCAGTACACTGTAAATCCACCCTTCCGCCAGAACTGATTGTTGCAAGGAATAATTTGAACCAGAAATACTTAAGTAGAGAGAATGTACACCAATCTGGCCTCTTTTGTGAATAGCTGAAAACAACAGATTCTTGGCAGACTAACCTACAAAAGTCGCTCTTTACAGCAAGGATCAGTATCAGCCAATATTTCTTCTCCATTTCTCCAGGGCACCCAAAGGGTGGAAACATTATGAAGATAGGTCAACACCCTTCTTAGAGGCTTCAAATTGCCGACTGTGAATATTTTGTGAAATGTCTGCTTTTAATTATTGGCCAGCAAGCAGGTGAAATCACTTAGCTCCTCAAGAAATAATACATGCTGAACTGAAATCAGCAATTTTCATTAATAATCTCTCCTTAGAGGAAACTTTCATATCGAGTGAACCCTCCCAGTGCCCCTTCCCCCTTATGAACAAAATTAATTGTTATCTTTCCTCATGAGACCATGTGAAACACAGTAATAGCTCTTAGACATGATAGAGGCAAATCCCGACTTGTACACGAAGATTGCCTGCTCAGAATTTGTTTTCCCAAATGACATGGACTTTTTCATCCCTTGGGCTATGCGAAGCACCAGGTTAAAGGGCTTGGGAAGTACAGACTCTCAAGAAAGGTCCACAGAGCAAAGGAGAAGGCAGTCACCATCACCAGCATGGGGACCATGAGGAGCGAATCACCCAGGGAAACTTAAACTTAGAAGGAGAAAGTTTGAAGCCAAGGCAGTCTTGCTACTTAGCTTTCCTCTAATTTGGGCTTGAAAGCTGGTGTCAAGGTAGAGAGACTCAAAGGTCGCAGGTCATGACAACCCAAAGCAGCTAAAGAGCAGTGACAGCAAGATGAGAGCCACATGCAAAGCCCAGTCCACTCCCATGAATGCTGTGCTTGAAGTTCCAGATTTTCAGCTAGTCACAAATTCACTTGAGCTAGAGATAAACCTAGTTTCTTTAAAACTAGTAGACCTAATCCTGGAATGATTTCACCAAACTATTAGCTATGTAGGCTCATTTGCATTTATTT
Source organism: Galemys pyrenaicus (assembly GCA_019455555.1). NCBI lineage: Eukaryota > Metazoa > Chordata > Mammalia > Eulipotyphla > Talpidae > Galemys > Galemys pyrenaicus. Next base: position 11,489,479 of record JAGFMF010011629.1, read on the forward strand.
AAGGGGATTGCTTTCTTTCTGATATCTTACAGAAATAAGAAAGGCAATTTTATTTCTTTAAAGGTTAATTTTTATTTATGCACACAAGAACTGGGGTGTAGGACAGAGGTGAGTGGTATGAGAGGATTATCAGAGACAGAGTGAGGAGCAGACTAGGCAGATGGACTGAAATGCACTGCTGAGGGGAGCAGTGAGGGAGGCAGGAGAGGTCGGCTGCGCCATGTGGGTCAGCTCTCTGGCCAGGGAGTGAACTCATGTTCTAGTGGTTGACAATAGCTTAATAAGGCTCAGGTTTTAACCCCTGTGTCACCAGAGAGGCCCAGAAAGGAAATTTGAAGAGAAAAGAGGTTACTTCTAACCATGCCAACTTGCAAAAGGATAATTTTGGCAACTCTTTTCAACTTTGAGGCTTGTAAATATGAAAATAGAAAGCAAAATAATGGATTTTGGACCCTGAAGGTTTGCATACAATGTATCAATGTACAGAAGGAAGTGGTAGGCATCAGAGTTCTTGGGACTTGTGGGAGAGCAGTTGCTAGACTTCCATTCTTTGCTGATTTATATCTTGGTACCTATGAGAAAAATATGTCATATAGCTCAGTTTAGGAAGGAAATGGTTACTTGTGAAATAATAGAATTTAATAGAAATGTCACATTTGTCTAGATTTGCCAATGCCTGTTTGAAATCCAGCATCATTTATGCTGTTTCCTAGACATCTTAAAATCCCCTCCCCCAATACACACACTTGATCCAATTAAGAATCTAGGACATAGATTATGATGCTTCTGTCATAGTTGCAAAAACTCAGATATGTGAATTCTCTAGAGGGAAGATTAGGCAGCTTAGGGTAAAAAAAAAAATAACATGACCATATTGTATTAGCAGTCTTTAATTTTTATTTTATTGTTATACAAACATACTGTTATACAATCATTTTATACATTAAAAGAGATATAGGTATATTTTACGGAGGCAGAAAAATTATAGCCACTTAAAGAATTTTCTGTTTCTTATGAATCCCTGCATTTCCATTTCTGGACTTTAGTGTGTAAATTTGTCTCTATTGTAAGCGTATGTCTCTGGGAACAATGTTTGCATCTAAAGAATGGCATTATTTCAGGACTGGTTCTGCCACTGATGAATTTTACAAACCTAACACAGCTCTTCACTTCTCTAAATCTATTTCTTTATCTAAAATTTTAAGGGAGTTGCAATAATCTTCCCTCAGTCCCTGGTGGGAACACGACTGTAATATTAGATGACAACTTCACATCACCACTTTTGACCAAAACAGTTCAAGCTCTCAGAGCTCCATTTTATGACTATGTTTGACGAGATCTTTGCTAACAGATGTGGGGAGGGGCAGCTTGTGGAATTCCTTGAGGTAATGTTATGTTATACCAAAAATATCTACAAGGATTTTATAGAAATGCCAGGAATTTCAGTAGAGCTTTGGAATTCTTTTAGAAATGTTTTACATAAGAGCTGTCATTTCTGTAGTGCAAATTTTGTTATGATTTCATCATGGAACATTTTATCTCTTCAAATATATTTTTAAGAAGCAGGCTTGAGAGACAAGGTATTTATCCATAAGAGAAAGGAGCTTCATGAACTATGAAAACTATCTTCCTGTCAGAAGAGTAATTTTTAAGATTTAAATATATATATTGAATAGTGTACTTGTACATATATGAAATGCTTTCAACTTTGAGACAGGTAAATTATAAAAGGAAATTTATTTAAATATTTTATTCTATAATGTTTAATATATTCATAATCAAAAAACAGGCAAGATAGCTCAGTGTGATGTACTAATACCACAATGTTACATTTTTGCAAATAGTTTGCTTAATCAGATCATTGAAAACAAATCTGTAGAGTTTGTTTTTCAAATAAACCTAAATATTTGCCTGATACAGCAAGTGTTGTCTGTGACAAATTCAAAGGATTGGCTAGATTTCTGACCCACATGGCACAGCAGACCTCTGCTGCCTCGCTCACTGCTCCCCTCAGCAGTGTATTTCAGCAGATCTGCCTGTTCTGCTCCCCACTCTGTCTCTGGTGAATCCTTTCACCCACCCCCTCCACCTCTGGTCTGCACCCCAGCTCTTATATGCATAAATAAATAAATCTTAAAAAAATATTCCATCTGCAACCTCAAAATACTAAATGCAAAGCAATCATAATCAAGGTGTATTTTGTTATAGTTCAACATAAATCTTATGCTTATCATGCTTTAATAAAAATTTGACAAAGCAAAGAAAATAAAACATAAAATAAATTGCAAGAAATATGTCTCAGCTATGGTATATTCTAGTTTTTCCACTTGGGAAGAGGAGGATGTCTGACTAGATCTAGATCCAGTGCTAATACATTCCATTATCCCTGTCAAATTTCTCACCTTCTCAAATTGCAGGAGCACAGAAGTTTTGGATCTTTATACCAATGACATTCTGAAATGTCATTGAAAATGGCTTTACCATTCCTTAGTAGTATTTTACAAGGGAACTTGGTGTGGAAAGGATCACTAGTCTGAAATATATTTGCTTGATAGGAGAGCTGTTAATGGTCTTCCAGTGATGATGGAGCAAGGCGATGTTTGTGTATTGTCCTCTTGGGGTCCAATAGAGTGTACTTTGCTGTCTCTGGAGATGTGCCATGAAGGGATCTTGCACTGCGGTTCTCTGTTTTTTATTGTTTTATTTGTCAGCAAAATACATCACTGAGCATAACAGGTAGCAGGTTGATATGTAAAGAATTTATGGTGGGAGTGATGTGGTAACATATATCTGAAGAGGTATGTAAATAATGCATCAATGATAATAAAAACTGATGAACTGAAGAAAGAAAATTAGCTATAAGAATTTATGATGTGAGATTACATAAATAAAAAAATTCTATCTATAAAATAATTCAGCAATTTTATTAGAATTCTGCACAATATTTTATGGAATCATTAAATTGAAGATTTTTGAGTTAATCTTGATTTTGAGTAAAAAGTACATTAATCCAGTTTCTACTTAACACAAATTTTCTAGCACAGTTTTTAAAATGCTCTTTAACACCTTTAAAGAATAAAAGTTCTTACTTTGTGGGGAACATTACTAAGTTTTTACATATCTGTATTATGTTGCTAGAAGATTCATATGCTATTTTAAAATCTGTTTCCTATCATTTACATTTATTTTATAAATTCTCTCACATGGTGGTGCTTTAAAAGTTTAAAGTTTTAGAACCCAGGGAGGGGACCCACATGGCACAGCGGATCTCTCCTGCCTCGCCTGCTGCTCCCCTCAGCAGTGTATTTCAGCGATATGCCTGTTCTTCTTCCCACTTTGTCTTCTGGAGAATCATCTCACCCCCCAGACCTCTGGCCTATACCCCAGCTCTTGTATGCATTAAAAAAAAGTTTAATTGAGGAAAAGGCACATATATTTTACATTGTTTATAATATGTTTTGGTCTTTAACATTTGCAAGGTATATTTTGAGCTAAGCAACATATTCCACAAACATTTCTTTAAGATGTATTTTTATTTTCCATATAGTAACTGTTAAATGTTTTCTATTATAGACTTTAACACTTGCCTTTTTCATCCAAAAGTATGGCATCTTCTCCTCCCCCTGCTCTGGTAGCTTTTCAGTTCTTCAATGGACTATAGGGATGGACTTCTGATACCTTAGTGGTGGTTGTGCTATACTAACAACACCTGCAGTGGGAGATCCTGTACTTATAGACCACAAAGCTATAAACCAGTGTTACCTTGATAAGAAAAAAAAATCACAAAAGTATGATTTATTAGCTCAGTTCCCAAAGTCAAACATTCTTGAATTCATTCTTTTTTTTTTTTTTAAGATTTATTTATGTATGATTACAAGAGCTGGGGTACAGGCCAGAGGTGTGGAGGGTAAGAGGAGTCAGCAGAGACAGAATGGGGAACAGAACAAGCAGATGGACTGAAACACACTGCTGAGGAGAGCAGCGGGCGAGGCAGGAGAGGTCTGCTGAACCATGTGGGTCACCGCCCCAGAAGGCAGCAGGGATTGGACTCATGCTGCAGTGGCTGCGGTCTGCTTCATACTGTGTTGCTTAACCCACTGCGCCACCAGGGAAGCTCCCAATTCTTGAATTCATTCTTCTAAGTCTCCCCATCTAACCCATGAGCAAATTCTATAGGGTGTACCTCAATTATATGTGTGACTTTGTTTGATCCCTAATCTATTCTTCACACAGAACCAATAATCTTTCTAAACTTATAGAGTCATGATATTTATAAAAGTCTTCTAAGATAACCGTGGTCTCCACCTACTGACACTCATGTCACTGTGTAATTCTCTCCCCATGAGAGCTGTCTGGACATAATGACACCTGAAGGAGGAAATACAGCAAAATTAATGGGCTCTTACTTTGAGCTTAGGTCACCAAAGATTCTGACTTCTGTCCTGTGAGCTCTTTCTCTCTCTCTCTGATGAAGCAAGATGCCATTCTGTGAGAGGTCAGGGGGCAAGAGGGTGAGGGTGGCCTCTTGCCAACAGCCAGTGAGGTACTAAATCCTTTACCACAAAACTAATCCTGCCAACAACCTCCTAAGTGGGCATGGAAATGGATCTTTTTCCAGTCAAATCTTGAAGTATCTATATTCTCAATCAACACTTTGCAGCCTCCAGAGATCCCCTAACTCAGAGGTCTGAGGTCAATTGCATCTGAATCCTGAACTATGGAAACTGAGATGAAAAATATCTCATGCTTTTAAGTTTTAGGGGTAATTGTTTTTTGTTTTTTGGGTTATTTTTAGATTTTATTTATCTGTGCATACAAGAGCCAGGGTACAGGCCATAGGCACAGAGGGTAAGGGGATTCACTAGAGACAGTCAGAAGCAGAACAGGCAGCTCTACTGAAATATACTGCTGAAAGGAGCAGTGGGTGAGGCAGGAGAGGTCTGCTGTGCCATGTGGGTCCCCTCATTGGCCAGGAATCAAACTTACACTGCAATGGTTACAGAAGCCCCACAGTGCAGGGCTTGACCCCCTGTGCCACCAGGAAGGCCCAGGGGGTAATTGTTAAACAGAAAAAGATAATGAATACACAGTCCATTGCTTAACAGCTTTCAGCCACTTTAAATATATAACTCCTTCTGCTAACAATGTGGCTGACAGCTCACTGCCCTAGTCTCCCCTCTTGCTTCTCTGCTGGCCAGTGCTCTAGACAGATTGGCTGCTTCCACATTCTTGGAGCAAATGATGTTTATGACCTTTGTGACTTTTTTCATGCTGCCCTCTCTTTTGGTGTGTTCCAATGTCCTCTTTCCTCATAGCTGACCTCTTACCATCCTTTTTTATCTTTTCTCAAACTCCTCAATAATGCTCTCCCCTAACTCCTTTTTAGATATCTTAAACCTGTGTTATGTTCAGTACATTTTTTCTAACTTGACATCATTTCATTTACTGAGCTGCTTCTTTCTTTAACCTCCTGCTTCTTGATGGTTGGTCAAACCAGAAGTCCAGATTCCTGCAGCGCAGCGTTCTAACAACTTCACGCTATGCTAGTCTATAGCAATCTATAAGTCAGTGCATTTGTTATCATCATCTCCCTGTAGTTTTAGAGGGCACCATCTGATTGGAAAAGTTCAAGTGGAATTTAGAGTAACTAGCATAAAGAATTACAACAAAGAGGGGCCTCCCTGGTGGTGCAAAGGGTTAAGTCCCAGCACTATGAGTCCATCAGTAGCCACTGCAGCATGAGTTCAATCCCCAGCCAGGGAGCTGACCCACATGGCACAGAAGACCTCTCCTCTCTTGCCTGATACTCCCCTCAGCAGTGTACTTCAGTCAATCTGCCTGTTCTGCTCCCCGCTCTGTCTCTGGTGGATCCTCTCACTGTCCCATACCTCTGGCCTGTACCCCAATTCTTGTATGCATAAATAAATAAATCTTTTTTAAAAAAGAGTTATAATAAAGGGCAAGTTAAAATCAAAGTCAGGTGCTAGTCTTGAATTTTTACCATAAACCCTAGCTCTGCTCTTTTTTAAATGTGCTAGAGTTTTCTTTTTTTATCTTACAAGATTACATTGAAAAGAAATAACAAGAATCGACAACTTTTCGGTCATAGGAAATATACAGTACAGTTAAAAATTTTAAGTCCTTCAAAAATTGAATGGAAAACTTAACTGATAAAAAATACAGAATGTTTTTCAGAATGTCATTCATGGTAATTACGTCCAGCCTGAAAGACACCTGGACTTATTTTCAATACAGTGGTGTGCACAGTTTTGTTTTAATATCTTCATAGTCAGGTATGAAGGAGGGAGCCCTCTGGGATAAATGAATGTTGAGAGGAAGCAAGATCAAGGGGTGCTCATATTTTAGCATTGTGTTACTATGTTTTCTTTAACAGTTGTGAAAGTGCCACAGACTGAATAATGTCATGCAAAGACATTAAAAAGCTGAGTGGCTTTACCAGAACCCACATCATCATAGAAAACAAGCATTGGAAAAGAAAAACTAGACGCATTCACAGGAACATGGATGGACCTGGAAGGGATGATGCTCAGCGAAGTAAGTCAGAAGGCAAAAGAAAAATACCGGATGGTTCCTCCCCTAGGAGGAATAGAAGGGAACCAAATAAGGATCAAGGAAAGGGATAAGAACAATAATAATAATAATAACAATAAAAACACAAAGACCAAAAATGAAAAGACAAGGACAAATTGGGGACACTTGGTGGGGAGGGAAGAGGGGGAGGGTTGAGGGCAGACGGGAGCATGGGGGACTGAGGCGATGGTGCACTGGTGATACGGTGATGGGGAATACATGGGGGTTACAACTGATGTCAAAAATATATAAATTAAAGGGAAAAAATGAATTAAAAAAATGAAAACAAACATTGGTACCATTTCAATGAAACTTAAGCATGCTCAAGATAAGAATCTGTCATTTCATTTTTCGCATACTGGTTGCTCAAGAGTCTACTGCCAATGTGATCTATGAATGTGATTCAAACTATAAAATAATTTAATTCTCGGTTGGTTAATTTTATCTGCCAGATTTACTTAGACTGATTCCCCAAACTACCAGGAAGTGTCGTCAGTCCTTTTGTTCCGTCTGAAAATATTCTTGCTCTGCTTTTCTGTCCCTTCTGCCGTCGCCTTAGGGGACATTTCATGCTGAAAAGCTCTGGATTGATTTCTATGCCCTGGTGCTTCCACTTACCATCTGTTGGTTGAAGTATTTATATATCTAGAGACACAGGAAAGATAGAACATGAGACTGGGGAAGTTTGAGTAGAGAAAATACAGCAATCGTCCAATTCTTTGTATAAATAGTTACTTATTCATAATATGTGGATAGTGGTGATAAGATATTACAAGTTTCAAGACTATCAACTAACTCAACATGGAGGTACTGAAGCAAAGGCAAAAATGGTTTTTGACAACATTGGTTATAAGCTCATGTAAAGAATGTTATGTATGCTGTATACTGGGATCTTTGAAAGTAGAGAATTATTATAAACAACTTTACTCATAATCTTCAATATTGTTAACTGCCAAAATGTTTATTACTGGTGGAAGGAAAGTATAGGCATTAAACTTGAGGGGAAAATTGTTACCCTTTCAGCCTCCTAATAAATTTATTGCTGCTTTGAGAGCAAAGGAAGGTCTTTAATGGGTTACAAACATATGTACAATGGAAAGATGATGAGATTAGTTTGGTGAAACTATTGTGTTCTAATTGTATTAATGTTTTTGTATTATATAAATTATGTAACGAAATACTTTTTAAAGAAATTTGAAAAGCAAGCATGTTAGAATCTAATTTGTAGAACCTTTTATTCTCTATTTACTCTCTGAGCTTTGAACACACTCACACACACACTCACTAGCATTTGAACACCCAATGAAAAGCATTACTAATGTGTTTATGTGTCTGAATTTCTTGGCATCCTCTCTCCTTTCTCCTCCACTCACTGCTTCCTATGTTTTCCCTTACTTTCCTCACTTCCTACAGGTTCTCCTGTGATGCTGTGCACCTTCTATGGTGGAGCCTGGCCAGCGTCAACCACTGTGCCCATGATGTTTTCTACCTCAGCTAAGTCAGGCTGCAACTGGACTGTGCTTCCAAGGTTTTTCTTCTCACAGAAGTAAGTTCTCCCACAAAAAATACATTAACCTAATATGTCAACATCTGGAAAATCTGTGGTGGCTGCAGTTTATGACCTAGAGGCAAAGCCCTGCTATCGGCAAACACAGGAGACCATTAAGAGGAAGGAACTCAGGACATCAAAAACTATACACAGAGGACTGTTTGATCAACCCATTCCTGCACCCCCAAAGGAATTCGGCAACAGGGAGTTTTCTTTTTATTTCTGTTTATTGATGCATTTAAGAACTGAGGAATACAGGCCAGAGGTGCAAGGGGTGAGAGGATTCACCAGAGACAGAGTGGGGAGCAGAACAGGCGGATCAACTGAAACACTGCTGAGGGGAGCAATGGCCAAGACAGGACAGATCTGCTGTGCCAGTAGTTCAGCTCCCTGGCCTGGAATCAAACTCCTGCAGGGGTAGCTGTTGATAATTTGATAGTGCTGGGACTTTAACCCCTGCATTACCAGGGAGTGTTTCCTTTTGTTATGGATCCATCTTCAAAGAGAAAGGTCATAATAGAATTAAGGGGCTGAGAGCCAAAGGGAATTTGAGAGAGTGAATTGTTTATGTGCCCAATGCCCTAGTTTAGAGATGAGAACCAAGATAGTAACCTAGGAGAAACAAAGTTGATTTTTAATTACCTGGAATCTTTATAGAGAAACAGTTAAGATTTGCATTGGATTAGTCTTTTACTCACCATTGTGTTCACAATCTGGAGGAATGGTGGAATGAGTGTGTGTGTGTGAGTTTTATGCTACTATCTATCTTGAAAGTCTATTTTTAACAAAATCTATATTTCAACAAGACTAAGAGCATTTGATTTTTTGTTTTTATATAATAATATAAATAGTCATGTAATTCATTTAATAAAATTTGCACACATTGTAAAAGTCATATTATAACTGTAGTTGACATACAATTAGTGACACATAATGCTTAATGATATATTTATGTATTTTGTTTTTTCTCAGATTTTTTAAACCTAAAATATCCCTCACTTTAGATTGCAAATAATGTTATATACTCTTGGAAAACTAGGGAGCTTCAGATGTATGACTATATTGTCTCATAAATAAAATTGTCCTGAATTGATGAATTGGGAAGAGATCTAAATAAGAAAATGAAATGCATTTATGTTATGCTACCGAAGATACACAGCCTTTGGCAAGTGACTTTTCCTATTTGGGTCTCATCTGAAATTGATGGGATTAGACTCTTCATCTTTTGTGTTCCTTCTAGTTCTTTGAGATTCAAAAACTATTTTGAAAACAAAGTATCAACCTTTAATTCAAGGAAATGAGGTGGGACACTAGTCAAGAAATAACCATTATTTGGGCTAAAGTGGAGTTAGAGGTCATCAAAATTTACAGGTTATAGTCACCCCTCAAAAATTTGATTGCTCCTTTCTGTCAAAAATATTCTCCATGGGCAGATGTAGAAAGAAACCTGATTATTAAAGTCTTTCTCTCTCTCTCTCTCTCTCTCTCTCTCTCTCTCTCTCTCCATGAACGTGCTTACTTTTTCAACTTACACAAAATAGAATATCGAATCTGGATAGAAATTAGGTTCTTGTGGTTTCAGCTTCTTGGTCTGTGATTTTAAGTTCCAAAAAAACACCTCAGAAACTCTCCGAAGGAATATCTAGCTTTCATTTATTTTTGAGATCTTCTAAGATAGATTGAGAAATATCTTGACTGGTTAAAGCATTTTAAAAGATACCCTCTTGTTTTTGAGAACTTAGGTCTCATTATACTTCAGGCAAATTCCTAAAGCCTTATCATGTCTTTCAAGATACAGCATGCCCCATGCCCGTTCCTGTGTCTCCAGCCCTCTCCCCTCGCTTTTCCCCCGTTGAACTCTACTCCCAATGGGCTTCTTTTAAACCTGAGGCTAGTCCATGTTCTACCATGTTTCAGGGATTTGAAGGATATTTGTACTATTACTCAAAAAAAATTTCAAATTAAAAAAGGTGCATTGTGTCAAAAGTCAATTGTTCTCTACTGCTTATACCAAAAATAAGGTTTGACAGTTAAGAAGAAATGAATTCCTTTATTGTAAACCTGACTGCCATTCCCCAGAGAAGCCACTTTCATATCTTTCAGATATTTCTTCGAGGGTTGTCCTTCATATTTCCATGTACATGCTGATAATGTGAATTCTTAAGTCTTTCAGTTGTAAGACAAGTTCTGGGACTCTCATGTAGAGCATGCTGATAGACTAACAATACTGTGTTCCATATTTGAAATTGTTAGGAGGGTAGGTTTTAAGTGTTCTTAATACACACACACTCATAACACACACATACAAGGTGATGATATGAAGTGCTGGATGTGTTAAAGAAGTTTGATTGTGTTAATACTCTTTAAATGTATGTTTGTACGGAATCATCATGTTGTCTACTCTCAAATACAACTTTTATTTTTCAATTACTATATAGCTTATAAAGCTGAAAAATCAAAAGGTCTAAAAATCAATGAAGTAGCCATTCTCAGGAGATCTGCACTAGCTGGATCATTGTTGATTGTGGTGGGGAAAAAGTGCAAAAGCTTGATATACCTTCTCCTATAAGCCACCCACACCTAGTGAGCCCAATTTGTTATGGGACCCCTTCCCTTCAAGGTGACAGGGAAGTGATCTCCTACCCCACCTAGAAATAGATATAACATGACGTCACTCCTGGTAGGCTGGTAGGTGTCCCTAACCACAGCTTAGAACAGACTACACCGTTTTAGGTAGATACTTCTTGTGCCTACTGGCCTCACAGTCCACCCCAATATTCCCCCAAATACTACCCTGGATGATTCACCATGAGTGCCCGTCACTGTCAGACAGGAGACAGAAGCAGTTGTGGGTAACACTACCTTGTTATCTACAGACAATCTGAGAACACTCAGGAATGTGAAGTAATTTGTCTATGTTCAAACAACTACATGGCCAGCTAGTCCTTTGTTAGACTAATATACTGTGACTCCAAGTTCGATAGCATTTCATTATGCTGTTGAGTCTGAGACTTTATACAATTATGAGTGCCTTACCTCTAAACAACTAGTACATCTTTCTCTAAATGGTCTCATTTATTACTTAGATGCATTTGAAAAGAAGATTAGTATCTAACAAAATGAAAGAAAGACTAAGCTGAGGAAGGACCAGGGCCCCAGACAAAAGAGGCTGTTGCCAGAGTTAAATCAGACTGCCATCTATGAAACAAGCAGTTCAGAAACTAAAGCAGTGCAGAAAAAATGACCGAGAAAATCAGCAAGCAGACTCGAGAGTGAATGGGTGAAGAGAATACAGACATGGGGTTTCTGCAATTTTGCAAAAAAGGAGAGAGATTGAAGGAATGAGAAAACATTCTCCCAGGGATGAGAATGGACATGGATTGAAGTTTGATACTGAGGGTGTGAGACAGTAATGGGCTTGTGAGAGAAATTTCAGGTCTGAGGTGAGAACAGATAGATTCTGAGGAAGGGAAGTGACATGGGTTGGCTAGGGAGGCGGGTCATTAGAAGTTCAAATTGCCATGGAGGAATTCAGGGTGTGTAGTAGATGGGCCTTAGGTTGTATGGCAGGGGTGGAGGGAGGCAAAGAGTCTGTGCTGAGGTGAGGGCAAAGGGATGGTTTTGTGACTGGCACAGGCAGCAGGACTATGGGAAGCGAAGGTGCTGATGGGGGCTGGAGCGCAAGGGTCGTGCATTGTATGGAGGCTTCATGGTCTGAGGCCCCATCGAAGCAGGCATCTCCGCTCTTCTGAGCCAGAGCCTTGGGTGACCAGCTTTGGTTAGAATTAGGCATAGGAAATTGGCAGGAATCCCATGCTTCTTTTTATTTTTCCTTAGTACACCGTGGTTCTCTTTCAGATCAGTTCAGGCAAGACCCTATATAGTATTAAGGGAATGTCTTTTGATATGTATTAATTTAATAATATGTGCTTCCTGATACTGAGGGAAATATCCTTTAACATTTTTGTGGTTGCAGTAAAAACATGGGCAAAGTATCAGGAGATTCTAAATTGGCCACATTTTTCACTTTTGTGTTTAGATTTTGCATTCTAATTTAAACTGATGAAAAAGTCAAGAGTTTAATCAACAGTATGTGAACATACAGATTATTCAATTTACTTGACGTACACTAAAAATGTTTTCAGATTTTTTAAAAAGTGATATGGTAAAGAGCTCTTTGCATTTTAAACCAGGAACTCTGCTATTAATATTGCTATTTTTTTTTGGGGGGGGGAGTAGGTTCCCTATCTAGTCTCTCTACCTTTAGGAAGTTTGCATTTAGTGCTTAATTCCATAGTAAGATAATTTCCAAGTTTGCTTGACTTCATGAAGTTTGCAAATTTCTAGGTTTTGGGACCCAATATTTTAGTGCATCTTGTTTTACCTTAAAAGGCATTTCCTTTGGGCCTCCCCTGGTGGCGCAGTGGGTTAAGCAACGCACTACGAAGCAAATCGCAGCCACTGCAGCACGAGTTCGATCCCTGCTGCCGGCCAGGGG
>JAGFMF010011629.1:11502166-11620743 GCA_019455555.1 Galemys pyrenaicus
TCCCCGCTCTCTGTGGTGAATCCTCTCACCCCCCTACACCTCTGGCCTGTACCCCAGTGCTTGTGTGCATAGATAAATAAATCTTTAAAAAAAAAAAAAGGCATTTCCTTTGTTGTAAAATTTTCTTTTACACAAAGGAGAGTCACTAGCTGGTAATCTAATCTTTGAAAAGGAGTTTGGATTTTCTGACCACATGAAAATGAGAGAAAAGCAGTATTGGAAAATTCATAGACCTGTAACTCAAAGCTTGAGAAGTAGGGGAAAACACTTCTTAAAAAAACAATTACTCATCAGTGTCATGTGTTCAAATGCTGCTGCTGGGTGAAGGGGCTTGGCCGATGTTATGTGGGAAAAAACTCACAAAAGATAATTTTTGCCTCAAAGGATATTCTTTTTTACTGATGAAAGAATAACCTACCCCCTCTCCAGATGTCTCTATTTTTAGAAAAACAACTTGATATGATGATAAGATTAGATTGTTGTTTTCATTATTGTCACTGAATGTCTTTTTGGCAACACTGAAAGGCCAGATGTGTGAGGAAGTGACATGGAAAAGAACTATTCAAAACAAACATGCACAGCTGACTGGTAGATAGTTCCAATTTTTTTTCAATATTTTATATGTTCCAGTCTAATGGTTCTTAAATGATGTTTTTCTGCAGCTTACTTTAAAGTTGTGTATTAGGCTGTTTGGGCTGCTGTAACAAAATACCACAGACTGGGTTGTTTAAACAGAGAGATTTCTTTCCTTTTCTTTTTTTTTTTTAACTTATTTTATTTTAAATTATTTTTTTAATTTTTCTTACAATGTTTGCTTTCTTTTCTAGGTGTAGTCCCCACCTAGGAATTCCCACCACCAGTTCTCCAGTGCACCATCACCATAGTCCCTTGTGCTCTTCCAGTCCCTGCCTTGATCCCAATCCCTCCCTCTTCCCTGAGAATGTCTCTGTTTTATAGTATGTTTGTTTTTGTTTTGTTGTGGTTTTTTTGTTGTTGTTATTGATGTTATTATTTTTTTCCTTGATCTCCTATATTCCTCCTATAAGTGAGACCATCTGGTATTTTTCTTTCTCCTTCTGACTTATTTCACTGAGCATAATCCTAAACACAGAGATTTATTTTCGATTGGCTATGGGGGTGGGGGACTAGAGGACAAAGATCACAACTTGGTCAACGTGGTTTGTGTGGAGACCAGATGGTTGCCATTTTGCTGTGTACTTGCATGACTTAATTAGCTATTCACTGAGTGTTTGAGGGGGAAGGGAGAGAGAGAGAGAAGTGAGGGAAAGAGCCCTTTCTTTTAAGTAGTAGTCCTATTTGACAACGACCATACCTTGAAGTATGAATTCAACCTTAATTACCTCCTAATAGCCTCATCCACAAATATAGTCACTCTAGAAATTAGGGACCTAACATGAATTTTGGGTGGTACACAATTCAGTTCATAGCTAGTCCTGAAATTTACCTTATGCAATATCACTAATATGTTACAGATTCTTGTCAACTGTGGAACATCAAAGGTGAGCTCTCTCCCAATAACAATGAGTTATGATAAAGATCGGAAAGTGACTCTCAAAGGAGCATTTCGATTTGCCATTCTTCGTCAAGTTTAAAATAAGCAACAGCATGCCTTTGGGTATATTATTTTTTCAACTTACTTCCAGGTCAAATATTTTGTGTGATCCTGACAACACACTTGTAACAGGAAACCTGCCATTAAACTTTGGCTGAGAAAACTGGGTCAGAGCATAGTGGAGAGGGCAGTAAGCACACTGTGAAATTATAGAATCAGGAGAAAAGCTTCCGCATTGCCCTGGGGACAGCTGAATTAGTGGTTAGGGAGAAGGTGCTCTCTAAAGTGAGATGGTGAATTGTATGAAACTACTTTTCTACCTGGTTTGAAAAGTCTGTGTTTCTGTAAAGCACAAAAGACGTGAAAAGATTTGCTGTCACTCACACCATGAAGCGGGTTTCGAACCCTGTTTTCCTGACTTGCATTCAGTGGAACTTGCCAGAAATATGAAAAGTCTAGTGTGGAATTGCTCATCATAAATTCCTTGTTAGAATCTTATGTTTTACTTACTTCAGTGGTAAAAACACAGAAAGAACATGTCCCTTTAAGTTTAAATAGGAGAAAATACCTGCTTTATGTCTTATAGAGAGAGTTGTGCTTTTTCTTAGAAAAAGGAGGAAAAAAAATGATGACTCCTGCTGTTTAAGAGAGTGGCTATAAATTCAGGGAGCTATAAACAAGAATTGTGATGGGAATAAAACCCAATGCCCTTATAGGGAAACCCAGACAGCCAAGATTTGTACATTTGCCTCCCGTTAGGGTTTGGTTTTTTAAAGAAACTTGTGGTCTTGCTAAGGGTTTGCCTGTAAAATGAGACATGAATGATGTCTGGCAAATCTGAAGCACAAAGAAGGATCTGAGAACTCTTGTGTTTACACTTGTACAGCGTCTGTGGTAAGCAGATCTTCCTAAACAAGACAGAATAATTTAGAAGGATTAGGAGACCTGAACTTAGCTAACTATGGTGCCACAATCGTCTCCCTCTCTGAGCTTCCTGAAATGAAGCTCTCCATGCTGATAAACCTAGAACAAAGACATTTTGAGAGTTCCTTTTAAAGAAAGTGCTCTTACGGGATCTGGTTGCTTGTCACTTGAATTTATAACGTTGCTTCTTTTGTTCCACCAGACTAATCCATTTTGGTGATTTTCCATGTAGTAGCAAACTGTTTCAGTGAGGTTGCTCCCCAAGTCTAGGTTAGGGAGGCATATAGGTTTTCAGTCTCACTCATTGTTTACATATATTTGGTACATAATGGAAAATGTCCTTCAGTTTGTAAGTCATCCTTGTTTTGTCTCCATGCCAAGATAAATTTTGTTTGGGGGAAATTGCAGTACAATGCAAAGTCACCTTTGATTTATGTTAGAATAAAAGAAAAACTTGAATGTGGGAGACTTTCTCTAATGCTGTCCCGGGAGTTCATGGCTCAAGCCTGCGTTGCAGGTAAAATCACATCATCATTAGTTCTCTGGCTGGTGCATGAAACTAAGACTCAAGTATATAGATGCAGATGGTTAATTCTCTGAGTGTCTCACATTAAGAATGCTACTTAAATCATTACTGTGTGCAAAGACCCGGGGCTGGTTGGCAGATTTTTTAGTGAAGGAAGTTTTATTTGTACTTATAAATATATATCTTAAAATAAAATTGTATTCCTAAAATACATGGAAACTTTAATATAATATTAATTATATATACATCTAATCATATAATTATATTAGCCATGTATCTTATACCTTATAGTATAACATAAATTTAAATTATGTAGCTCTCATTCTGTGAAGTGATTTTTGCATAGCTATGATTTGGAGCTCTGTTGGTCTGAAACTATGAAAGAAGAGGAAGAGCTATATAAGTCATTCAGAGACCTTTCAGAAAGTTCTTCATTTCTGCCTTTCCTGTAATGAATGCTCAGCCCTTGGGGTGAGTGAATATAGTTACCATTTTCTATGAAATATGGTGGGTTTCCAGTCTTTTGTGGACAGATTTTCCTTATTTCAATGATAACATCAGCCACACTCCCCATGGAGCTAGAGACTGTTAGAGTATATGTCTTGTTTGGGTTTAAGGAAAAAGGAAAACCTAATTTTAATTAAAAAGAAGTTGTATGGAATATAAAGTGTCATCAGTATATGCATTCATGCTCTGAAACATACACAGCAGCTGTTTGAAGTGCCCTTCTTGAAGTTTTATTATTTGATATAACTGAGGTGACATTGTTTTCCAACATTTGTATGATCCAGAGGTATATAGGCTTACAAAATTTGAGGTCTGTTACCCCATCACACCCACCAGCAAGGCACCCAGAGTGTTCCACCACAGTCCTCAGGGGAGGGAGGAGAGCAAATTGTGGAAGGGGGTCTTCCTGAAGTTTTAAGGTCAAAGAAAAGGGGCTGTGCTTTTATAAAAAGAATGTCAACAAATCTTGGAGCCTTCTTTGTTAGTTCTTTAGGGAAGATACTGCCTTGTTTCCCATCTTAGTCATGTTTCTCTTGCCAGCTCTAATTCCTCCAGCTCCATCAAGACTTGTCAGTATTTCTAGAAGTTGAGGAATGCAGGGTTGTGCCACCAAGAAGCTCTTTAGATCAGCACATTCCATATGACCAAGTGTTGCCAATTATCTCCAGGATTTGAATAGATGGTCCCAAAAGACTCAATGGTACACCAGCCTTAAATTAAATCCAAAGAGACAACATTGTTGGAGTAATGCATTGAATGAACCTGTGGAATTCTCACATTTATTTTTGTGTAAATTTAGTATTCATACTTTTCACCACGTCTGCCATGAGATTGTTAGTTTTTTCTTAACCTGTTTGAATGGATTTTTGCATACTAATGAAACAACCAATAAAGTTCTCATTGGGTAGGTTATCCTTTTAAAAATTTTTGATTCACAATGATTTGCCTCTAAAATGATGGAATTTGTTTTACTTTTTAGATCAAATATATACAATTGCAATCACAAAAGAAATAATTCCCATTCATTCAGCAAGTGTTTATGCCCATTTAAAAATTATATTGTGGGGCCTCCCTGGTAGCACAAGAGGTAAGTTTCAGCAATATGAAGCATCCACAGCCAGGGAGGAGACCCACATGGCACAACAGACCTCTCCTATCTCACCCGCTTCTCCCCTCAGCAGTGTATTTCAGTAGATCTGTCTGTTCTACTCCCCACTGTCTTTGGTGTGAATCCTGTCATCACTGTCCCCCCGGCCCCCCCGCCCCCAAGCCTGGCCTGCATCCCACTATTATATGCACAAATAATAAATCTTTAAAAAAATAAAAATTTTATCCTTTATTCAATTAATAAAACATGACAAGTCCTTTAGTAACATAGAAGAACATAAAAAAGAGCAGCAGCCTGCTTCCTCCTTCTAAATTAACAGCCACACCAGATTAAGGAAGTGTCTTTAATGGTTTGTACTTTTATTTTCCAGTGTGATCTTGATATCTCAACATCAGTTGTTTGGTTTATCAACTTTAGAGAAAACTCTACTCACTTTCTAATATGAATGATGATGATGTATCTCAAAAACCTTATCTTGCATCTTTTCCTCTAGGTGTTGATTATTACTTTTATTTTTTCAAAGAGTTAACATCGTAATTATTGTATGGTTCCATCCACTTTCTATTTTCATCTTAAGAATATCATTTCCCCTGTTCCTTTCTGTATCATCTCTTTCTTCTTCCTACCACATTTCAATAACCAAACCAATACTTTAGTATTCTCAAAATTTTTAACTTTTACAATCATCCAAGCTACCTAAACCATACCAATCAATTCTACAGACTCTGGGTTTGAAAGGATTCAGATTTTTAGCATTGATGAGTAGATTATATAAAGCTTTGTTAAAAAAACTCTAAATGTGCACTCTTGTGTTGATTCTCAACAATGAAATTTAAATAATGTTATGATGCAGTTACTTCAATAAAAAAGTAAAAGAAACAGATATATAAAATCAGCTTTTGGGGAATCACAGCCATCATCTGAATCTCTACCACCTAAGTTACTGTAGTAAGAAAGACTTCAGAGGGCGTCATAGGTCTAAAGCTGGACAATATAGAGCATTGGTGCCTGATGATTATGAGTTAAGGGGATTGTCATAGACTGGGGGTGGGAGGAGATGTTGTCTAGTGCTTTGGGAACAGGGCTAAGAGAATGTTCCCATTAAGTAAATGTGCTCCAAGGAGGGCAAATCACTTGAGACTGCTGTCTCTCTGGCTAAAGAGAATCTTCTCCAATAGAGTTCTAGATGTCTCTATAGACATCTTCAAAACTGGAGCTATGATGGAATCAACACTGTTGATGTCAGAGAAGTTATAACTGGATGGTTCCAGCAAAGGAGCCTCAAAGAATTCACAAAACTGTCCATGAGATTAAAAGTAAGCTTTAAACATTTGCCAAGTCCAGAGAACGTGAAGATAACTCATACCTATACTAGCCAAGCAAAGAATTTTCTAACTCCTCCCCTCTTTATGCTTGCAAATTGTGATTCCCCAGATGCAGGGATTTCTGTTAAGAGTTAGGGAGCAGAGAAAGAGAGAGACAGAAACAGAATCCCACCTGCCCACTTTCCTGAACCCAGATGCACATATAAAAGTAGTGCTAATTCTCAGGTGGCACTCTTGGCAGGAACAAAATGAAAACAATAATTATTGCCATTGTGGAAACTCTTATGTCTGAGGAGATTGAGATTTAACTTCATAAAGTCAGGACTTAGGGGAACCTAATTTTAAATATAACATGATTATTTGTGAATATAAGCATCTAAGAATCATTACATTCATTGTTACCTATGAGTTATGTCAATTAATACTATTTTCAACTGCAAGAAAAATCAAGTAACAACTGCAGTGGATTTAAGTTTAAGGACAACAATTACTCAATAATAGACCAGAGGTGGAGGGCTGGGAGATGTTGGGAAGGCATTTGGAGGGCTCTAAAGGGACCAGATCTGAAATGTGCACAGGAAACACAAATCTCAACTTCACCTTCCTATATAGGACACTAGATAAAGATCTGGTCTACACTAACTCAAACATGTCTGACTCTCCCAACAAGCAGAGTTCATCATAGTCTTCTATGTTACCATTCTCGGAAGGTTCATTTATTTTTCTTCACTGGGTGTGGATCATTCATCATAACACCATTACTTACATGGGTAGCAGCAATTAGGTGACTTAGGGAAAATGGTTAATATGTTTTCCAAAAGTCAAGCTTATGGATCAATGTCTAGGAATTTTACCTTAGGTCTATACATGTGTTCATTTTGCCATACCAAGTATTGTTCAAGACCAACTGAAGCTCAACTAAATGTAATTCCTCAATGATGTCAGGTCTGAAAGGTGTGTGGGAAACAGAAATCTCCTTCATCTTCACCCTCTTAAACTGGTGACCACTTGTCAGATCATCTTCAGCAACAGTAAGGTTGTGTATTAACCCCCTTGGGACCCAACAGTTTGAATAAACACTAACTCAAAGGTGTCAGATTCTATTCTCAACATCAGATGCCTTGAGGAAGGTCCAATTTCACTGTGTGCCAGGAATCAATGCCAAGGGCAGGAGCCAAGTACAGTTGGATGGACATGAAGGAAATTCTATTCTTGGGGCAACTTAGCAACAATCAAGGTCCATGGAGTCTGGAATGAAATAAAGTGCCAGAGATATGGCAGCAAAAGTTACAGAAAGCATTTGCCAAGAAGAAAATAGACTGTTGTAGAATATTTTTTTTTTTTTTGCTCTTCTTTGTTTAAAAAAGGTGATGTTTCTTTTGTTGTTAATCTTAAAACCAATGGAGGATGGTCCAGTCCATAAGTCAAAAATAGATCAACAAACACTGCAGCTAGAAGAGATAATCACCAAGATAAGCAAGGGTGTTCCTTGCATGATATCCCTTCTAGCCCAGAGAGTATTTATTTTGACCTTCGTTCTTTCACCAGAATAATGCAAGAATATTTTCAGTGGGTTTTTCAGGACTAGTTGACAAATAAAGTCATTTGAGATGCTGGCAGTTTTTTTCATACCTGAATCCTATTTTAGGGGAGAAAGTAGCCTAAAAGAGCACCAGGATTAAGTACACTGGGTCTTTGGCCTGCCTCTATCACAGCCATGTGAATGTTGGCAAGGGCACAAGTTTTCTAGACCTTTTCAGCTGTAATGAGATGGCTTTGGACCAGATGACTCTCAAATCTTTCCAGCTTCAACAGCATCTGATGTCAAAACGATGGATGCTCTCAGGCTTCCCCTTGGTTCCCATCCACAAGGCAACAAGCAACAACTGTCCAACTCTCCTCTCCAGCCTGCCTGGCACAGACCAACCTTTGTGGGGGGAGGAAAGAGGCTGTTAGATTTTACCCAACTCTTTTCCTCTTACTTCACATGTTTTAATTTCTAGGCTAATTCCATGCTTTTATAACACTTGCATGAAAAACTCCAAGAATTCCCCACTGGGTCTTTGGTTTCTCTGTTGGGTTAATGAGTCTCAAATATAGCTTCCTTTCCTTTGTTCATGATTTTTTTTTCTCTTTTTCTTAATGGTTTAGGTGATCTACTGCTGCCATATTTTCTAAAGTGTATTGAGCATACTAGGGGTATTATATATATTAAACTGCATACAGTTCATATGTAAATCTAGATTCTTTAACTGCACACTTATTCCATCCTGCCCCAAATGAGCTCTCTTATAAATGAATCAGTGAACTGGATTTTACCTGAGAGAGTTAAGCTCTGCTGTCTTCCAGCATCACAGCTGTTGGACTGAGAAAAGGGTTGGTTAGCATTGGAGCTCGTGCATCTAGAGAAATCTCAGAAGAGATGTAATTAAGATTTTCCCATCCTGTGGTGGGGGGTAGTAGCTCAGTCCACAGAGATGCTATTGCCATGCTATGTTGTCAGGGGCAATTGGCATAAATTCACAGACTCTTCTCTTCAGTTCTCTCTCATTTTATGGACTGATACTAAAGTTCCTGCTCACAAACTTTAGCCATAATTCAAGGTTGTCAGCAGTATAATCCTGCACACATTTATGATTTATCTGTATATAACAAATAGAAACAGAACTAACCACAGTTTTCTAAATATTTTGTTAGAGTCTCAAGATAGATACAAGAACAATTTCTTAGTAAACCAGAATCAATAGAAGATCTGGCACTTTGCTTTCACTACTCATGTATTTTGTGCAAGAAACTAGAGAAAGCATGTGCTCATGAAGAACCCATAGTCTAGTAGGGAAATAATCATCTCAGCATAAAAAGGAACATGGCCATTGTAGCAGGCAGAATACTATCCTACTCCATAAAAAATGGCTGTTCCATAATCCCTAGCATCTTTGAATATGTGGCAAAAAGAAATGAATGCTGATGTTGAGATTAAGATTGCTGATCAACTGATCTTAAACAACACAGATCATCCCAGATTTTCCTATTGGGTACAATGAAATGACAAGGATCTTGTAAAGTGAAGGAGGGAAGCAGAAAACACTTCAAGATGAAGCAAAAGGAAAATTTGACCTGCTATTGCTATCTTAGCTTATGAAGGAAGGGGAATGCAATACAGAGTGCAGTAGATTCTAGAAGCTGGAAAGGACAAGGGTACAGATTCTCTGGAAGGGACTCCAGGAGGAATGCTCAACCTTAACCCAGGGAATGTTGTGTCAGAATTCTGACATACCAAACTGAAAGATCATAAAAGCATGTTGTTTCAGGTCACTAAATCTGGAGTAGTTTGTTACAGTAACAAAGAAACACTGATAAAGCGTCATATGATTGATGCCTAATGAGTGATTAAAACCTGACCAAAGAGGGAGAGATCGTGTACATGAAAGTACCTTTCTGATTTTGAAAACACTGTTGAAATATGGTACTTATCCTTAATTACTTATCCATAATTATAATTAATTATGAAAATAATAAAAAAAGATAATAGTCTAAACTTCATAATTTTATGATGTGGATTAAATGAATTTACACATATGAAGAACTCAAAATAATATCTGATATAAAGGAGCAACCTGAAATTGTCGCTTGAGTTCAGTACAGTATAGTTTAGAATATTCTAACACCTACCAGTACATTTTAGAGTAGTTCAGGGCACTTCGGCTTATCACTAAAGTGAGAATCCTGAACCTGTTTACTTGAGATCAAGCCTTGGTTCAGTCACTGTCTTGATGTGAGAACTTATTAGTTATAAGTTCTCAAATTTCCTAAGCATCATTTGCCCTTTTCTTGAATATAAATCAAGTATATGTCACACACACATGCACATGTACATATACAAATTACAGATGCATATATTTAAGTTACATGCATGTAAGTCACCAAGTGTATTGTGTGTGTGTGTGTATAAATCACTGTCCCATTAGGAAAGCAGAAACTTTCTACACAAATACAATACTGAACTTCGCACAGATCAAGGAAGAGCTAGAAACCAAAAGAGAGCTGCTGGAGCACCATGGAGATTAGCATGGCAAGAATCTATCAGCGTCCGGGCCTCCCTGGTGGCGCAGTGGGTTAAGCAACGCACTATAAATCAAACCGCAGCCACTGCATCATGAGTTCGATCCCTGCTGCCAACTGGGGAGGGACCCACATGGTGCAGCAGACCTCTCCTGTTGTGCCCGCTGCTCCCCTCAGCAGTGTACTTCCATCGATCTGCCTGTTCTGCTCCCCACTCTCTGTGGTGAATCCTCTCACCACCCCCCCAACGCCTCTGACCTGTACCCCAGTGCTTGTATGCATAAATAAATAAATAAATCTTAAAAAAAAAAAAAAAGAATCTACCAGCATCCTCAGGGATAGAAGGACACCATGGAAAAGATATTTTTCCCAAATTCCAGATCCTGAGTCCATGGGGGCCACTCATGGAGGATGCTGTTAAGTGAACAGATGGTTGGTTTCCCTGGTTGGACTAAGTCAGAAACCACCTACTGTCTGGCAAGCAGACATGGTGTGTGTGTGTCAAGAGAAGCATCTTTTGTTATTCTTTATATGTCTTTTTCAACCACACCTGAGTTTATTCTAATGGGATGATTCCTGGTGGGTCTTTAGAAAGCTTCAGGAGGAGCACAGGCTGCTAGCGAAATTGACCACATGATCAAAGGGTCAGAACTTTCAGTTCTATACCCACAAACTCCAGGGAGGGGAGAGAACCTGGATATTGAGTTCATTCACCAATAGCCAATGGCTTAATCAATCAAAACAATGTAAGGAACATCCAGAAAACAAATAAACCAAAAAAAAAACTTAATCAAAGGGGTTCAGATACATGAACGATGAACTCAGGGAGGTACTAGGAAGATTGTGTGCCTGGCAAGGGCATGGAAGCTCCATTCCCCTACTACCTTGCCCTATTCATCACTTCTATTCCACCATTCCTGAGTTGTATTTTCAGAGTAAGTCAGTAATAGTAAAGAGGCTTCCTGTATTCCGTGAGCCATTCTAGCAAATTATTAAACCTGAAAAGGGCATATGGGAACCCCTAGTTTTTAGCTGGTTGATCAAGAGTATGGGAGGCCTGGATCTTGTAATTGGCATCTGAAATGGAGGGGGGCATGGTTGAACCCTTAAATCTGGGGGATCTGAGGTCCACTCTTGGTGTCTTGCCTCAAAGAATTGAAGTGGCATTAGAAAAGACACCATGCTTTGGAGTCCAGAAGAAAAACATTTTATTCAAGGTTAAATTGTTAAGATTAGCAGAGCAGTAGTACCTTGAATTAATCACACAGTGATTTATATACATGCATTGAGTTACATTGATGTCAGGCATTAGAGACAAAGGCTAACTCAAGGTAATATGGAAAAGTCTTCTCCTTGCTCTGGTACACAGTCTTGCTTTGAACACATGCTGGTGAACTGTACAAATAGTTTTTTAATCATCTTTGAGAAAATTTAATAATAATACTTGGGCTGTCTCCTGAGTTTATTTGAGAAACTTATCTGCTAGACTGTCAGCATGGAAAATTAAATGTCTTGCCAAGTAAAATATACATGCAAGTGATTAGTAAAGTGTTTCATTTCTATCTTATTACACATATATGTTTAGTGTTTGTGTTCAAAAAACTCTTAAGAATGACCTTTCTTTTTATTCCGCTTTTCATCCTTTTAACAACATCTACATTGTTTGTGCCTGAGATACTGATTTATTTTAAATTACTGAAAATCTGTATACACTGACTACTTTCTTGTCTCTCTGTATTTTTGCTGAGCTCTAGAGTCACAGTTAATGGACATTCTATTGGGTTTTTCAACAGAAATTCAGTCCCATATCATTATTAATTTCAAACCATTTCAATATCTTTCTTCTGTAATATCAATCTGGTGATTGAAATGGTGAATGAAACCATCTCCCCCACTCCCAAGGTCAGAAGTGAAGCGCCATAATAATACATCTCCCGCTCATTTCCTCTAGTCTCCTGCCATGGCCCTGCCCCCAAACACTCAGGAAGTTGTGTCTCCCTTGTTCCTGGGCCTCCAGGTTGCTTCACCACCCACCCACAAGTGCTGCCATAGTTGGGTGCCGTGCCACCTCTGGCCTGCTGGCTGCCCAAGACTCTTCTAATTAAATCTCATTGCTCCCACCCTGGTCCTACTAGTCTCTACTCCACAAACATAAATCTGATCACAGCATTTCCGTGTTTAAAGGTATTTATTTATTCTCTGTGGTTTCAAGTTAAATTTGAAACTATGGGGCTAGTTTGCAATGCTGATGAATCTGTCACTGATTACCTCTCCAGCGTCAAGTGCCACATGTACACTTTAATAATATGAACTTACTCTAGTCAGGAAGGAAGTAAACATTCCTCCCTTAAGAATGTTTGATCTACAAGCTACAATAGCTATCTTATTTAGATGTATTTTATTCTGGAAAAAAGTCCTTATTGTTTTAGTTATAGAGAACATTCTCCCCCTCTCCCCCCCCCCTTTTTTTTGTCTTTTGTGCCATATATTTGACCATAACCCATTTGGGATTGGGTACCATATCTTACTAGATATTATATTGTAAGTCTCTNACATTCTCCCCCTCCCCCCCCCCCCTTTTTTTTGTCTTTTGTGCCATATATTTGACCATAACCCATTTGGGATTGGGTACCATATCTTACTAGATATTATATTGTAAGTCTCTAGAACTTTGGTGTCCAATATTGTAGCCACTACTCTCACATTTATTGAGAACTTGAAACATGGCTGGTCCTAGTAGAAAGGTATTACAAATGTAAATTACACATAAAAAGTTTGAAGACAACATCGATTTTGAAGATAATATAGAAGAACATTAAAATAGCTCATGGGTCACAGGTTAACAGAATATTTGAAAGATATTGGATGAAGCATAGTGCATTGCTAAATTTTATTTCATCTCTTCATTGCACTTTCTTTTAAATTGCATGTGGCTCTCATTCATCGCTCACATTAAGCCTCTATTAGATAGCCCTGGCATAGAACATAAATTAGTAAAGAGCATTTGCAAGTAGAAACCTACATTTGAAAAAAGGAACAAAAAAACACAGTGAAAGACTAAATATTGAATGGGATTGGGGATACAAATTGAGCGAGAAAAGAGAGCATGTGAGTACTCAGCATTGTGGTGGGGATGGAGTGGAGCTAGAAGTAGGAGGTAGAGGACCATAGAAATTGTTTTAAGCTTGTTTGTGTGACAAATAAACCTGAATTTGAGTGTTAAATAGTAACAGTAGGAAAAGGAATTTGAGACACATGTGTGAGTTACTTAAACATGTGGAATAAAGGTACAGATGTTCTGTCAACGCTTACAAATTCTTGAAAGTGGTGTCAAATGAATTTTTGTAAAATAAATACATATGGAAAGGGATAGCAGGTATTAATAGTGCATTTTTGGAAAAGATACAAGAGAGACCGTGGTAAATAAGTAATATGTAAATAGAAGAAAATCTTAAAAACATGATTAATATTTCAAGAGTGATAACCAAACATAAACCAAGAAGTATATACTATAACACATTTCAGATAATATAAAGAAGTACTTGAAAGTTAAAATATATTGGTAGAAATGAAAAACTCAGTAGAAATGTTAGAAGATAACACTGAAGACATCTAGAAACCAAAAAGACAGAGGTATAAGACAAGATTAAAAGGAAGGAAATTAGATGATCAATTTACAACCTCTAAAACTGCATTAATAAGAGTTTCAGAATGGGAAATTGGAGAAAAGAAAGAAATTAAAGTTATCATTACAACTCATTTTAAAAATGTCAGTACAGGAGAACATGGGAAGGAAGCACTCCCTAAGTAAGCTACACAATGATGAAAATAGAATTGGACCAAGAAACACAACTGTGAAATTTGGGAACAGTTAAACCTATGACAAATTCTCCAGATGCTTACAGAGAGACATGTTATACAAAGCACAAAATATCATAAGATCATCAAATTTCTTTTTTATTTATTTATTTATTTTAATATAGATTTTTTTTAAATTTACATATATTTGACATCAATTGTAATCCCCATGTATTCCCCATCACCGTAACACCATGCACCATCACCTCAGTCCCCCGTGCTCCCGTCTGCCCTCCACCAAGTGTCCCCAGTTTGTCCTTTTCTTTTCATTTTTGGTTTTTGTTTCTTTCTGGTTGTTATTATTATTATTATTGTTCTTATTCCTTTCCTTAAGATCATCAAATTTCTTAATAGAACCCTGGAACCAGAAGATGCTGAAGAAATATTTTCAATTCTTGGCAAAAATGATCTGCAGTAAAACTTTCAAGCCAAAATCTAGTGTGAGTTTAAGGATAATTTAAATGCATGAACTCAAAAAGAGAAGAAAAAGAGAGTTGTCTTCCATCACCACACAAGTTTTCCAAGAGGCTGTGTTCTGCAAAAGTCAAGGAGAACAGCGTGACATGGGAAGACCTGCGGTCCACTACAAGAGGTAGGCAATGAGCACTCTCAGAAGCAAAGGAAAGAAGTTCTGAATTTGCAACTTTGCAGCTGTTTCTAGATTTCCACTTTCTACTCAGAGCATGTCAGAATGAACTGAGAAAGATTTTTTTTAAGATTAAATTTTTTGGATACTTAATGTGTTTAAATGTACCAAAAGGAGATTGACATGTCTGTGGTGGCATCTAGAAATTAATCAAAAATAATAAGACAGTAATAAACTAAAGAAAAACAAGATAAATATTAGCTATAAAGAAGACTCATTTGTTGGAAGGGAAAAGCAATGTCTACATTGCTTATGTTATGATGACTAACACTATATATTGATCTAAACAAAATAACTGTCATAGATTAGTGGGAAAGAATGAAATTTGAATAATTGTGTTGGGCTGATGGTGTGAATGAAATGAGCAGACTTACTCTTCATTTTTTACAGAAAGAAAATCAATTGGAGGTGTATTATACATACACACACACACACACACACATATATATATACATAGTATCCATATGTAGTGGAATACTACTGAACTACAAAAAATGAAATCTTGTAATTTTCAGCAACATGGGTTGAACTGGAATGTGTTATGCTAAATAAAATAAGCCAGAAGGAGAAAACCAATTCCAATTATTTTACTTGTATGTGTAATATAGAAGAAGATACTTAATCTACCAGACAATTGACATTTGAATACATATACCTATTTGTATATATCATCTATCAACTATCCTTTCATATTTGTTCAAAATTCCCAAGGGGAAACGAAGCATGGAGTCAGGAGTATCAACACCATCACTCTTGCCAATGTCTTGCTCTAGGGTCAACTTCTGGAGAACACATTTTCTACCCAGTCTACGGGGGAGCTGGATATGGTCACACTCATTTGGTCTTGCATTTCCTAATCCCTAATATTTAAGCAAATGTCATACCATTAATCAATAAATACTTGTCACTCTGAAGATATTCAGTATGACAGGGATAAAAATATTCTATGTTATACTCAAAATATCCTAAAATATTTGAGAATGATTCTTGTCATCTCTTCAGTATTGACAGGCCCACTTTCTAGTCTAGAGATCAGTCATTCTATGTAAGCGATAAATTGAAATATTCTTCTCCATCCCTCATTCCCAAATCATATAAAAATCTTGGAAGGGAGATAATCATCTTTTTTGACTTTGCTGAAAACATTCTGACTTAGGTGGTTTAAAGCTATTTGTGAAAGCTGGTATAAATAAACCTCGTCATTTATGAGGAACTTGAAAATCAAAGAAATTCGAGGCTTGGAGAAATTGCTCACACAGAGAACTGTTTTGATCTTCTTTCTCTTTAACTGCTTCTTGTCTTATCATTACCATTTTGCACCAAGGGACTGCAATCCGTAATTAAGAAACTAAAATTCAGAAGACCCCAAAGACATAATATATTCATCCTATACATGTTTTGAAAAATCAAGACTAGTGTTCATAGTGCTAAGATAAAAGACGCCATAGGGTAGAAAACTGAGGAGATCCTTGGTCATGATTTTATTTATTTGTTTATCTTCTGTAAATCAAAACTGCAGAGATATTCATTACATGTCTCCTCTTTTCTTTCAGAGGCAGAAAATTCCTACTGCTTCTCCTTGTTTTTTGAAGTTCCACAAAAGAGTGAATATGCCAGAAACAGCTTACACTTTCATTTGGGATTAGAGAAAAAAAAAAGGAATAAAGCTCATGGTCTCTACTTTCAGAAAGCTTTTTCCTTAGTGCTTTCTCTTCAGGTAAGTTTAGAAATCATTGGAAAGTTGTTTTGTGGGTTAATGGACAGTGACAGCGTTTGGTAAACAGAGATGAGGTGCTGAATCAGCTTAACCGCTCACTGGGTTTGTGATCGTTTGTAGTTGGAATGTCCTCATCTTTAATAAAGGGAGATAGAGCCCGCCTAACAGTATAGACGTGGCCTATCATGTATGTGGATTCTTCCCTGGGGCTCAAGCCTGCCAGTCTATTATAAATTTTTTTGGATTTGCCAGTCCCCAAATTACATAAGCCAATTCCTTAAAATAAACCATTCCCTAGATAGATCAATAGATGATAGGTAGAGATGATAAGTTGATATAAGATATAGACAGAGATATAGCTATCTTTACACACATAATCAGTTTTTATAGATTTTGTTTTTTCAGAGAACCTTGACTAGTACTGTTATAGGACAGGGTGAGGGGCACCCCAGAAACCTCCAAACCTGCCCGCTCTAAATGGCTTCTGCCATCTGCTGCATAAAGACAAACATACTCTTAGTGAATAAGGCCTTCACTAGAAAATAACTTTAATACAATTAGTGTATTAAATTAACTTTAATACAATTAATGAAGAGAAGAAAGGGGAAAGAATAGATAAAATAGTTTCCACATGAAACACCCAGTTACACATTTCCTCATTGGTAAAGGTCCAGCCAAACAGGGTTGGCCCAAAGCAGGGCCATTGAGGCCCAGACGTCTGCCCCAAGTCTAAGGCACCTTCTGGTGAGGAACCACAGGAAGGGGCAGAAGGGGCAGGCAAGTCTGGAAGGAAAAGAGCAAAATGAAAATCTTGATAAAGGCTGCTATTGTCAGCCTCCCCACGGGTCTCTTGCCCATGTCTCTGTCTCTTTCAAATGTCTTCTTCCATTTCTTTCAAGTTCCTGGTATGTGTCCAAGGCCAAGAAGCAAGCGTGGCTTCTTCACGTGTCTCTGTTCCACGTGACTTCTTCAAGTCTCCTCTTGACCCCCTCCCCTTTCTGCTTCTCCTCTGCCAGGTCTTCTCCCTCTCAGTCCTTCTCTCAGTCTTTTCTAGCTTCACATTCCTGTGTACCTTCACCTTCCTTAAGGGTGGGGCAGGAAACCTGGAAACCATCCCCCCTACCTTTCCCTAGGGATCACCTTCTTAAAATACAAAGATTAAAAGTAAACCCCCTGATGTCTGTGGTCTTTATTCAAATCTCATTCTGGGGCCTCCCTCGTGGCACAGTGGGTTAAGCAATGCACTATGAAGCAAATTTCAGCTACTGCAGCACAAGTTCGATCCCTGTTGCCAGCCAGGGAGGGGACCCACATGGTGCAGCAGACCTCTCCTGCCTCACCTGCTGCTCCCCTCAGCAGTGTACTTCAGTTGATCTGCCTGTTCTGCTCCCTGCTTTCTATGGTGAATCCTCTCACCCCCCACCCCCAACCCACACCTCTGGCCTATACCCCAGTGCTTGTATGCATAAATAAATAAATCTTTAAAAAAAAAACAAATCTCATTCTGCTACCATATTCCTATGTGAGAAGGATGATGACTACTTTCTTCCAATGCTCATTTTTCATATTCTCAGTTTATGACAGAGACAGAAGTGGACAAAAACTACAACTCAAACAAGCCTCAGCAGTCCATAGCAAAGTTTAGGAGAGGCCTTTTGAACAATACTAATTTCTACTTGTTAACTAAGCATGTGTTGATTCATTTATTAATTATGTCTTTCAAGTACTTGACAAACGTCTGATGAATCATTATAATATGCCTGACAGTGCAGAGAATACACAAATAATCCTCTAGTGGAAAGCTGCATATGCAAATTATTATGAAATCAGCATAATTAACATTTGCTGTGATATATTGAGTGTTATGCACAGTGCTAATCCTTTTACATGAATTACATTACTTGCACCTCTGAATGACTTGTGAGATAGATGCTGTTAGTCTATCAATTAAAAATGGGGACTGATATGCAGAGAGATTAAGTAGCTTGTGAAAGGACAAATAGCTCCTAGGTTTTGGGGCCAATCTTCTGAAGCCTCTTAGCCACTTAGATCTGAACTGGGGGGTATACAGGACCTTTGAGTCATTCTAAGTCTATGAGGATGAATCAAGTTTCAGAGATGAGATCATCTTTGAGCTGAGAAAGTGGGAGGAAATAAGGAGAATTGATGAATAGGGTCCAGCCAGAAGTAGCTTCATTTGCTATACTATATTGTAGTATAAGAAGACATCTAAACCTTTTAAAAAAAAATGTGATTTGATTTGGATTTTAGAAAAGTAACTCTGGCTGCAATCTGGAGAAAGATGGATGGAATTAGACCAGAGACAGGGAGACAGGTGAGGAAACTCCCCATTGTCTGGGTAAAGTTGATGAAAGGCTAATCCAAGACCGCAGGACTGGGGAGAAGGATGAACTATGTCAAAAGGGGAGGTGAGTGACTTGGTAAATTTATTGGTTTGGAGGTTTGCAGGAGAGAGAGGAATCCTGGATGGCTGTAACTTTTCCAGATCATATTTCTACTTGGAATGACTGGAGAGAATGATGATTCTTTGTAATAGTAACTAGGAAGAAAGCCTAATATCTTATTGGCACAGAGCAAAAGAATAAGATCAGACTTTACTGTTTAGGTTTAAGGAGCTCATGTGCCTGGGGGAGAGTCTATTTATTGGTCTGTAGATTATACAGATCGAGTATTAGGAGGATGTTTGGAGTTGGGATATTAAATGAGAGTCATCAGCATTTAGAAGGTGGATGAGAGACTGAGATTTTTAGGAGCTATATGAAACTGGGGAAAGCAAGGGCAGAGTAGAGACATTCAGAGAGGTCCATGGGACCTAGATATTTTAAGTGCACATAAAGGGAGGAGGCAACAAAGAAGAAAAATGAAGCAGGAAACAAAATAGGACTTTCTTTTTCATCTTGGAAGTTGAGGACAAAAGTGTTTCCATAGTAACAGTTGTTAGTAACCTATTAGTTAAACAATGTCTGGCAAAAGCAGCACTAATTATTGCAGTTCTATATCATGGACAGTGAAATGATGGAAGCAAAAAACAAGTTTCAATCAGTTGAAGAGAAAATGGAATTTGAATAAAGTGATAACCCAGTTATTCTTTGGTAGAAATTTGACAGTGAAAAAAGGGAAGGAGGAAGGAATTAGAGAGGGATGGAGGGAAGGAAAGGGGAGAGAGAAAAAACATAAATTCTGAGAAATGGAAGGAAAAAAACTTTAAAAAGGCAAATGGCAAAAGGATTTTTTTTTAAATATGTGAATGGCATTACATGCCTATCTTAATAGTGATACTGAATTTTTCCTTGCAAGTTCAAACTCAATTTGAATATCCAAAAGGATCTTAGATATCTTTGGGTCACTTATTTTTTGCTTCTTTTTCTTTTTCATGATTCATAAGCATGTGAATGATGTTCAGTATGACTGCATCTTCTTTGAATATAATGATTTATCCTCAAACTATCTCATATTGCTTGTTGGTTGTCTCCTAAGTTCAATTTATGCACCTACACTAGGCATTTTGTCACAGAGGAGAAATTTATGGACTGATCTCCCCATCAAATGCATATAGATTCTTTTCACATGTTAGCAGTTTCAATTGACAAAAGAATTTCTTTTCCTCTTAGATTTCTCCCAACTGCTCAAAACTTTGGAATGGTTATAGGCACAGAACAAATGACTCTTGTGACATTGGATGCTGAATAGCTTAACTTTCTCACACATTCTTGGAGCATGTAGTGTTTCCCCCCCCATGCGGGCCCTGTGACCTACAGATGACTGTGGCAGTTTCAAGGAGCTGAAAACAAAATACAAAGATATTCATTATGACATTATTCTACATTTTTCCTCCTCTTCTCGTGGGATAGTTTTACAATGGTCAAATTTAGTGGTAGGTATTCACCGCCAGTGACTGGTGACACAGGAAGCTGGCATATAGACGCTGAGTTCAACAGCATGTGTTTCCAAACACCATTCATGTATATGCAGGACTATGACAAATCTTAGTAGAAAAGGTTTTATTTGACAGTGTAGACTTTTGAGGTAAAAGTTAATGTCAGGTCCTAGATTTGAGTGTGGACATAGCATATGATAACATTTTAATTCAAATAAATGAGAAATTGTATCCTCAAAATTATGATTAGTTGTCAAGTATCTTTCACTATTAATATTACGTTTATACTCCTGGATGAGTTCATTATAACTTATACTTGGAAACTGACTATTTGTGCTGATCAGTAGTGATAGAAGCCAATTAAACTTTATGTTAGAGAGATTGAAGTCTTCAAAAAGTCAGCTTTAAGATTCTGTGGTTTTCTTTTGTTTTTTATTTTGTGAAATGAAAGCATACTAGTGAACCACTGTCAGACTTGCCTGACAAAATGTTTTTCTCCTGCTGAACAATAACACACTAATATGTGAAGAATTCTCTCATGGTGTTTCTTGGAGAGAGAGATATCTTTACAGTGAATGTGTGTGATAGGAAAAAATCATAATCATAAGAATAATAAAACTCTCTTCAATAATGAGGAGAAAGTTGAAGTTGAGGTAAAATAATTATTAGGATCAAGGATTTGGGAGGTAAATAGGTATGAATTGAATCCTTTTTATTTTTTAAGATTTTATGTATGCAAGCAAGAACTGGGGTACAGTCCAGAGGTATAAGGGGTGAAGGGATTCACCAGAGACAAGAGTGGGGAACATAACAGGCAGACTAACTGAAATATAGTGCTGAGGGGAGAAGTGGGTGACACAGGAGAGGTCTGCTGTACCAAGTGGGTCACCTCCCTGCCTGGGGCTTGAACTCATGCTGCAGTGGCTGCGGAGCTCCGTAGTGCTGTGTCTCAACCCCTTGTGCCACCTGGAAGACCCCTGAATTGAATCCTAAGTTTTACTGTCTGATCTTGGGCAGCCTTTAGCTTCTGTTTTAATGTTTTCAAATTTTTATTTCTTCATCTGCAAAATGCTGATATAACACTACTTCCAGCATTAAAATCTAACCCCTGAGAAAGAACTCAGTTAGAGGCAGCTTTTGGTCAAAACAAAATGGTCACATGCATGGAATTGTTTGGGGTCTGTTTTATCACAGTCCCATGGGGCAGGGCTGTGGTCTAGATGTAGGGAAGTGCACAGCCTTCTGTGGGATGTGGGGGTGGGCACTCAGCGGGGATGAGTGTTTGCCTAGGACAGCCGGCTGTGTGATTGCTAATGGGTGGGGATTTGGCTTCAGTGTTCTGGTTGAAGGAGACCTAGTTATTAAGTTAGCTCTTGTCCTGTTCCAGTGACCACATGAGTGAAGAAATGAGAGGGTAAGTGATGAGGTTAGTACCTGGGAGGATGGTAAACAGGATAGGATGTGGGTAGATGGTGTAGAACCAAGGTGGTGATGAAAGAAATACCCTGGGCATGCATGGGGGAACATGTGGAGTGTGGACAACAGTGAACTCAGCCACTATGTTATAAACATACAAATGTGATTGTTGTCAGTGTCCCAAAGTTGTGGGTATCAAACTAATGAAGCATCAAAGTTCATGTCTTGAGCTTATGACTTCTGTGACTGCTCAGAACTTAAAAGACCGAGGGCTTGGTGTAATACTTTGCTGTGGCCATCTCAGAATTCTTAATATTTTTGACAAAAGCCCATATATTTGCTTTGCATTAAACACCAGAAATGCTCTAGGCATTCGTGTATAGCTTGCCTACATTCGATGAGTGGTTTTCAACCAGGTTGATTCTTCCCTTTAGCGACACTTGACCATGTCTTGGGTCATCTTTGACTATGGGTCAGCTGCTGGCTTCTATTGGATAAAATGCAGGGATGCTGGTAAAATTCCTATAAAGCATGGCCAAGGACCTCACAACAAAGAATCTCTGGCCCATAAATGTCAACAAGTGTTGAGATGGAGAAATGCTCATTTAGTCTGATGGCAGTTTTATTAAAGGCAGATTTATCTGTGGACCTCTGGACATTATTATTGTTACCTAATTTGGGAAGGTTCAAAGTTAACTGGTAAACGTCAGATGAACTATGCTCCTGATGGTGCTAAGCTGCACATTTTGCAGGACATTCCTGCTAATGGGAGGGTGTATTTTTATAACTGAGTTGGGGCATCATAAAGCTCAACTTGTTTGATGCCAGAGGAGACTGATGTGACCTGGCCCCTATAATTATCCCACCATCAACACCTGTGTAACTCTTATGATACTTTTTTTTTTTTTAATCTGGCAATGAAAAGATGGATTCCGGTTGAGTGGTCAGAAAAGCTTCTTTTCTAAGTGCCAAATCAAGCTTCTTGCTGTAGTTCACTACTGGGTCAATTTCCTATAGCTTAGAGGGAAAACAAATCTCATTCCCTTCTGTTCATTGGTTAAAACAATGACATAAAATGTGGTTTTGGTCAAGAATTTGGGAATAAATGATCCAGCATGTAAAGACAACCTTGATGATGGCTTGCTCTGATACTTTTATTCATTTGTTCTTGTGGATGATGCAAAGAATCTGTCACACTACAGATTGCTCTACATAGACCAAAATTGTGAGTTTCCTTCCTATGTAGGAATGACTGCTTGAGCCACAAGGAAACTAAATGATGGTCACAAATCTGACATTTATGTCTAAGAGGCAAATGCAAAATGTGTGTCCAGAATGTGAAAGGGAGACAGCTGATGATAATTGTGATAAGTGGATAGGATATGGACATGAAAAAAATTAAAATGCAGCCATAATTAATGTGGTACAATCACAGTGTAATTATGCAAGAGTTTTGGCAGGGTTGTTTTTTAATCTAAATTTTGGGCTATGGAGTTTTCCTTTATGTCTCTATCCTCCCCTTCCCTGAAGTTTCTTCCATTTGGCTTGAGTGTTCTTTATTACTCTTTTGGAAAGACTTACGGATTCATCACAATTCAATTACATTATATCCCAGAGAAATATAAGTGTATTCATGGGTCCTTAGTCTGATTTCTGTGCTTTCAGATTGTTGACATATTGGCTGCATGGATTTTGTAATCCCATTTGAATCTTAAAATGTGATTTTCATGATATTGTTTTCCTATCACATCCTGGAACTCAAGACCGTAGAGAAAGTTCACAAAATCTGGAGTGTCTCAGGCTCTTCAACATCTGAAGTGTTTTAACATGAAGAGAGATTCCACACATCAGCAGCATTTAACATCCTTGATAAAATCTTAGAAGGTCAACTCTACATATAGTAAATTAAAGAGAATGAAATCAATTTGTTAAACAGAAAGGAATTAATGTGCTATTTAATTGTATTTTCTCTATGTGGATAAGTCATACTTTGTTTCCTGAGACTATTTTATGTGCTCGCACTATTTACGTAGTTTTTTAGCCTAAGATACAGAGATAATAATTTACATCATGGTCTTTTCTGAGTTAATTATAACATGATTATTCTTGTCTAGAGAGTTTATTCCTCTCTTGTCTAATTTTTCTTTTCAATGACCTGAAAAAATTGCATCAGATGTGGGTTAGTCAGGGTCCCAGGGTCTTGTAAGTAATGTTTCTTACAAGAAATGTTTCTAGGCACTGGCTCACATGATTATGGTGTCAGTGAAGTCCAACTATCTGCGCTTTGCAAATTGAAAAGCCAGGAAAGCTGCTGGTGTGATTCAGTATGAGCCAGAATTCCCTAAAACCATGGGAGCACACAGGGACTAAGGTTGGAGAATCAGGGCAGGCTGGTGGGGGAGGAGAGACAAAAAGAACCTCTGACTTAACTCGGAAGAAGATGCAATCTCAGCTCTAGCAGAGAGAAGGAATTTACCCTTTCTCAGTCTTTTGTTTTACTTAGCTCCACCCATAAGCCTGAAGGTGACCTTTTGTACTAAGTCTTCAAATTCAAATGCTAATCTCACCTTTAACAGATATACCCTGAAATATTTTTGTCAGTTATCTGTACATCTCATACTCAGTTCAGACTGACATAAAATTAGCCATTACAAGGTTAGGATAAGTGCTACCCGCACTCTTAAAGGCTTAGTAAACAAGTGGTCCATGTTCCAATGTATTATGGGAAATAATTACCTAGTGCTTTGCCATTATAGGATGTGGGTCTTTTCTTCAGCATAAATTTTCTCTTCACTTGCTAGCTGACTAGTCAATGCTCCATGTTTTAGGTTCCATGGTTTTCCATTGTTTCTGTGTAAACTGCAGTTGAGTCCCCTGTTTTTCCTTGTCATGGTTGATAATGATCCTTGCGCTCTCTCTGCTTCCTTATTTTATGTTTACAATGAAGATATGAGTGAAGCTAGGATGATAACTGGCTGTCTAGGATGTAACTGGGTGGAACATAAGGTAGTTCTCTTACAGAATGATGTAAGCCTTCTCTAAATCCAAAGGAGTCTACACACAGAAATATGAAATATAAAAATGCTGGAAAAGTTCAGGCCAGTAATTTTTCTCATAATGTAGGTGAGACCAAATTTTTCTGTCACATTCCAAATGGCAGATATTTGCCACTTTTCAGCTCAAAAGGCAGAATTGTGGATATGATATTATAAATATTTATACTGGATATCAATCAATTAAATATGTAAAACACATGCTCAGTTTGCAGGCTTAACAAAAATAGGCAACTGGCTGGATTTGGCTCAAAACTTTAGTTTCTGAGCTCTGACACAGAGATGTTGGTAGGAAATACATCTTAGGGATTTTAATTCCTGGGCTCCCTTGCTTCATGGTGGGGTCATGTGAATGATTATTACCAATGGAATGTGAGCAGAATAAGTGTGGTGTGAAACTGTACCATCTCTACTTTTTCTTCCCTATTTTCATGCACAGGACAATCTGTGGAACCGGGTTAAAAATGCAGATCCTAAATCAGCTAGTTCCCTAATGAGAGGCTAGAGCAGATTGCTAAAATCCCAGGAACACATGCACTGGCATAGCATCGGGAAAAAGAACACATTTCTATTACATGAAGACATTGAGTGTTGGGTTTTATTTATTGCCGCAGGTGGTGTTATCCTAATTAAAATACTGCTCATTTCAATGACGTGTTTCAACATTGTGCCCATTCAATAATTTTCTCTACATGTTAATTCTAATAGATCCTACTTGTATTTACTTTTTTTCATTAGTATATTGGAAACATTTTTAAGCAGATAAATTTAGATTACATGTTAATTGACTTTTGACTCATTTAAGCACATTTTTCTAAATGTATACATGAATTATAAAATAATATCTTTAACAATATTTTGGCTACTCTGAAAAGAGGAGTTTATAAACTGTCAAAACTTCTGATTAGATACCTTATTTTACATATTTCATTGATCATTTTATCAGCGATCACTTTACAATATCCTCCATGGTCTGAATAGGAAATAGAATGCTATAGAAACAGCAAGCTTGGGCCTCCCTAGTGGCGCGGGGGTTAAAATCTCAGTGCTTTCACCAACCACTGTGGCATGAGTTCAATCCCAGGCCAGGGAGCTGACCCACATGGTGCAGCAGACCTCTCCTGCCTCGCCCGCTGCTCCCCTCAGCAGTGTATTTCAGTCAATCTGCCTGCTCTGTTTCCCACTCTGTCTCTGATGAATCCTTCATGTACCCATCCCTCCTACCCCCCACTCTAATTCTTCTATGCATAAAGAAAAATAAATCTTAAAAAAAAAAAAAGAAATAGCCAGATTATTTATTCATGAACTTAACTTGTATAGTCTTTAACTCAAGGAGGGGAGAAGTCTCTTACTAATATGTCTATTACTTATAACCTCTCTGCTCCTCTGTCAACTCTACCAAGAGCAAATGCGACCTGATATCTTCTTTGTAACATTCAAATGATTCATTGCTCATGAAAATGATCGAAAATTATTGAGTTTTAGAAGGGGTTCATTCCAGATACAGTAAAAAGTAGAATGAGGTTATAGAAGCTGATAGAGTCTTAAGTAACTTGCTATATTTATTTTTAAAGATTTATTTATTTATGTATACAAGAGCTGGGGTACAAGCCAGAGTTGTGGGGGGTGAGAGGATTCACCAGAGACAGAGCAGGGAGCAGAACAAGCACATAGAGGGAAACACACTGCTGAGGGGAGCAGCGGGAGAGGCAGGAGAGTGCCGCTGCTGTGCCTTGTGGGTCCCTGGCCCAGGATTCAACTCACCCTGCAGTGGCTGTGCAAGCCCCACAATGAGGCGCTCAATCAATTGTGCCACCAGGGAAGCCTGTAACTTGCTCTATTTATAGTGCCATCAAACAAATAAAAAAAAATGAGGGTGTCTTAAACCTCATTCAGTGTACATGGGAAGCAAAGATCTGTAATTTAAAAAATGGCCTATTTTCTCAGCATTTGCTTTAAGCTTGAAATAGTTACTTGATACTCTTTTGAAGCTAAATATCACTTTCCCTTTGAGAAATTATACAATTTATACACACAAACCTTTAAAATGCGTTTTAAATTAATGGATTTAAAAATATAACAAATACAAACGATCCCAATGTAGAGTCCTGGAACTTCAAGTGGGCGTGACAGTTCCAGTCTGGTGCTAGATTTAAAGATCTAGAAATAAGAGTCACAAAATGGGTACACCTACCTTTCATAATTACAATTTTTTTTTGTAATGAGTGGGGTTCAGTGCTATTTAAGTTCTTTATCTCAAAACAAATATGAAAACACCCTGCTCCTCAAATGGCAGGAAAATTGGGACACGCTAGGCAGGTCAGTCTCCAAGGCACCCCCACCTGTCTGGTGCCTTCCGCTTCTGAGGCTCCCCATAGCCTGTCCACTGCCTCGTTAGATGCCTCTCTCTGTGACCTGCTAGTTCAGTCAACATATGTCCACGAGTGTTCTGACTTCTCAAATTTAGTTGCTGTTTTCTTCTTTCATTCCTTCCTATTCTTTATTGTCTTTGTGGGTGTTTTGTCTACATTTTTTGGGGGAAAAAAAATCCTTGGCAACTCTCAACAGGTCAGGAATATTCTTTGTTGGTTCTCATAGACATAAAGAAAATTTTGGAGACTGGTGGCTTTTTCAGGCTTTTAATGCTGAAACAGGGGGCCATATACACAGGAGACAGGTAGAGACAGGAAATCTGAAAGACATGTGGCCCCCTTATACGGCCACATGCTCATGGCCGAATAGCTGATACAGGTTGTGCATGCAAGCCCCATGTGTTGTTTGTACATGTCCGAAAAGTGGAAAACATAACATTTCAAAGTTATGGGCCGTCTGTTGTTTGGAAGTCTAAAAATAGGCCAATTAACTCATTTTCCTTACACTGACATTTGTGAGGTCTTCTGAGAATGTAGACCCAGATAGGTCAAATCCACCAAGCGTATTTGTAAGCGTGTATTTTTATAGTTATGTAAACTGTTTGAGGATGCTAGAATTGAATTTCCAATAGACAGGATCCTTTCTCAAGTGGGAAATACATACTTTTATCAAAACGGCAACAGTCCTGTTAAGGCAAGAAGCCATCTTAACCACCATGAAGAGAGCTCAGTTACTTAGGTCATTAAAATACAACAGGAATTCATGGTCAGTCACATCCACCCAGGTTTGTTATAAATAGCTGGGATCAGAATGGGGTATTTAATCTCATTCTCTTGGAATCCAAATCTTGTACTAATTCACTCTAGGCTAGGACAGTACATTTGTTTTCTCTTTAGAGGAAAAGTATGAAAGTGTAATGAGACAGTTTGTTCTTGGATCTATTAGAACTGGTGGTGTTAGCAAACTCTTTCTCTAAAGCAGTAGGTGA
This sequence comes from Galemys pyrenaicus, assembly GCA_019455555.1. NCBI lineage: Eukaryota > Metazoa > Chordata > Mammalia > Eulipotyphla > Talpidae > Galemys > Galemys pyrenaicus. The sequence goes on from JAGFMF010011629.1 coordinate 11,530,141, forward strand.
TACATATGTTTGACTTGGTGGCCCCTATATGGTCTCTGTCACACTTCTTGATGCTGTTTCTCCTAAGCCATCGACGATGGTACTGCTGGGAGTCTTCTGTAGCTGAAGACTAAGTAATATCAGGAGGTGTATTTAAATGATGTATTTCTGTAGCACACTCAGCAGTGTATGAAGACAAATCATTATTAAGTAGCTACTTAATATCACAGCAATCTATGTAACAAGTCTCCATTTCTGAAAAATAATTTTTAGCTAACTAGGAATCTTTTTATCCATAGGATACCCCCACCCCCACAGCTGTTAAACACTGGTACTTAACACAGCTCTAGCAGAAGATAAAGGTGCAAATTTACTGAAGTAGAAATTGAATAAAATATATAAAATCTGTTGCTGCTATTTTTGTTTCATCTTTTTGCATTTTTGTAGCTTTATGAGAGCTTACTGTAAGGTGGGGATCCGCGAACTTTGACATGTCAAAGAGTCACTTGGAGGACTTGTTAAAACATAGATTGCTGGAACCGAGGCATGGGGCCTGAGAATTTGCATTTGTAAGTTTCCTACTGCTGCTATTTGTACAGAATCACCAGGGAAATCTTTATTCAATATCCACTGAAACAAAATCTCTAGGATTAGGATCATGACATAAGAAGTCTTAAAAATTCTGCCCTAATGGTTCCTCCCCTAGGAGGAATATTAGGGAACCAAATAAGGATCAAGGAAAGGATTAAGAACAACAATAATAATAGTAATAATAACAATAAAGACACAAAAACCAAAAATGAAAAGACAGGACAAATTGGGGACATTTGGTGGGGAGGGGAGAGGAGGAGGGTTGAGGGCAGACGGGAGCACGGGGGACTGAGGTGATGGTGCACTGGTGATACGGTGATGGGGAATACATGGGGATTAAAATTGATGTCAAATACATATTGAAAAAGTGTTAATAATTAAAAAAAATTCTGCCCTATAAGATTTCAGTATTTAACTGGATTTGAAATCAGTGGCTAGAATATGTAAATGTTTTTTTCCTTGGTTGTTTTTGTAGTCATTCTATTTTTGAAATTTTGCTTGCATTTGCCTATTGATAAACCAGGTTATGACCCTTAGAAATATTTTCCAGAATAGTCTCTCTATTTGAGAATTTTAAAAACTCTGGGCAACCATTTATGATCCCAGAAGACTTTAAACCTCCATATTTTCTTATCCATCTTTCGTGGACAAGGGAAGTTGATGAGGAAGTAAATTGGCATCTTTCTACATTTCTGTTTACTACTACTTTGTCAGTCGGGATAAGTAGCTTTAAATAATGAAATATTGAGTTCACTTTATAACATGTCTCATTTGGATTTCATAATTGTAATGCTTTTATTAGATTTTTAGAGTTAGGACCTATCTTTCCTTCTGCTGCTAACCTAACCAGGAGAATCTCAGCTGTGATTTCAAAACAAAGTAATATTTCAGAAGTACATAGATTGCCATACTTGTTGGTTTATGGGAAATAGTAGCATAGAAGACTACACTGTGTAACTGCTTATTTTTCTTAGAAAATAGACATCATTTTTATTTTTTATTACAAACATGACTTTGGAGGGATTCAGAGACTGTAAATTATTCTCAATCTTACTGTGTAAATTACCTCTTTAAATTAAGTTTATTGTCTTTTTATGAGAGAATTCTTTGTTCTTTTTTTCCTTCTTAAACATTCTCTTGAGTAAATTAGATTTTTAAATTTGTTTTCTTTGTAGTTCAAAGTTAATTCTTCAAAAGTTTAAGTCTTTCCTCATTGCCATTTTTCCCCTGCTTTATTCTACTAGGGTTCAAAGTTGAATAGAAAACTATTGAAACTTCGTTGTAAGTTTCTGTTTAGAGGACCATCACCATCTGTTTAATTTTGCTTTGACATTCCACTGTGGAGTGAAATTTATGAAAAAGCATACCTCTTATGCTTCCAGGAGGTTCTGAGGCTTTTAACCACTCTGAACCTTTAATGTGTATTTTGGTGATGTTGGTGAGGCCAGTATGAAATTACTGGATGTAAATGACCTTTTTAATACTGCCAATGATCACAACGTAGTATCTTCTGAGCATCAGCCTAGGTGAAGTACACTTGTGGCAATTGTGTTATCTGCAGACAAAATCTACTCTTCATGACTCTATTGCTTTTTTTAAGAATCACAGAATTATATAAGTAGAAGTTGAGGAGCCTTCTACTAACTTGGGCTTCATACACTGATAACTTTTGGATAAATGTAATTCTTCAAAAAACATTTTTTTTTAATTGCAGCACATGTCTTACTTTAGTCCCTAGTCTTGACCTTCGCCTGAAGATAATAGAACTGTCCTGAGTGAAATGTCTGGAGAATGAAATATATAAAAGCTATATAAAGAAAGAAGAAAATGTAATACTTTAGCAGAAAATGCAAGGCAAACTTGCCCTTTGTTGTATATAAACAATTGATAATAAGTTTGCAGCAGCATGGAGGACTTGGACAGCACTACTAGTTATTAGTGTGGGAGGGACCCCAACTGGGCAAGAAAACCCTGCTTCATAATTATTTAATGTCTCACCTCTGTTGTCTTGATCAAATAAATGTTCCTTGTTTAATGACTGCTCAGCTAGTATGAGTTTTGCTGACCTTGATTCATGCTGTGGGAATCCACACAAGTTCCTTTACTCCCTTGCAGTTTCTCAGCATTCACTTCACTTTAGCACTGGCTTTTTCTTTTTCCTGTTCTTACTACCCCCCACCCCCTTTTTTTTTTTTTTTTTGCCACTGTCTTTCCATGCTGATGAGATTAATTGCTTCCCTCTTCTTCATTCCAAGCATTTTTTGGTACCATCTATATTCTTTGACTGGTGCATGCTCCCCAAGTGAAGTCCTAGGTCCCCAAGTTCACTACAGATTCCATTATGGGTATCTGGACCTTTAAGAATGGACATTATAAGCGCATGGACCAGTTGGCTGCGAGGCCTTCACTGGAAATATAATGAACCCAAGAAACCTATTGTTTAAATCAGAGTAAATTAGATAGAACCAGATAACTTGGCAGGGCACCAACTGGTCACTGCAAGGTCATTACACCAATTTCCTTACCAAAAATGCTACTGGCATCTCCTTTTGTATGGTTGTAACACTAGTATAAGACCAAAAATCACCCTAAGAACCCCAAATTTGCCTGCTCGAAAGGGACCGAGCCATCCATGTACATAAAAGCAAAGCAGACTTGTTATATGAAAGAACTTTAATAAAATTAGTGAGCATAAAGAAAGATGAGAATAAAGGAGACTTCTAACCAGAGTTTTCTCAATAAAACACCTCAAGTTACCCATCCCCTTATAGGCAAATGCCCAGCCAAACTGTGTTGGTCCTAAGTGTGTCTGCTGAAGTCTGAAAGCTTGCCACAAGTCGAAGGCACCTTCTGGTGGAGAATCATAGGAAAGAGGTACTGAAGTGTGTCCCCGAAAGCCGGACCAAAACGGACTACAGATAACAACTGCCACTGTCAGCCTCCCCATTTGTCTGTCACCCATATGTCTCTTCCATGTGTGTCCTCCAGGACCCTCGGTCCCTGGTACAAGTCTAAGGCTGAGAAGCAAATCTGTCCTTCTTCTACATGACCACCAGTGCCGGGCCCCACCAGTCCTCTAGGTTACATAGCTTCACCTGGCCACTTAGCTCCAGCCCTCATTTAATGGGGCCTGGGAACATGGTAACTCCCTAACAGAGAGAACCAACAAAAAAAATGTTCACAAAGTGCTTAGTACAGCTTCTGTGTCTGTGGGGGATGGATTAGCTATGGGTGGCATCTACCAAAGATCAAAGATGGAAACTGGAACTATGGTCAAAAGGCTCTCACCTACGGCCTGTTTACCCAAGAGGTATGGGCTGTACTAATAATATCTGCATAGGGTTGCATAGAACATGGAAGTTAAGGTAAAATAGAGTATAATATGTGGTGACAAGGTTTAGAGAGGAAAGAGGAATGATAAATGATGTGTGACTTCACATTGGATTTCCAGACAGTTAAAAGGATGAATGACACATTGGTGTCACAGAAAATGAATCTGTGCAAAAATTAATCTGAATCCTAAGGAAGGATCCTTGATAAATAATCCCATTTCCATAAAATCTCTTTAAACTAAATACAGAGAGCTCAAAAGTGTCCCTGTCATTCTAAATCCTATTTGAAAGGAGAAAGAAAAGATTTGAGGGGTTGTGTCAGTCTATATAATTCTTACCAATGGAGAGTAACTGACTGGTTCTAGATTTTATCTACGCAGAGGAGTGCTGTTCCTCTCAGGACCGAGAATTTGGGGAACTGGATACGCTTGAGCACTGTAAGCTGTATCTGGCCTCAGAGGTGCAGTTAGAAGTGGTGTGCTTCTTAGCCAATGTCTCAATTGAGTGGAAACATCTCAGTGGAAGGATTTACATAGAGATGTGTTTGTGGTTGGCTTGGTGTTCAGTTGCCATTGTAATATTTTAAAAAAATCTTTCTGGCCTGGATCAGTGTGGCTGATTGTTCAGGTAAGGTTCTGGAAACCCAATGAGGACTGTGAGCCAGAGCACTGCCCTTATCACTGTGTCCATTTGGGTAGTGTCTGATTCACTTCTCCAAAGTGCGCTTGTGCCTTGACATTGGTCACCCCACTTTATTTTTTTTTAAGGAAATTGAAGAAAAGTTCAACTTTGTATTGTCTGTCTCTTCTTTTTTTTTTTTTTAAGACTTATTTATTTATGCATACAAGAGCTAGGGCACAGGCCAGAGTCACGGGAGGTGAGAGGATTCATCAGACAGAGTGGGGTGCAGAACAGGCAGACTGACTGAAACATACTGTCAAGGGCAGCAGCAGGCAAGGCAGGAGAGTCAGGAGAGGTCTGCTGCGCCATGTGGGTCCCCTCCCTGGCTGGAGGTAGGGATTGAGCTCATGCTGCAGTGGCTGCAGTTTGCTTCATAGTGCATTGCTTAACCCGCTGTGCCACCAGGGAGGCCTGGTCACCCCATTTTATACTTGACATGATTACTTCATTCATAGCTTTTTAAGATAGTATAGCTATTTAAACAATAAATAATATTTTCATCAACATGCCTTAAAATTTGAACATCTGTTATGCACTGCCAGTCTAATAATGTACTAAGTTGTAGAAATACAATAAAAAAGAAAATACATCCTTGGCTACCTGGAGCTAGCCATCTCTTGAGGTGAAAGACTAGTAGATAGTGCTATTGGAAGTATATGTGCTTTGTGCCAGGAGAACAGTAGATAGCATGGCAGGCGTTAGGCTTCAGGGAACTGCTCAAGAAGTTGTATCAGCTGAGAACACATGATGGTTAACATTTAGTCAGATAAAAGAGCAAGGGAACTTTTCAATGCTGCACTATGAAGCATCCATGGTACAGCAGCGAGAGTTCGATCTCAGGCCAGGGAGGGCACCCACATGGCATAGCAGACCTCTCCTGCCTCGCCTGCTGCTCCCCTCAGCAGTGTATTTCAGTCAATCTGCCTATTCTGCTCTCCACTCTGTCTCTGGTGAATACTCTTACCTCATGCGACTCTGGCCTATATCCCAGCTCTTATGTGCGTAAGTAAATATATTAAAAAAAAAAAAAAAGAGCAAGGGAATTGGAGGGGCGACAGTGATACCTGGCAGAAGAAACATGTGGAAAAACTGAGGCACAAGAAGGAGAACAAATATCTGTGGGATGAAAAGTGTAGTAGTTGGTGCATTAGAGGATGGTGGTCAGAGAGGAAAGAGTGTGTTGCCTAACAATTCTGGAAGGGTAGCAGGTGTGGTGAGTGGAGTGCTGTGCTGTGCTGTGGAAGAGTTTGTAGCTCAGCTGAAGAGCAATGCTGTTTCACAAGTGGTTTTAAGCTGTGGGTGTTACAGAGATGAAGCGCAGTTAGACTTACACACAGGACTCTCAGGAGACAAGATGGTGATTCTACTGAAACACGACAAGGAACAGACTTACCGTGTGTAGGAGTTTGTGAGTGCTGGCTAGAAATCTGAGATAAACATTGGTGGAACTGTTTCCTCTAGAGGAATTCTGAGGAAGAGTCCATTCTATGACTATCTTCTTGGCTTGCGCATGGCTGTCTTCTCCTGTTGCTCTCCTATCTTCCCTCTGTACATTCATATGTTCAAAGTGTGCCATCTTATGAAAACATCAGTCATACCAGGTAAAGAACCAAATTAATGACCTTATTTTAACTTGATAACGTCTATAAAGGTGTTATCCAGATAAGGTCATCTTCTGGGCGACTAGAGGTTAGTACTTCAACTTGTGGGCATTTGAGACATACAACTCAATCCATGGGACTTTTATTTATTTTTTTTTTTTAAGTATGTACTTATGCAGAGAAGAACTAGGATGTAGGCCAAGGTGCAGGGGAGGTTGACAGGATTCACCAGCGACAGAATGGGAAGCAGAATAGGCAGATCTACTGAAATACACTGCTGAGGGGAGCAGTTGGCAAGACAAGAGCAATCTCCTGTGCCATGTGAGCTAGCTCCCTGGCCAGAGATTGAACTCAGACCACAGGGTGAGAGCATGATAGCTGAAACTAACCCCTTTGCCAACAGGGAGCACCCTGCAGGACTTTTACATAAAAGCTGGAAAAGGAGAGTGAATAAGTTATTCAAACGTCATATTGGTAGGACATAATTAACTCATGTTCATATAGCTTCAACAACCTATGAAGGAAATAAAACAGATAAAAATGATGGGAAGGTAAGACTGACAGTGACTAGAACCTAATGGATCACCCTTGCAAAAGTTACGATGCACAAAACTTTTGCGTTAAGACATCCTTCCCTTATGGGTTAGGAAATAATGATTTTGAAGAACTCTACTATTCATTTTGCTTTATAAATTCTCCAATTAAAAAATGGGCTACAATCTCATTCCTCTATGGCTTGGTTCCTATGCTAAAAACCACAGATGTTATTATTTTCTTGTTACCAGATAAGAATGATGGTCAATTTTATCCACTTCTTTTTGCCACGAAGTCAGGGTATGACTAAACAAAATTCCATGAATAACTTGATCACTATGACATGGAATCTGCTTCACTATGTTTGCTGTTTACTTGGTGACATCAGCCGCTGTCTCAAAGTTCTCTTCAGCACAACGATAAATTACATGATATTCCCTTTGAGAAAATACCTAATTGTTTTGAGCAGAAACTATAATGATGGACAAAACTGTAGAAAAATCACACTCATGTTAAAATAGATACTTTCTCTTCACTTAAAAGAACTAAAAATTGGAAGCATGATTAAAAATAAAGTCAGTTTTAATATTTTTCAGCTCAAGAAGTATGGAAGCATGATTAAAAATAAAGTCAGTTTTAATATTTTTCAGCTCAAGAAGTATGTGCTAATTTATTTCTTCCCAGAGTTTGTCAAAACCTGTTTCTTTCTTTGCTTGAGGTATTTCTTAGGAAATCAAGATCCTGGATTTCAACTCAAGATACTGCCATTTTGTACCATGTTTTCTAGGTCATTGGCTTTATTGTTTTTTCTCATAGCTGATCAGCTTTCTGCATAACTCAAATCAGTCAACAGCTAGGGAGACTTACCTTTAAATTTTAACCATATAAGGAGAGATGAATTTTCTCTATTTGTTATAATTCTTAAATATTTTAGTATAAGAATGACACCTATTCTTAATCAATCAATTGTGACCACACATGGAAACTTGGAGAATAGGCTCCCTGTCTTTGGTCAGATGATGAAGACTAGCAAAATCTAAATGGTCAAATGGATAGGAAACCAATCAAATATATCAGAGGTCACATGGACTATGTGCATAGGTTAGGAAAAACCATGAAGAGTTAGGAAAAACCATAAAGGGAGAGCAATTACTGGAAAAAACAAAAATATGGAGTAGATACTCCCCTCAATACAGTCTACCATTTTGTTCCTTTAAATCTTGCTTAAATTACTTATTCATTGTTAACTAAGTAAAACCTGTTTGAATATTTGAATGATGCTTACTTTCTGCTGAAAAATCAAGGAACCACCTAAATGTACATCCACCGACAACTGGATAAAGAAATTATGGAGTATATACTCAATAAAATGTTACTTAACTATTAAAAGAGATGAAGTAGTATCTTTCAGACAATGGATGTAGCTGGAGGGCATAATGCTAAGTGAAATAAGTCAGAAAGTGAAAGAATTACCAGATGGTTTCACTTATTTGTGGAATATAAATAACCAAAGAAAACAAACTGGAAAAACACAACAAAAATAACTCTTAGACTTCTGTGAAAAACACAGTGGTTAGCAGAAGGGATGGGGACACGGGGAGGAAGTGATAGGGTAATAGGACATTCTCAGTAGAACTTTGGTAGAGGGTGATGGAAACAAGCACAAATAAGGAGGTGTATTCCCATCTCTGGAGCTACTTAAATAAGTAGTTAATCAATATAATTGGAATTCTGATTTTTATCAGTGAAATTTTCAAATGAAGAAATCGTGAATCTAATAGTAATCTGCCCAATTTCACAGAGCAAATAAGTGATAAAGTTGGGAACCAAACCCCCTTTTTTTATTTAATGTTACAGTTCTTAATCTTGTTGTATAATAATGTTGTATAATAATGACTGAATAACCATATATACTCAGTAGGGAATGTTCTCTCATATTACTTATAAAATAAATCTTAAAATTTTTTCAACTCAGTTCAATACATTGTTATGATATTTTATACTCAGCTACTGAAGAGAAAACACTAATAATATGTGACAATAAATTATCTCCACTCTTTTTGAGTTTCCACTCAATTATGTAGAATATTAATTTATAAACTCCCTATAAAACCACAGGTGGAAAAAAAAATAAGTCACTGTTTTCTGGAACAATTCCTAACCTTGAGATAATAAAATATATGCTACTTGTGTTTGGTTTTTCCAAATGCCAACCAAGAGTTATAATTTTAAGAATTCTCACAGTTGAAGTCAAGTTTTAGTATTCAAAATCAGTATCAGAATGATATCTGTATTGTCACCTATTCTTCATTGGAAAGGATGATGGAGATGGCAATTAAAGGCCATTTCTGAAAGAATGTCATAGGGTGTCTACCTCTGGTGTTCTGTTTTGTAGAGCTGTAGTAACTACATCTTCCACCATGTTTCTAGGTGCTTCCATTCGCTCAATCATTTAAGTGGAGATAACATCTTTTTTATTTAATGCAGGAAATTGGGCTCTCATGTCAAGAAATGCTATTTAAATCTGGGTGACTTTTAAAGTATGAGACAGTTTTTCATCGGATTTGGCTTTGGTTGTGTTTTTCCCTCATCAGACTCTTGTACTGCCAAGTTTTGAAGTTTGCATGTTCAGGTTATTGAGGGTGTTGTTTTTCTGAGTGCAAATAGAGTTCACATTTCTTAAAATAGGAAAAATTATTGCTCCCTCCCCCCCCTCACTTAAAAAATGCTATGTTTCAACATTATTTGATTTAGGTCAAAACTAAAAATAAAATTCCTTCAAGTTGTAACTAAACAAGGAAACCTTCTCAAAAGCACTTTTTAAAAGTTATTATTGCGTGTAGAGGAGGTGGGTGAAAAATGACATGAAAGTTAACCTTGACAAAGTATCCTTTTCTGGAAAATAACTGTAATCCCAAACTGCCCGTGCTTTCTAAACCTGTGAATTTGAACCAAAACTAATTTTGTTTTTGATTTGTTAGCCTCAGTCAACACGTTTGATTTTTAATTTTCCAGTCTTCATCAGAAGGTGTCGTTTGGTCTGTACATATTCTTGAGAAAGTAAATTACCAGCACCCTTAGAATGAGGAGGTGTTTTGAGAAGTATTTCTCATAAATGCTGTCATATTTTAATAAAATTAAAGCCATGGAAGCATTGTGAGGAAGACCAGTTTTAGTTTTTTAGTTCCCTCTCAGTCTACTTTTCTGATGTTTCTCTTTTCCTCAAGTCCCAGTATTTGTCTGCTCCACCATTACTGCAACCTATTTTTACAGTATCCTTATTAAGTTATTCCTCCATTAACAACACAGTCTCAGGATATATAGTCTCCCTATCTTTGTTCCAGGATTTCCTTCCATCTATTTCCCTTCACTCACCCCTCCTCCAAAGAACCACTCAAATATACTTACCCTTTCAGCATTCACTCATCAGAGGCCGATATGTATCCAATATCTACAGGACCATTCATTATTGAGGCATTAGGAATATGGAAATATACAAGATGGTAGGTTCTTGGCTGAAAGAATTTATATTTCAGAGGGGAAACACCTAAATAATTAACTAATAAAAACCAGAGGATTCCTGACCCTGATGATTGATAAGAAAGAGGCAACCACGGTGATAAAGGAGAAGGACTAGCTTGGTATATGTGGGAAGGTGGAGGCAATGGAGGTAGTGTATTAGATGGGAAGTATGAGCTGTTTTCTTGCTTAGACTTGAAGGGCTGAATAAAGGCCAGTTAGGTGAAGAGTTAGTTGCAGTTAGTTGAACAGGTTCAACCTGTTCAGACACAGAGTTAAGAGAGAAGTAGAACAATGTGGACTGTTATCAAAAGTCAGAGACTGCCTTAAAAAATATCCTCAAGCCATGGTAAGATGTTTGGGGTTTGTTCAGAAAGTGATGAGATGCTATTGGGAAATCAAGGGTTTTGCTCAATTATGCTATTATTTATCCAGAGACAGAATGGCACAGGAGCTTTGTTCCTTGACAATGTAATGCCTTGCTCATGTTTTCTGTTTCTGCAGACAGCTGTGAAGGGATCTTCTCCCATCATGCAGAACATAGGCAAGTTCTAATAAAGTCAGAGTGGTGTTTTAAACACTAATAAGTTGTTTGTGATTGCAAACTGGAAGATGATTTCTTTTATTACGATCATTTAAATTTGTATACTTCAGTTTCTTATGTGATTATGTCCTGCAAAGTGCAGGTGACCAGAGGAAGAAGGTTTTCATGGGTGGGTGCAGTTTGATTCTGTCTGTGCACATGACCGAAGGGTCATGCTAATTATGACCCGGTGACAGTGGGTCTGAAGACACTACTGAGTTTCACTGACCATATTTAGAAAGATGAAGAGGATCAAGCAAATCACAGCGCCTCCCTTGGCTCATGAATAGCTGTATTGGAGTAACATTTCTAGTTTGTCATAGGAGCTTTCTGGAAACCAGGGGGTCTCTCTCACATTATCATGGTTGTCTTCTTTGCTACCTGAAGGTTAGGCAAATGTAGAGCCCACCCATTCAACCAGATATGTTCCCTTGCCTATTTCTTAGGTGGTGACCCTGAGCAGTGGTTGGATGTTGGAGGTCCTTCTACTGTCTTCTGGGGATGCAAGTGTTCACAGCGCACTTAAGTTTAGTGATGAATGCAGAGCTGAAGTGGAAAGAGGTAGGCAGAACTTGCTCCATATTTGTGCCTCTGTGCCATTCAGAAATGGAAGACAACTGTAAGGTTTTCAACACAGACATTCAAGAGCAAGACAGATTCATTCAAATGACAGCATTGTGACAAGTGCTCAAAGTTGTTTCCAGATTGCTTCAGTTCTGCAGACCTAGGGAGGAAAACAACATTAACGCAAACCCATTGCTCGGTTGGTGGGCACACGATGAAGTGTTGGGAGTTGCTGCTGAAAGTCTGTAATTGCCAATGGAATTGTTTAGTCACAGCCTTGCAGCAAAAGGACAGGGACTACAGTTAGCTCCTGTCACCCTGATCTGTTTTCTTTCCTCCTAAAGTCAATGGAATAGTAAGACAGTAAAGGGTGGGCCAGTGATGAAATTTTAGGTAATTTGCAAAGCTATGTCATGCACTGAGGTGAAAGGAAGACTTGAAAGTGTTTCTCTAAATCTCATTAAGTAGCCAGTACTTTTTTCCTAAATGTGAAGTATTTCTTTGATAATTTTTTTCCCTTAAATGATTTTTGGAGCAATTTAGGAAATCCAGAGATGTACTAAATCCAAGCGTAGGGTCTCTGGCATCCATGTGATCTGAATAACTGAATAAACTTCCCCAAATTCCATTTGGGAAATTGGGTTAACAAATGTCATTCATTGTATAATGCATTACAGGTTAATATCAATCACATCACAGAAATAATTAGAAAGAGGAAAGTTCCTGTCCTTATTAAATTTTTACCCTTTCATGGTCTCAGATAAATATAACCAATTAAAAAAAAACCCTCTTATTACAAATACATGTGAACAAGTTATGAAACATGTTATATGTATACTGTTCACTATATTTTTGGAACCCTTTTCAAGCCTCAACCAACTATGTCCCATAGTGTAAAACTGTTCTGCTTTGGTTGTCTTCCTACAACCCTTCCCCTAGATTGTACCTACCCTTGTTCAAGTAACAGCCACACCCAACAGGCGTAGCAGGCAAAGGAGAGATGTTAGATGCAGGTTAGCAGGTAGTTCTATCACACAGGTACATGTTTAGAAAGACTCAACCTGCTGACACTAGCTGGAAATCTGTAATATTTTTTCCCCTTGTACTTATGTTTTTGTTTTATTTATTTTTTGCACATATACTTTATTGTGTTTTTTTTCAATTAAAGTGATATTGCATCATATAAATTTCTGGTGTTCATCACTGAGAATCGGCGTGTAGTTTATGACATTATGTTCACCACCAAAAGTCTCTATGTACCCTTCACTATAGCTTTGTGTGTATCTACAAATATGTATATCTATTTACGAAAATTCCATTAAAATCTGATGGTACATGCATTTTCTTCTTTTTATTTTTGATCTTTCTACTGAGTTCTATAAATTTTATAGCCTATCACAGCTGTACCAATTGCACACACGCCATTGGCCAATGAGCTCTGGGAGTCATAATTTGCTCTATTTCTTTGTGCTCACCAGACCATGTGACCTGTCAGGTATAAACCAGTTGGAAGGTTGTGAGGTGTGAGACAATTCTCTAGGTGGGAGCCAGGATGGTTAAGCTTCATATGAAAGACCTTTCCTGTAAATTGTGGTAAATCTTTTCTAAAATTATGTTGCTAAATACTTTAGCTTTAAAGTCAGAGTTGTGAACTGAGGACCTGTGGATCAAATTCACACTACAATTTTCTTTGACCTGCACACATACTGTGTTAGAGCAGTACAGAGATGTACAGAAAGTGGTTGTGAGGGCCTCCCTGGTGTTGCAGGGGTTAAAGATACAACACTACCAAACTATCACCGGCCACTGCAACATGAGTTTGATCCCCGGCCAGGGAGACAACCAACATGGCACAGCAGACCTCTCCTGTCTCACCCGCTGCTCCCCTCAGCAGTTGTATTTTAGTAGATCTGCCTGTTCTGTTCCCCACTCTGTCTCTGGTGAATCCTCTCACCACCCACACCTCTGGCCTACACCCCAATTCATGTATGCATAAATAAATAAATTAATAAATCTTTAAGGAAAAAAAAAAGTGAATGTGAAAGTGGTTAACGGGGACTGAGTTCAGGAAGCCTGGAGCTCACCATTTAACTGTCTTATACAAGCTACCTAAGTGAATTCTTTTTTCTTTTCTGTTCTTTCTGAGCATTAACAGTGATCCCCAAACTTGAACATGCATTTAAATAACTTACAGGGCTTATTAAAACAGATCACTTATCCCACCCTCAGAGTTTCTGATGCAGTTGATCTGGACAAGGACCTGATTTCTAAGAAGTTCCCACGTGATGCTGGACCAGCAACCCCATTCTGAGAACCAATGGTCTAAAAGAGTAACTGTCAAATCTGTCATTGTCTGGTAACTATGACCAACTTCACCAACACATTTATGAAAGAGACAGTGTAAATACAGTATATATACTTGAATAAGACAAATTTTTGAAAAGAAAGCAGAGCTTGATAATATCTGTTGAATGAAGTAATTAGTGAATTTAGTAAGTGTTTGTCCTGTAAAGGAAAAACTATCCTGTGTGGTGGTATAATATCGAGTGAGTCTGGAGACACAGAGGTGAAAGAATTCACCAGAGACAAATTGGAGAACAGAAAAGGTGGATTTATTGAAAAACCCTGCAAGGGAGCAGGGGCTGAGTATTTTAAACCTGTTTTGTCATGCTTTCTAACTTGGGGCACAGGTTTGCTCCGTTTATCTGCTGGGATGTCTGATCTGGGGCACTGACCTTTGACTCAGGATTCGTTCTGGACTCTGCTTCTGCATTCCTGGAGCTGGGCTGATTTTTCTGGGCGGGGCGGTCAGTGTTATGGCCCAGTTCCCATGGTGACCTTATCGATTCCTTTAATCTAGTGAAACTTCCCAAACATGCCTGCTGGGCAAGGAGTGGGGGCTTAGTCTTGTTTTTTTAAGATTTTATTTATTTATGCATACAAGAGCTGGGGTACTAGGCCAGCGGTGCAGGGGTGAGAGGATTCACCAGAGACAGAGTGGGGAACAGAACAGGCAGAATGACAAATACACTGCTGAGGGGAGCAGCAGTGAGACAGGATTGGTCTGCTGTGCCCTGTGGGTCAGTTCCCTGGCCAGGGATCGAACTCTGCAGATAGCTTCATGGTGCTGAGACTTAATAATCCTTGCACCACCAGGGAGGGATGGCTTAATTTTTAATCTTATTAAATCTCGTACCAAACATCCTGCTATTCACTCCTCATAACAATCCCATTTCAATATTCTTAATTGTTATTTTTTGACTAACATGGTTCGCTTTCTTGCAAATAGCAAAATCACTTAAAAATCTTCTGATTTAAAATGTAAATTTGCATCTGCCTTCCCCAAATATCAAAAGCAATGAGGTAATGGAACGAGATAGTGGAGCCTGGATGACTGAGTCATACTGGACCGGCTCTTATCCGACTGGCAAGTGGTCATAACTGCCCTGAGCCCACGGTGCCAAGATTTTCCTCGATGCTGAAGACTCCAGCCACAGCTTCAGATTGCAGCTCTCAGACGGAGCTGTGTGACTGCGATGTTTCAGTGGAATCTAGGCTACAACCTTGGTCATTTCCCTCTTCTGGCTCCTCTCTGGCACTCAGAATGGCCTGTCACTTAAAGCTTGCTCCCTGATCCTATCAGTCCTCAGTCTCTCAAACCCACATCTTTCAGAGGATACTTGAGCTGGCTGTGTGCTGACTAAGCTGGTTTTTCTAAAGCTAATGTGTCCCAAGTCCTTCTTTATATCTCTTTTCTATTTATTTAACAATATTGCTTGGGTAATAGAAAGGGAGATGACTTAAAAGAAATTAAGATCTTAACATTACCTTTTACGTCTTTTCTTTCTTTTTTGGGGGGTGGAAAATGGCTAAAAAGGATTTATTAATCTATTCTTTTTAAAGCACTGGTGGACTTTGCTCTAAAACTTGTCTTTAATGATTCATTCATTTTCCTTATTGTTTAGTTACTATCAGCTGTAACTACAGTTCATTTAGTTTTATATTCAGATTATCCATTTTCTGTAGAAAAAGGAGATAAGAATGTGACTGAGTGATGCATAGCAATTATATATCTAATTACACATGTAACTACTTAATTGAGTGTCATTAAAATGTTTATGCACTTGCCCTGCTAACCCTCTAGACTGAAATTGGTCAAGCTGGAAACCACAGCTCATCCATCTTTGTCCCACAGAACAGTGAAGCGAAGTTGTCATGGTAAGTGGATACTCCATAAAGTTAGATTCGATTGAAAGGACTCCCGCTAAGCACAGACATCAGTTTGCTGCCTTAGTTTCTCATTTATTAAAGAATGATAATGGTTTCTACCTCACAGATTTCTCAAAGGAATAAAATAATACATGTAAACACATCACTCCATGCCAAGGAATAAATGAGCATTTGCTGTATTTAACTATTAATTGCTATTTTTCTGTAATTTAGGGTGATCTTAAATCCTGATAGCAACAAAACACTTACCTCAGCAATATGGCCTGAAGGCTAGGATACAGAATTATGATAGAGGGAAAGGATAATTGACAGGACACTCCCTTTTGCTGTAAGTTTCCTCTTGAAGGTGAGGGAGAGTTTGTGGGTAGATTGAGCATAAACTGGATGGTGAAAGAGGTTCAGCTTTTGTCCAAAGTTAGATTTAGTCACTTAGTAACTTATGCTAGCTACAACCATATATCCTGCTAACTTGTGATACTTCACTGAATGAGGGTTTAGTCACCAAATAATGCTGGAGTGAAAATCAGAAGATGTGAGTTCTTTTCCACTCTCTCCTTTATCAAGCAAATCATTCATCTTTTTCTGGATTCCAGTCACCACACCTGAAAACTGAGTAATCTCTACCACAGAATTCATACAGGCTGCAGGGATTCGTAAACTTCCTTCCCAACGCTGCCCAGGTTGTGCGCTACACAATTCAGGGCGCAACTCACAGACATGATGATAGAGCTGACGATTTTGTACACCGCTATTTAACCATGAAATGAGTTGAGCCAACAGGACTAGGAGCTGGTAGCTGTGCTGCTCTTGCTGACAGAAAGAAGCGCGGCCTATTACGTAAATATCTGGGCACGCTACTGAAGGCAGCAAGAAAACAAGGACAGCATTAAGTGCATTTAGTGGATTTACTTTCCATTTTTACCACTTCATCTTAAAATGGACTGACTTTCTGGGATTCTGTAAAATTGAGGATTTATATGCAGCCATAAAGACTGTTTTGAACAAGATTATAAAACGAAAAACATTATCAAAAATCTCATTTGTCTAACCACAGCCCTTCATCTTTGAGTGCACTTTCCATGTATATCTAACATGTAATATATTTCCATGTAAATATATCTAACAAAGATGAAAAAGTCACCTCTGTCTTAGGCATCTGGGGCGCTTCCCACAGGGGAGAGTGGCGGACTGCGTTGTATAGCCCCACCGCACAGCTGTTAGCAATAAGGGGCCGTCTATGGAATTCAGGACTGAGGCCAAATTTTCCTCTGTAGCACTTCTTTTTCTAAGCACACAATTCCATATTTCACTCCTCAATTTTTTTCATGGGCCTACAGGAAAAAAAAAAAAAAGGCTCTTGCTATTCCCTGGAACTGTACCCTGGAGAATTAATGTTTTTCTGTAATTATTGAATCATCTCAATTGATAAATTATTGGGCTCCCTGGGATTTCATCTGAAGAGACTCATAAATGGTTGCAGAATCTTAAAATTGGTTAAGGCCTCAGACGTCATCTCATTTGGCTTTGACTCAACGTTCGCCTGCCCTGGCCTCCCTTGGAGGGACCCGTACCCTGGCCAGGCTACCGTCAGGCTGCCCCCACAGTGCTCTGGTTCTGTGCCCCTCTCTGCCTCCCTGTGGGTAAGGAGGGTCTTCATGACGCTCTGCCCTGGTTCTACCAGCCTGGGAGCTGCCCGGCCTAGTCTTGGAACACCATATGACTCCACCACCCTGGGGTCACATGAGATATGCTTTCCTTGATCTCTGGGCTTGGGAAAATCCAGGGTGTGTGAGACCTGACTTTTTGAGTGGTGGGTCCCAGGATCTGAGATTGAGAACATGGAAGTATGGCGACATCAATGCCCTCTGGAGCAAACTTTTCTCCGGTGAGGCAAGATACTGGAAGGATTGAGCAGGTAGTTGGCTCTACCTTCACCAGAAACTGTTTTGAAATGTAGAGATAGGCTCTCTCTGGGGATGCAACCAAATGTGTTTTCTTTTCAAGCTGTGGCCAGTTTAAGGTCTTCCCATCTTATATATTTTTTTTCTCTTTCTGCCTTATTTTCCTTCCTCCCACACTCAGTGCTCTAGCGTTGTACCCCCTCCATCCTTCACCTACACCCCCAAAACATTAGAGACACTTCCCATGAAACTCTGTTTTGAGAAACTGACCATGTTTTAAACTTCTTGTTTAAAGGAGAAGAAAGGAGACTCAGCAATTAAATTTCTTTTCTACAGTCAAAGTTGCAAAGCACATTTTTTAAGTCCATTTCCTTTGCTGTTTATCATCGATCTATAATAAAGCTACCCTGTTATCCACATGCAGCTTAAGCAATTCTCCTCATGCCTGTGAATCATGCTGACCCTGGTCTCTATTGCAGAAAACACTTGCTTTTGATTTTGCCTTTATTTGTATAATTTCATCTCATGATTTCAGATGGAGTAGGCCTTATCTCCATATGAAGAACAAATTAAGAGCAAGAGTTCATTCTCATTGTTTTATTCCCTAGAGTTCTGAACACAGCAAGGCTCCTTGAAGATTTCTGTACTTCCTGTTTCCAGGGATGTTCTCCGCAAGGGTTACTGAGAAACCGTCCTTGTAGCCAGTAAAGACCCAGCAGCAAGCGCTTATCCCCGGTGCCCCCCCCCCCAAATGCATACTCTAAACAGGTTCTGCCTATTCAGTGCAAAAGAACTTCAGTAGCAAAGAATTGGTGTGTAATAGAGAGAAGAGAATAGAGCCTCCTCAAGAAGCACCCAATGTTACCCATCCCCTTGAGAGTAAAGGCCCCGACAAACAAGGATGGCCCCAAGAAGGGCCACTGATGCCTGAAAGCTTGCCACAAGTCTAAGGCACCTTCTGGTGAGGACCCACAGGAAAGGGGCAGAAGGGACCAGGCAAGTCTGGAAGGAAAAAACAAAATGACTGCCATTGTCAGGATCCTTACGCATTTCTCACCTATGTGTCTGTCTCTTCCAAGAGTCTCCTTCCATGTCACCTGAAGTCCCTGGTACAAATCTAAGGCTGAGAAGCAAGTGTGGCTTCTTCACATGTCTCTCTGCTCACGTGCCTTCTTCAGGTCTTCTTGATCCCCTTCTTTCCTTCTCCCAGTCTTTTCTAGTTTCCTGTTCCCACAGTCCTTTTGACTTCCTCTTGCTGCTCAGCTCCACCATCCTTAGGTTGGGCAGGGAACCAGGAACTCCCTTTTGTGGGGACTGCACTATTACACCTTCCCTAGGTTTTGCGACTCTTGTTCTTACAGATCTTTCTACCTTCAACTTCTATCTTTCTATCTTTAACTTCTTTTTTTTCCAATTTTGGCCTACTTCTTTTAGATGATGCAATTGAAGATATTGCTTTTGAGTACATACTTACATACATACAGATTCCATTACGAATTTCAGAAAACCTTTAAAGCTGAGTAGGTAGTTGATCCTTGAATAGTGCCAGAGTTAGGGTACCAACCTATAAAGTCATAAATACAAGTACTGAGTCCTCCCTAACTATAATAGCAACTGCTATTGACTGAGAAGTTCACCAACAGAAACAGCCACTACCACATGCTTTGCATTTACTAGTGGAAGTGTTGCATTACTAAGTGGAAGTGTTCATCTTTAGAGTCTTTATTCTCATCAACTTCACTTTGAGTATTGTGAAAAGGAAGAGAAAAAGTTGGGGTTGGACCTGTTGTTTTGGGAGGAAGTGGTGAAAGAGGTAGAAGAAGAGGCCACAGAGGAAGGTATAGTTGTTGTTTTGGAAAAAAAAAATCAGCATAAAAGTGAACTTCCTCAATTCAAACCCACATTGTTTAAGTGTCAATTATCTCACTAAATTCCTTAGAACATGTAATTAAGGTTTGCTACATGATATACATGTTTATGATCATTAAAGGCAGACTTATTAAATACTATGACTAAAAGACAACTGGTTAGAGTAGGATGACTAAGAATTCAGGATGATTAGTTCAATAATTGAACCCTGATGTCATAATGTATTCATGATATTAATATCAGTTTTCTCTTTTGTAAAATGACCTTAATCACAGTAACATGTAGGAAACATACAAAAAGGGCCATTAAAAGCTTTCAAGAGTAAAATGAGTGTGATCTCTGCTCTTTGAAGAGGACAATGTCATGTTTGAGAATGTGGCAATCTGGTTCTTTTCCATTCCTAACAGTCTGCTACTTTGACTAATAATCATTCTTCCTGTTTGTCCTCTTTCTTAAGGAGACTTTGCAGAGGTTTTGTATGAATCATTGACTCATCCCCTTACTTTCCTTCCACGTAAATTTACTTCTGTGGAAACATGATCTGTGACAATCACTGGAAGATAACGTCAAAATGGATGGTTTACCACTTCCCTTGATTATAAGATAACGTCAAAATGGATGGTTTACCACTTCCCTTGATTATAGCAACTCTTCCAAGTTGTATCAATGAATTCAAGCTTTTGGTCAGATTTAGATTTCTGTTGCTTGTGAACAAAAGAACCAAAAATAACCTCAACTAATATTAGCGATCGTTAAGATAACCTAAAAAGAGAGGTTATTCTATGGGAAGAAGTGTCATTGAAATACATAAATTTTATGTAGGGTCCAACGAGGGATTTCTATTTCCTGTGCAATAGTTTTTGAGAATTCTCTTTCCTTATTGTTTCAGCACAAGAGTGTAGGTTTTTATTACTCCTTAGTTGGATTATAGACAAAGCCTATTTCTTCGCTTTCCATATTTCTAGGGCAGCAATTTTTATTGCTCATCTTGTCATTATTTTTATTTGTAAGATAACATTATGTCAATTATTTATGCATATAAGAGCTGAGGTACAGGCTAGAGACATGGTGAGAGGATTCACCAGAGACAGACTGGGGAGCAGAACAGGCAGATGGACTGAAATACACTGCTGAGGGAAGCAGCAGGCGAGGCAGAAGAGGTCTGCTGTGCCATGTGGGTTCCCTCCTTGGTGGGGGATCAAACTCCCGCTGCTGTGCCATGGATGCTTCACAGTCCAATGCGCAACCCGCTGCACCACCAGGAAGGCCCTGTTCATTAATTCTATACTGACCTCTTTGAACAGTTCTTCCCAGCAAAGGCCAGACATTTACAATCCATTCCTAACATAACTTTTCCTAGCAAAAACGCTCAAAGAAAATTATTTTCCTCAGTGTTATCCACAAGCAAATGTTCATTTCAAACTGTCACTTTGTTCCATGTCCTAATGGTTTAATCTTGATCTCTGGTGTCACTATAATTCCTGTGCTACAAAGTTTTTGCCCATTGGAAATTGACACAAGTGCTCTCCCTTAGGGCTGATTTTTCCTTTCTAGCTGAAGAGCATTTTGAAATTTAATTTCTTATTAATCTTTTGGGGATAATTTTAAGTATATCTTAAACTGACTCATCATAATGTGCAATAGGAATAGAACATATAAATTTTTCACACATGTTAATGTATGTTCTTAAGGGCCTATAATATGCAGAGTTGCATTTGAATTGGTAAATAGTATAGCAAAAAGAGTTGCATTTCCTTTTTACTTATTTTTAAAATATTTTTAAAGATTTTTATTTTTGTTTATTTATGCATACAAGGACTGTAGGCCATAGAGAGGTGTAGGGAGGTTGACCAGATTCACCAGAGACAGAGAGAAATGCAGAACAGGCAGATTTACTGAAGTACACTGCTGAGGGGGAGCAGTAGGTGAGACAAGAGAAGTCTACTGTGACATTTGGGTCAGCTCCCTGACTGGGGCTTGAAATCATGCTGAAATAGTTTGTTATAGCTTGATAGTTCGAGAGACTTAATCCCTTGAGCCACCTTGAAGGCTTTATTTTGCACACAGAATTTCAGAATCCCCTTATTCAGATTCCTCCAAATGCTAATTATCTATCTATAAATCTATCAACATTTATCTGTTTATGTCGCATTTTTAAATGGGTGTTGAACTTCACAAATATATAAGTGGGGTATATATACCTTAATATGTATGTATTTAATTTTTAACCTTCTAGTTCTTTATATTCATAAAGATATCTATTAAAGTTGGATAAAAATCGGGCCTCCCTGGTGGTGCAGTGGTTTAAGCAACACACTACGAAGCAAACCTCAGCCACTGCATCATGAGTTCGATCCCTGGCCAGAGAGGGGAGCCATATGGCGCAGCAGACCTCTTCTGCTATGCCTGCTGCTCCCCTCAGCAGTGTACTTCCATTGATCTGCCTGTTCTGCTCCCCGCTCTGTCTGTGGTGAATCCTCTCATCCCTCACACCTCTGGCCTGTACCCCAGTGCTTGTATGCATAAATAAATAAATCTTTAAAAAAATAAATGAAGTTGGATAAAAATCACGTGATTAATGAAGTATATTCTATATTTCTAGAATTTCAAACTCCCTGTTCAAAGACATATGTATGTATTCAAGGTAGAAAACAATGATTGTCTTTTCCTTTCAAGTAAGTGACAATATATATGTCACTTTCTGTATTAGTCTTAATTACTTTAATTAGCTTATGTTTATATTTCATGTCATTTTCTTTATGATACTGGGATTAATTTAGTTTTAATACATGTTAATGAATAAATCCTCACCTACTCTTTGATCCCTACTTCTTTTATTTTCATAGGAATTACTTGACTAAGTTTGTGTTAAGTATCATTGTAACTTCATAAATAAAACTTAAATGCTACAATGGAGAATAGCTATATATTTAAAATAGCTTCAAATATCATTTTTTTCAGTAAAAAATATTAGCACTGGAAAGTCAATGTTCAAATTCCAGCTATCAAAGTGGAAGCTTCTGCCAGCTTTCCTATTTCCTTTTGCTATTCTGACCCTCCTTCCTTTGTAGAAAACATGGAGATTTCAGTGTGTTAATTCTGTTTCAGTCCCTATGGTAAGGATATATGGTCATTATCTTCTCTTACAATTTCTTATTTAAACTGATATCCTAAAAATAGAGCTATCATATGACCCAGCAATCCCACTCCTAGAGATCTACCCAAAGGACACAAAAACACCAATCCAAAAGAATACTTGTACATCTGTTTATTGCAGCACTATTTATAATTGGTAAGACCTGGAAAGAACACAAATGCCCAAAAACTGATGACTAGATCAAGAAGATGTGGTACATATACACAATATAATACTATTCAGCAATCAAAAATGATAAATTAGAGTCATTTGTAGACACATGGATGGAGCTAGAAGGGATTATACTCAGGGAAATAAGTCAGAAGGAAAAAGAAAAATATCGTATTATCTCACTTTTAGGAGGAATATAAAGGAAAAAAAAGGGGGCCCAAGGAAAAGAACAATAATAATCAAAAGAAAGAAAAGAAAAACCCCAAAAAACAAGAACAAAAGACAAAGACAAATCAAAGGCACTGGGGGAGGAGGCAGGGGCGAGACTAGAATGAAGGCAGAAAGAGCACAAAGGACTGAGGTGATGGTGCACTGGTTAAATGGTGGTGGGAATTCCATGGGGATTACAACTGATGTCAACTATATATAAATGAATTAATTAATTTAAAAATAAGTAATAAACTGATGTCCACTTTTCATTTAAACAGCTGGCCTATGAGACAAAATGCTGAACATTTCTTTCGAGCTCTCCAGAGAGACAGTGAAAGTGGGGCCAATATATCACTTGGGTTGGACCATCAGGATTTTCTGTCAGGTACCACTTAACACTGTAATCCGTATAATCAAGATAGCATCTTTGAGTTATTGGAATTACACTTCCCTGACTGAATAGAGTAAAGCATGACAATTGAATTACAAAATAAACATTCCAGATGATTGAATGTTATGGAGCTAGGTGGCTATTGCATGATTTTTAAAGGAAAATGTTTTGTAATTACTTCATTAATTTGAATAAAAGAGGGGGGGAAGTAGCATCTGGTATTAAGACATTAGTTAAGAATTTGGTTTTGATTTTTACATAACTGAAACAACTTGTAACAATCAAACAACAAAACCCCTTATGGTTCTATTTTTCATCCTTGATGCTTAAGTTATTATATGGTTCTCAATAATCCAAAACAATTAACTGATCAAGAAATATTAACAAAAGAAAATATCATTGAGTTTTGTTTTATTCTAATTTGATGCTTTAGTCACTCGTAGTTAAATAGCATATTTGCTTGGACATAATAGAGAGATTTAGTGACTATAAAATTAGTCCTATAAGCAGTTTTATAATGGTATGATAACTGTCTGAAACTAATTCTTTTAAAAAGAGAAATCATATGTTTGGCATTGAAATATATTTTAGAAAGGGCATTAAAAGTTTGGTAACTTCATTTTTTAAAAAAATAATTTTATTTATGTATGATACAAGAGCTAGGTATAGGCCAGAGGTGCGGAGAGGGTGAGAGGATTCACCAGAGACAGAGTGGGGAGCAGAAAAGGTGGATTCACTGAAATACACTGCTGAGGAGAGCAGTGGATGAGACAGGAGAGGTCTGCTGTGCCATGTGGGCCACTTCCTCTGGCCAGGGATTGAACTTGTGCTGTGGTGGCTAGTGATAGCTTGATAGTGCTTCAATTTAACCCCTTGAGCCACCAGGGAAGCCCCCTGGCAACTTTCTGTCCTAATATATTTCACTATTTGTTTTGTTTTGATTTTCTTTGCTTTATTGCTTTAAATTCCATATATAAGTATAACTAGCTTATGGGTTTCTCCTTCTGACTTTATTTTATTTTTGCATATCATGCATCTGACATGGGCCTGTATCTAAAATCTACAAAGAACTTATATAAATCAACAAAGAGAAAATAACTCAGTCAAAAATGGGCAGAAGAACTAAATAAACACTTCTCCAAGGAAGACATACAGATGGCCAAATTGTCACTCATCATTGGGGAAATGTAGACAATACCAGTTGTGGTTTTGATACCACCTCACACCTGTAAAAATGGCGCCTATCAAAAAGTCCAGAAACAACAAGTTTTAGGGAGAACATGGGGAAAAAGAAACCTCATACACTGTCGGAAATGTTTCTTGGTCTAACCCCTACAGAAAACAGTGTGGAGGTATCACGAAATATTAAAAATATATTTATCATATGATCAAGCAATTCCACTCCTAGGTTCCTACCAAAAGAGTGCAGAAACAGTAATTTGAAGGGAGAAATGCTTCTTAAATTTGACTGAAAAATTCTTAATAATTCCTAAATGTGTACGCCAATACTTAAGAATTTTGTTGTTCATCAGTTGTTTTTCCATTAGCGATTTTTTTTTTATTAACTTTCTGAATCCCTAAGGAGAGGATGGAGGTGGATTGAAATGGAGGTATTGGAGAGAATTACTGGAGAGGGGTGGTTAAAAATAAATTTAACCCAACTATTAAGAAGTCATGTTTCCTGGTAGTTAATTGGGAGTGTTTTTCAACACCAATTATTCATGCATTTATTTGCTCATTCATTTATCAGTCACAGTAAACTAAACTACAGGAGTCCCATACATCAACTGCCTACTATCAAAACTTATTACTTAAAAGCTAAATATGACATCTTTAAGCTAAAGAAACTACAGTGAGTTACAAGAAAATTAGGTCTTTTTGAACGTAAAATGTTTGAAAAACATTGACATTGTTAGGAACAATACACACACATACATATATAGATGAAGAAAATTATCTATATAGTTATATATATATAAGAATTTATATATATATAATAAAAATGTATAGACAGAGATGAAGAAAACTTAGTAATGAATCCAAAATCCATTATACAGGAGACTAAACTTCATTCTTATTCTGTAAAACTCCCCTGTAAGACAGGAGGATCATTTTGAATAGTTTTTAAATAACTTTTAGTTTTCTATGCAAGGAAATTTAGATCAAGTGTCTATGCACTTCTTGATTCAAGGAAGGCGTGAAATGATGTGACCTTCCCATTAGGGAAGGTCCAATAAGTAAGAATATTTATATAACAAGTAAAAAGTGAGTGACTCATTATGATAGTTTTCCTCAGACCACAGCATCAACAATTACCTTTTCCCTTTGTCACAGGCTATGAAAATATTGGTGGTGGTGGTGGGGGGGGTGATGTACTTTAAGAAGGTCCTGGATTTGCATAAAAAAATGGTATGCCTATGTCCGTCTGTTATTCTGCAAAACTAGTGTTTCCATGATCCATGAGCCTCAAAGTTTACAACCAATGGTCAGTTCCATGCAATGTTTTGAGAGTTAATACTAGGTTTTGGAAATAAAATCTTACTTGGGGTTGTCTAGGAGACTCCTCAGAGATCCTAATGAACACAGGCACTTTCCTGAATGTACGGTGGAGGCTGAAGAATGTGGAGCAACAAACACAAAACTGCAAGTTGTATTGGTAATTAAACCACATTGTGTGATGATACCAGATGTGTTTGTTGTTAACACTCAGCCCATTGGGCTCTGCTTAATTAATTTATTCTCTTTGTTAAAAAGGGAAACAGCAAATGAAAGTGGTAAACAGACCATTAAAAACCAAAACTAAAAAAGCCTGTGTTATCATTTTAATTTGCTAATTAGATCACATCATTAATTTTAAGTGTTTAAAAAAATAGCTGAAATTGTGTACCAATCTTCCATAAAATAGCTTCTTTGTATGTTCATTTACTTATTCTTCAAGAAACTGCTTGAATGTAACGGGTTTTAGGCAGAAGCAGAAAACAACAGAAACTTGTAGTAGTGTCTAACACAGTGCTCAGACTGAATGTTTTCTATAAAATATAATTTCTGTTTCGTCATAGCTAATTCAGTGTATCTAATTTAAATGACTTATTTTTCCCTTTTGGTAAAAAGATATGTCCTATGATAAATTATCTACTTCCCAATATAATGAAATATTTTTGTAAATAAAGTTTTACTGGAAAATTGGTACACCTCTTTGTTGTGACATCACCCCTATGGCTGTATATAACATCATAGTTGATTAGTTCTGACTCATACCCTATCACTCACAAAGCCTAAAATGTTTAATTGACATCGGCCCCTTTACTGGGACAGATGCTGAAACCTAATTTAGTACATTAAATAATGTTATAAGTAATATATCTTGTTGCCAATGCTGTATACATAACTACTTAGCATTTTAAGCTAGTAAATATAGCGGTTTTAGATTTCTCCCTAGTTAGGTATAGAAGCATGCCTTGCTTTCATTTAAAGCATGTGAACAAAGTAAGAAAGGATGTATCTACTTTATTATTTATCTTTTATTTGGGTCTGTGGTAGTTCTGGAGAAGATTCTAATAATAATCAAGATTACTCTGTTCCTGGTGCCAAATTGAGACCTGCTTTTCTAGTTCCTGAGAAATGTCCACAAGACTTCAAAAGAGGCTCTATTTGTGACCTTGAGTCTACTCAGCCGGTACTTTCAAATGCAATTAACACAACTTTCTTCCTTTTTTTTAAAATGAAGTGAAAATTTGACCCATAAAATAATTTGAAATAGCCATGTATATCTATGAATGGTTAATGATAGACATAAAGTAAAATTATACAATTTAGAAATATAAACTATACAATGATAAATGATAAATTAACTATTTTTATTTTAATGCCTTACTTGTTTGATTATAAGAAGTAAGGCATTTCTCATAGAAAATTGTCATTTAGGGCCTCCCTGGTGGTGCAGTGGGTTAAGCAATGCACTATGAAGCAAACCGCAGTCACTGCAGCATGAGTTCGATCCCTGCTGCCGGCCGGGGAGGGGACACACATGGCATGGCAGACCTCTCCTGCTGTGCCCGCTGCTCCCCTCAGCAGTGTACTTCTGTTGATCTGCCTGTTCTGCTCCCTGCTCTTTGTGGTGAATCCTCTCACCCCCCCACACCTCTGGCCTGTACCCCAGTGCTTGTCTGTATGCATAAATAAATAAATCTTTAAAAAAAAAAAGAAAATTGTCATTTACACTTTTAGGCTATGACAACATACTAGAACTATGATTTGAAGCAACCGTGTCTGAGTGTTCTTTTCTTTCATTCCCTTTGGCACCAAGCATAAATTAAATCCCTTGCATGAGGATAAAATTTTCAAACATTCAGTTGGGTGGTGTGAGTTGGAAAGCACTAAGAGCATTTGTATGGCCAGCGAGGGTTGTTTGGAAGGGAAGAACATCATGGTGTGGGGCCCTTTTAAGAGGGGGTACAAAGATTTTTTTATTTGATTCCAGGAAAAGTCAGAAGTGGTAGGTCAACCAGTTCTTTGGGTAGGTCATTATATCCAGGAATTTAGTATGGATGAGGTCAGGATTCTGGGAGGTCTGTCCATACAGGAAAAGAAAGCCAACAAGTAGATTGAACAGTCATGAGCTAGATCTCTGGGTGGCACATGGAAAGGAAGAGCAAAATTATATACCTAGACTTTGGTTTCCCATCCCATGACATAGATGGAGCCCCATTGCAGGAATCTAGTCTGCAGAGGGAATTGGGTCATGGGTGGCGTGGCAGTCTTCTGGGAACATCAAGATATTTGACCAGAAACTTCAGGAAGTTAAGGAATGAGGGTAAATCCTTAACTCAGGCAAAGCTACCTTGAGACTGAAGGACAGAGTTACTTAAAGGAAATTGGACCAGTTTCTAGGGCCTCGTGGTGGAGCTATATGAAATTCCCTGCTTTTCTAGAGGTTGAAAGAAGAGGCTTCTCACAGTTTTGGGAGAATAGGACTTACAATTTTGACTGGACTAAGCTTTGGAGATGGCCAGAAGATAGAAAACAAGGCAGGGGCTGATATAAAGCTGGAGTTTCCTTTGGGTTCACCAAATACATTGAATTACACAATCTCATCCACTTGGGAATGGGAGAGGAAGTAGGGTGGGCTAATTTTCCCTAGAAATGGACAATATAATATATATTCTTTTTAAAATATCTTTTAATTTGTTTTTTGTGTATTTGTTCAGATTTTCTACATAGACAATCATGTCATCAGTATGCAAAGACAGTTTTAAGTGTCCTTTTCCTGTGATGTAAACTACTTCCAATTAATCTGCTGTAATGACTCAGCAGGAAAGGCTCAGATCCCTTCCACATGAGAAATGATATCCTGCTTTTTTTATACTCCTTTATTCTGCTTTTCCAAAATATATTTAGTTGGATGATAGCCCGATGACATATCTATTCTGCCTCGGATAGGGCCCTCTCACACATTAATTGTTCCAAGAATATTTGACGATTGAATTACAATGATAGTCAAAGTCTTTCAATAAATATTAGATTAACCTGCGCCATAATGGAAAATAACAAGAAGCTATCATAAACTCTAGTTTTCAATTCTGAATGGATATATAAAATTCTGAGAATTTACATGATTTAACTAATATCATTGCTTCAAATTATTAGAGGGTAGAAATTAAATCACAAGTGCTTTAACATGCAAAATTAACAGGGATGTATAAAAAACTTATAAACTCATGCTTGAATTGGAAGGAAAGCTATTTACTGAACATAATTTTATCACTTAATTCAGAAAGGCACACTTCATTTAAATACAAGAGAAACATGCTTTGTTTTGGGCTTAGGTCATGCATAAGCTAAATAATTTCATTCAGTTATGCATAAAATCATAGAGCTGTTGTTTGTGAAAGTAAAGGGCAACATGTGAAGAATAGCAAGGAAATTAGATATAATGTGGAATTGAATTTAATAGCAAATCAAGCGGACATTACAAGAGAAAATACAAAAGGTGGTAGGGTAGAAAAAGATATAGGAAGTCAGACTGGAAGGTTATTCTCTGTAGTACAGACATTAAAAAATCTTTTTTCAAGGCCTAAGTAAGAAAACAAATCAAGGAAATTGAGAACAGGGAAACAAAAACACCATGTGGGATGACCATTCACTTTGGGCTTGGTCATGGCAAGAGTCTACAGCTAAAGCCCTCACAAGTCTAAGAAATCCAGATTTTCACAACACAACAAAAACAAAAAGACAAGGACAAATCGGAGACGCTTTGTGGAGCGGGGAGAGGGAATGGGATGAGTACAGAAAGAGCACAAGGGGCTGAGGGATTGGTGCACTGGTGAAATGGTGGTGGGAATTCCATGGGGACCACAATTGATGTCAAATATATATAAAGAAAGGAAAAAAAAATCCAGATTTGTTGGGCTTTGGGAATTTTAATTCAGTAATTCTAATTTACCATAATTATCGTGTATCAGCACTAATTCATTACACAGGAGTGCCTACACACTTAAAGGCTTTATCTGTGTTTGCAATCTGTACTTTGCAGTCAACTGATAAATCCTGAGATGATCTCTGGTGGTATATTAGTGAACATTTAAAAGTTTATTTAGATATTAAACATGAATTGGAAAATGTAACTGTCACATAAAAACTGTGATTTAGGCAGTTGGCCCAAATTTTTGCTGTTGTTGTCATTTCCATAAATTACATGAGTTTAAAATGTGAGATTAATTCTAAAGCAATAATAGACAATAAAACATGTGATCTATGGATTTGATAAAGTATGTGCATATAATGTGAAATTAATTGATGTTCTGGAAACTCTGTAATAGAATTCCAGGGAGACTAGACCTTTTCAGGAATTGAAATGCTCCCATTCACTCTTGGGGTAGCTCTCTCCTGGTTAAAGTATTTCTGAAGTCAAATGGGAAATTAGAAAGGCGGCTGGGAAGCATAGACTCAACAGCAAAGACATATGGCTAGATTTGATAACTATCAGTAAGATCATGTAAAAGAATCCAATTTGGAACAATAGCTGTAATAAAGCCTGTGATGTTGGAGATACTGCAGGGTTTTTGCCCCCCACAATATGCAAGAGTTTCCTCTATTACCAGGGGACATTTTTTATACAGTCATTTTGTAGGACAATCTAGAGCAGCTACTAAAACATTAAGATTAATCCTCTTGAAGAAAACAGTTTGTGTCAACTTCTAAAGAGGACAAGACCCCCACCCCCGCCCCTGGGTAGCAGACCCTCCCAGAGGAAAGCAGCTGCTGAAAAATGTATCCCCAACAGGAAATTCCAGACTTTAGTCAATGGAGAGGTGCTTTTGTAGAGCATGAAATGAGGTTACAGTCCACTTCTGCTCTTAACCCTCTGTTTTTAGTTTGTAAAATAACTTAGAGGAGTTGAGAAGATTAAGAAAAAAATCACATGGCAAACACTCAATAATAATATTGTGATAGTTTGCCCTGAGAAGCTGGTCGTGTTTTCTTGTGAGAACAGTGATTGCGAAATTAAAGAAACCATATTACTTGGATGGGCATGTGGGGAATGCGGGCAGTCTTAAGTATAGACCTGAAATCACTCAGAGGGAAAACATTCTTTCCACTGTGGAGCTTTGGCAGGGCCAGCTGCTGGGGTGGCAGCGACAGCAGCTGTGGTAATAACAGGAGTCATGGCGGCAACAGGATTCAGCAGGTAGCAGGGAGTTGACAGCTGGGTGAGCAAAGGACCAGCTTGAGCATCCAGAAAGTATCTCACTTCAGCCCTGACACCAGGAGGGTCTTGGGAGCAGGCAGTACGGTAGGAAAATGATGGATTCTGAACTTTAGCACCAGGTTTGTGCCTGTGAACAAATTATTTAGTCTCTCAAAATGTTTTCTCACCTGTAGTAAGATGGTGGTATTTATGTCTACCTCAGATCCCCACGGGGAGGATTAAATAAGAAATCCAGGTAAGGTGTCCAGCATGGTAAATCACTCAGTAAATACTGATTCCCAAGGAAAATATGATAGATAAAATGAGACAAAGCATAGTTTTCTACAGGCTATGGCATAATAAAAAAAAAAATGGGGGCCTCCCTGGTGGCGCAGTGGGTTGAGCAACGCACTATGAAGCAGACCACAACCACTGCAGCACAAGTTCGATTCCTGCTGCCGGCCAGGGGGGGACCCACATGGTGCAGCAGACCTCTCCTGCTGTGCCCGCTGCTCCCCTCAGCAGTGTACTTCTGTTGATCTGCCTGTTCTGCTCCCCGCTCTCTGTGGTGAATCCTCTCACCCCCCCACACCTCTGGCCTGTACCCCAGTGCTTGTATGCATAAATAAATAAATCTTTAAAAAAAAAAAATGGATCTTTATTCCTGACTGAGATTTTTCAGGGCTTTGACACCATAAACATGTGGACTCATAATCAAATATAAGAGGTGTGAGCTTTAATTTCCTCACATTGAACCGATAGACTTCACACTCATACCATTTGATTTTGGCATTTACTATGAAAGCCAAAGTAGCAGGGATTCTTGTCCATTATTAAGATGATTAAGTGTTCATTTTCAGAGAGTCGTTAGTCAAAATATCAGTAGTTCCATCTCTGGACACATTTTTGAAGTAAAGATGGGTGGTTCTTCTTCTCAACATTTAACATAAAATGTCCTTTAGTTGATGGGATTTAGTGAAAAGTCAATTATCGTTGAAAATATATGCCTTAGTCTAGTTCCTGAAATGCTTCATAGAAATGGGAAAGCCAGGGTGGGGAGGTAGCCCCCCTGGTGGCAAATGGGTTCAAAGTCTCAGCGCTATCAAGCTATCACCAACCACTGTGGCTTGAGTTCAATCCCCAGCCAAGGAGCTGACCCACATGGTGGAGCTGACCCACATGGTGCAGCAGACCTCTCTTGTCTCGCCTGCTGCTCCCTTCAGCAGTGTATTTCAGTTCATCTGCCTATTCTGCTCCCCACTCTGTCTCTAGTAGAGCCTCTCACACCCCCACACCTCTGGCCTACACCCCAGTCCTTGTATACATAAATAAAGGACCCTAAGGGTCATAGTTCATGTTATATGTCCTGGAGTAACGTCCACTGGAACAGCACTGGGCACGCCAAGGTCTGCGCTTGGAGCAGGACACCAACATGACTCACTGCTCAAGGAAGGGAGGATCTGACTGAGGGTGTTTCTCTGCTGAGGTCTTCATGGAACAAAGAACTCACACTGAAATATTGACACATCACGCTTGCCTACAAAAATTTGACACTTTTCTTTTTCTGGTTCTGAATCTTGAGCATTGAGCTAGGCTATCTCCAATACTAAGGTGAATCTTTAAACTCCAAAGGTTAAATTGCTTTTAAGAGTTCAAAGACATCCAGACAAGGGCATATTAAGGCAACTGAAAGAGATCCATGGCCAAAATGAGTCGGCATGGTGTTTCCTCATGCAAGCAGAGGAAAGATTTATGAAAACTATGGGTCATTTTGTTTGGATTTGTCGTTTCCCTGCCCCTGAACTCATGCATAAAAACAGCTTAAAACATTGAGAGAAATAACAAGGGAGGGAGTGCTTTCTCGTGCTGATCATTCCTTTATTCTTTGATAACAGGTTAAATGAAATGAAATGTAATAACAAGGTAAAATATCCCAAAATAAATTCATCAGTCTTCTCCTAAGAAAGGCATGAGAGAGGGAGAGACAGAGAGACAGAGATAGAGACAGGGAGAGAGAGAGAGACAGAGAGAGAGAGAGAGTGGGAACAAGGTATATCTTGTTTGAATCCTGGAAAGGGAGAGCTTCCTACTAACTGGAAAGGTGTCAATGAATTTCGCAGAAGTCCTCTAAGATAAGTGCATAGAACAGAGCAAAGTCTGACTTCAGGGGCCTCGATTCCAAGTAGACTCTACCGTCCGCTGATGGTGCAGTGTTGTTTAAATAAGAACATCCTGTACCTCAGTATCTTCACCTCTCAAAAAGCAGTAACAATATGAGACTCTACCTCATTGCTTGGGGATTTTAAATAAATTACTGAAAGGAAAGCACTTAAAATACTACATGGCATTTAATGAGCTCTAAGTAAATGCTATTTGTCATTATTATGGAGAAGAACGCATGTAAGTTAAGCGTTTGTGTTTATGTTTCCCATGTAGATTCCCCTGCGATCTTGTTTTCTGACACAATAATTCTAAGATGACGGTATTGACTATCATTTCTTTCCCATCTTGGGCATATTTGTAAAAATGCATATTAGTCTTGGCTGCCAGCCACAGCATCTGACTCTAATGGCTAAGGAAACGATGTTATTTTGAGAAGTTGGATTTTTTTTTTGCATCTTCATAAATAAGACATATAAGAACTAGTGACTTCTGAATCAAATTATGAACGTTAATATGTTTGGAGTAAAAATAGCCAAATATCTTTAAATATCGACATTTCTGAGGTAATCCTTTTAACTGTGTCCTTCACCTAAAGTAACAAAATGGAATGTTGAGACTAATTTAATTTCGATAGCCTGAATTGCTGTGCTGTTTTAAATATAGTTTAATCATAACTTGTTAAGGACATCTGTGGTATAATGGAAAGTTGATTGGATTTGAAATTAGAATGTTTTCCAAATTGTTGTCTGTAGGAAACAGATTCTGCAAGATGTTTACAAGTGTTCTGTGCGAGGAGCTTTGCTTTGCCATACAAGTAGGAAAATGCTGAATTAGCAGATCTGAATCCAGACTCTGTCTCTGCCACTTATAGCAGATGTAAGTCTGAAGAAATCAAGTTTTCTGAATCCTATTCCTATGAAACCACAAATTCTATCTCACACAGTGGTGCTTTTTTTTTTTTGATAGAATAAATAATATACAGAAAAAGAAAAAAAAAAATGAGTCCTTGACGTAGATTACAGACTCAACTTGACAGTTGGCAACGAGGTGGGCTTTACCATTGGACATTTTTCCATGTAACTGACATTAATGAGAAAAGGAAAAATCCTTTTCTTTAGGAAGCATTCTATTTATAATTTCAGATTTGGCTATGAACAGAGAAATTGACATTACTATTAAAGTTTTGAAAACTAATGCTGTGGCAAGGCCATATTTTTCTCTTTGATGCTTTTTTTCTATATAATGTTTTAAAAAATGTTTAACAATCAGGAAAAAAAACTCAGAAAACAGCGTGAAGAAAGTAAATAAAGGCATCAGAAAAGGATCTGAAATGAAGGAGAGAAATAATCAAAAATGTATTATTTGGATTCATCAATTAAAATCAATGCAGTTATAAAAATAGCTTTGTGTTATGTGTCTAGCACTTTGAAAGTCTATGAGCTATAATAGTTAAAAAGTTACTATATCTACATACAACAACAACAACAAAACCCACAGACACCAACATGTACTGGAAAGGAAGTGAAAGAAGTAGAAATCTCATTCACACGTGGGAATATAAAGAGTATGGCCACTTTGAAAATCAATTTGGAAGCAGCTACTCAAGCTGATCTCTGGTGTATCACACTGGTGTATCATAAATATCACACTGGTGTGACACACATTCTAGAAATATGGATTTGCCAAAAGGCATGTACTAGAATCTTAATGGCAGCACTGCTTTAAGTAGCCCTCCAAATGGAAACCATCTAAATGACGAGCAGCAGCAGAATGAACACGTGAACAGTGATCTACTCACTCCAATGGCACACTGTGAATCAAGAGAATGAACAATCTAGGACTGCAGCAAAAATGCAAAGGCATCTCACCAACAAAATTTATGTGACAGAATCCGGACATCAAGGAGCATATATTTGATTTATGTTAAACTGGTAAAACCCAGCTATGTTGGAATTTAAGGGAGTGATTACCTTGGAGAGGCAATGACTTCACTGGAATTCATCAGACTTGTCCAGCCAGGCCATGGATATGGTGCTGTTTACACGGCTGTGATCATTTTGCAAAAATGTATTGAGCTTCTGCTTAGGCTATCTGCTATGTGTTGTGGCATACTGTACTTCAGTAAAAACATAAACAAGACATTTAAAAATTTAAATTATAGGGCCTCCCTGGTGGCACAGGGGTTAAAGTCTCAGCACTATCAAGCTAGTGCCAGCCACTGCAGCACGAGTTCGATCCCTGGCCAGAGAGCTAACCCACATGGCGCAGCAGACCTCTCCTGTCTCTCCCACTGCTCTCCTCAGCAGTATGTTTCTGTAGATTTCTGATCCCCACTCTGTCTCTGGTGAATCCTCTCACACCCACACCTTTGGCCTATACCTCAGTTCTTTTTTTTTTTTTAAGATGTATTTATTTATGCATATAAGAACTGGTGTATAGACCAGAGGCGCAGGAGGTGAGAGGATTCACCAGAGACAGAGTGGGCAACAGAATAGGTAGATTGACTGAAATACACTGCTGAGGGTAGCAGCAGGTGAGGCAGGAGAGGTCTGCTCTGCTATGTGGGTCATCTCCTTGGTGGGGGATCGAACCTGTGCTGTGGTGGCTGCAGATACTTCATACTGCGGTGCTGAACCCATTGCGCCAACAGGGAGGTCCCCACCCCAGTTCTTGTATGCACAAATAAATAAAAAGCAGTATTTAAAAAAATAAGTATTTAAATTATAATTTTGAAGATTAAAAACAATTTCTAGAACCCAACGTATTGTTTGATTTCAAAACTGAGAATTATCTTTAAATGTTATGTGAGACACTCAGTGACTGGTTCCTGCTTTTTATAAGATGCTAGCTTTCTCATTTTACACATTAAAGTTAACCTGCTGTGCCAGAATGTGTTTTATTTTTTATTGGCTAATGAAACATTTATATTTTTAAATTGTTTCATGCACTTATCGGACACCAACTAGTAAGAGCCTTAAGACCAGGTTGTATAACAGGCCATTTTAAAGTCAAGTTACTCTCCTTTCTCTGTGACTCTGCCAGAACAATCTCATCCACTGTCACTATAAAAGTCAAGGAAAGAATAAATACAGCAATTATCACTCTATCAAACATAGGTCTAATGCAGGGAGTTTAAATATACAAACAAGTAACCACCGAATCTTTGCAAATGGTGCTGACAAGTAACTTCAGCAATCAAAAGGGAATTCTAAAAAATTATACAGATATTTTGCAGTGAAATCCAAGGAAGATTTTAGCAATTAGTAAAATTATTCTGTAAAAGGAAAGTGGTTTGCACATGGGTATCAGTTATGTAGTTTAATAAAAGTATGATGTTTATGAAGGCATTTTTAAAATATATAGATTCTCTGCTCCCCAAACAGACTATTCAGTTTCAAAACTAGAATTTTCTTTAGATATTACGTGAGATACATCACCCTCTTCTTCAGTCTCTTCTAAAACATTTGAGTTATTCCATTATTACTTTTCATCGCCTATTCTCAAGTCTCATTTTAATAATATAGACTTAAAACATTAAGACAAGAAGGATATGTATCACCGAGATTCATTAAGTCAAATATTCCCATACAATTGCAAGTAAGGAACTGGAGAAATGAACAAAATACTCACCTGATTTCAAATATTAGTTTTGTTATTCATCAGCCTTTTGGAGAAGTTGGGAATGTTTTTGTTTTTCTGTAATAGCACAAGCTAGGTACTCAATGAAACAAATGACTAAAATATTGCTAATGCTAAAAGTATCTAAATAAATGTTTAAAGTATTGTTAAGGGCCTCCCTGGTGGCCCAGGGGTTAAAGACACAGCACTATCAAGCTATCACCAGCCCCTACAGCAGGAGTTTTATCCCTGGCCAGGGAGCTGACCCACATGGCCTATCAGACCTCTCCTGTCTCGTCCGCTGCTCCCCTCAGCAGTGTGTTTTAGTTAATCTGCCTGTTCTGCTTCCATCTGTGATGGGGGTAAATGATCCAAGATGATCATATCTGAGTTTATGTCCAATTCATTATATGTAAATATTTTCTCAAGTTCAATTAAAAATTTCAAACATTCTCTTATGGAGTTTTTTCAGAGATACGGAAATTTGATATTCAATATTGGAATTTTCATACTTATAGGAGCTGAAGCTATTCATAAAAGCAAAAAATGGCATTAAATGAACAGTAAGCTTTTACTTGAATGGTAAAATGTGTAAGACTTTCCATAAATGATGCTTAACACTAGTACCTATTAACTCTAGAAGGAATCTGATCTGGTACTTATATGTCAGGCAATTCTGGATTCACCTAACCTTGCCGGTAATCTTAGTTTATTTAAATGATGGTAAATCAAAATTTGACTGGGATTAATTTAGAATGGTCATTGTGACATGAATTTTGCCAATGAGACAGAAAAAAAAAAATGATTTGGTTGATTGGGGGAAGTTTTCTTCTTTCTTCAAAGGAACTGAGAAATGAAATTCTCTCCTGGTCATAGGGCACCACTGTATGAAGATTTGGAGCTTGAGGTTGAGGTAGCCATCTTGTCACCATGAAGATATACATTAGATAAGGAGGGTCCAATAAGGAATCAGAAACCACAGTAGTTGTTTTAAGCTAGGTTAAAGCTTAAAATAAACTTCCTTAGTTTTTTAAGGAAGTTTACTATAAAGAATTACTAACCATGTTTTGGACCACTGAAAGATAAAAAAATGAAAAGACGGCATCTGAAGGAAGCATCTGCTGTTCTTATACCTAAGGAAACACAAGAGTTTGGAATTACTAAACTTTGAATTTAAAGGAAAGGATCTAACAGTTTTGAGTCAAACTACTGAGAAGGGGATAACAACTGGTTCTGGCTTCTCAAGAGAGAGAAATCACTGGCTCTGTGAATCAGGGAGCATCTTCAAATTGCAATCATTTGCTGGAAAGGAATGAATGGCTGCTGCCTCTGGGAGGACTTACCGCTATGATTCACCTAACAGGAAACCTCAGCCAGCATGATGCCTTTGTTTTGACTCCACCACTCCCTGCCTGGCTCCCTCTTACGCCCCCTACTGGTCTACGGAGACTCACCTTCCAAGGCAGAGATGTGGTTTGCAGTAGTCCAGCCCTAGCATCGCAACCCCAGCGAAAGAGCATGACTTTGAAGCTAATAGACAATTATTTAATGGTCAGCATAAGGTAGAAGACTGAGGACAGTTCATCGTAACCAGATCTGATTAACCACCATATCATGGCTTGTGCGTCTATCATAAACGTATTATCACCTAAGTCCATTGAATCAAATATCCTCCTACTTGCTGCTTTTAAGCATTCACACTGGCAAAAGTGCAGGGCATCTGACAAACCGACAGGGATACAAGAATGTATGTACGACCATACACACTACTATGTGTACACACAAGTTAAAAGTATCACTTTCATAACTGAAAAAGTTGTGCCAACATGGATGAGCTGGAAGGTATTATATAAAGTGAAATAAGTCAGAAAGAAGAAAGATAAATAATGGGTAGTATCACTAATATGTGTAATACAAAGAACTCAAACTAAGGGTCAGTTGAAGACAAGCTTAAAATACAGCCCTTGAAAGCATACTGTAGAACTGAAGCATTCAGTGGAAGGAGGGGTGGAGGAGGAGGGAAGGAGGGAAGAGGGAAGCAGCACAGAGGACTAGGGTGCCGGAATAGGGTGATTTGGTGGTGGGCACACTGTGGTGGTAATACCTGATGGGGTATCCTCTTATGCTCTCAACTACAAATGTTAAATGGAAAAAGAAATTTTTCAAAGACTTTTGCTTTACTTGTCTTTTTTTTTTTTGCTTAAGAATTGGATTCATCATAGTGTTGAAATTGGATATTGTTCCAATTTTCCAAATGACCTTTTTATACACACGCTCATACACATGCACACATAACAAGATGAATCTACGTGAAGTTTTAAATAAAAATTGGTAGAACTATAAAGAAGATATGAATGATAGAATTATCAGTGGTTACTTCAGTCTTCTCTGAGATTTTCTGAATTGCTTTCTTCCTCCTTCGGTGAGTATATGTTGTGAATTTACAAAACATTTTCAAAGCCGTAGTTGTGTTAGGGCTTTGTTTTCATGATATCTTCTCATATAGGTTAATCCTTATATATCATTTAAAATTATAACTCTAGACACTTTAAAACCCTCTTCTGTACATTTTCTCTGCAGCACATAATACTAACATATTATATATTATATTTATTTTTTATATTTACTGTTTGTCTTCTTTGCTAAAATATATGCCTCATAAGGGCCAGGATTATTTCCCATGCTGTTCATTGCTGTGTCCCTAACATCTACCACAGTCCTTGTATACAATATAAGTTCATCAAATATTTGTGGAAAAGGAATACATAGGCTAAAAATATGCCTGTGATGTATCCATCATATTAAGGCTATTTCTTGTGTTAAGTAAGGCAAAATGTGAAGACTTTAAGGTACCATCATCATAAATAATATATTAAAAATAAAGTCTTCCTAGGGAGATTAGTAAGATCAAGTGGAATACCATACACAGAGATCTCTCTCTAGTCTATATGATACCATCAAGGAACAGTCCTTTCTTTGTTAATGATTTGCCTATGATAATATTTGCAAAAGCTGAGGCCCCAAATTGTCCTGTCTCTTGGTTCTAGAGTGTCCACTTTCTGGAGGAAAGCAAAATACTCAAAATAGAGGGAGGCAACTATTCTTTCATCAGAATACAACTACAGTTTTTGATGCTGTGGAAAACCAATGTGAAGAAAAGTCAGCTTTCAAATGTTTGGACAGTTCTTGCAATCCCGGTTGTACTTGTATAGACACTAAAAGGGTGGGGTCTTGTAGCTGTTCCTGCAAAAACTGGCTGGTGCCCCAGCTGCTGTAGAGACCCATTGAAACCTGGCAGGAACATTAAACCAGTTCTTTCATCCCCTTTCTTCTGCTGCTTGTTTGCTTTGGAGCTTTGAACCACACTCATTAATGAGTGTTAACAAGACCTTTTAAAAGGAGCAAAGGAGCAAGTAGTAAGGAGAAAAAGAAAAGTAACAAGGGAAGGAAAGAGAGAAGTCAAACAAAAGGAACAATATAGTGGAAAACAAAACAGAAAAGATTTTTTAAATGGCTGTATTTGAATAATGATGACTGCAACAATCTGGTCCTACCCTAACTAGGGAAACGGCATCTTCCAAATATCCCTCATGTCCTTTAAGCTAATTTTCCCCAATGTGAAAGTGAAGTCACATCATAATAAACTCTGCGCTAAACCCAATTCAATTCCTGAGTAGTAGACCCATCCGGCTGTTAGAATCATTGCAATGGCAAGACCAACATCCTCGTCAGTTTTGTCTCCTTATAAAAATAGTTTTAACGTTTGAAGTCCTTGATGTATGTGACTAAACAATGTACAGCAACCAAATACTTGGTTTATTTTATATGGATACCGTTTTAATAAGCAGGTAGTAGAAAACACGTGGTGTTTAGTTTATTGGAATGCTACTTAGTATTCTGAATAATCACTGACTCAATGATAACTGAGTGATTTGAAAGAGGTGAAGCGATTATTCGAGTACCTCCATTAATCTTAGTGGATGATGTGTGCCCCAGCCATTCACAGTTAGGATAGGACCAAAGGTTAATAGCCAAGTCATTTAACCTTCACTTCTTAATTCATTCAAGTAATATTTATGGATTACCCCCTGTGCCAAGCAGAGTACTTGGATAAACTCTTGGCTGGGCCCTTGTTACATAACCTACTACTAAACTTAATAGTTTACTGGAACATTTGTGCCTCTCTCATGGGTGTGCGAGGTGTCTGCTGCTCTGCTCAGCTCTGCTGGGCTAGGCTATGTTTGGATTCAGGCATCTGTAGGATTCAGGCCTGCCCTGCTTGTCTATTATTCTAGGAACATATCCAAAAAAACAGCAGCTACCAAGGACACATTCTTTCATGCAGGAAAGTCTGTGTTAATAGGTGGCATGCTGTCATTTCTGCCCACATTCTATTGGCCAGAACAAGTGACAGAGCCAAGTTCAACATCACGGGCAATAAAGTATACTCTTCCCATCAGACATGAGCGGCACAT
Source organism: Galemys pyrenaicus (assembly GCA_019455555.1). Lineage (NCBI taxonomy): Eukaryota > Metazoa > Chordata > Mammalia > Eulipotyphla > Talpidae > Galemys > Galemys pyrenaicus. Next base: position 11,571,376 of record JAGFMF010011629.1, read on the forward strand.
ATTTGATGGACAATTTAAAAAAATCTGTAAAAAGGGTAGCAATGAACAAAATATAAATGTATACCTGCACTTTTGTGGTGTTTTCATTCTTATAATAATACAGATAATTTATACAGTATATTAATTTCTATTAGAAGATAATATTTTAGATAAAGCAATGTAGCACTCATTGAAAAATTAATATGTGTGCAAATACTTAAAATGATGGCCATGAGGACACCTAGAAGTAAATCACATTAAGTTGAGTCTTTATGGAAGGCCTAAGATGAGAATGTGCCGGTATCTGGGACGAGATGGACCAGGGGAAAGAAGTGGAGGAAGTAATGGGCTTAACATTCAAAGCGACTGATTATATAGGTCTTTGAAGGCCACTATAAAGACTTTGGTTTTCATTCTGATTGGATTAAGAAGTCATTAGTTCTGGAGATACCCAATTCAGGAATTAACTGTGTCTAGAAGGTATTTAAAGTCATGAAGTGAGAGGAAGACAACACAGTGTTTTTTATATCATGAAAACCAAGTAGATTGAGGCGAACTTTTGGGTATCGCAACATTCAGAAAAAGGTTGTCATCCAGAGAACACTCCTTTAAGACAGGAAGGTTTAACAACAGTTAATACAGTCAAAAAGTGGATGAGATTTTTCAGTCTAACGTTCCTAATTCAGAAAATGTCTGTCTGGAAATACTACCATCAGTCCACACAGGTGGCCTCAGAACTATCACGACTAAGGCCTGAGGATCTGAGTTCGATCCCCAGCCAGGGGATGAACCCACATATGGTGTTGCAGACCTCTCCTGTTTGGCCGGCTACTCCCCTTAGCAGTGTAGTTCAGTAAATCCACATGTTCTGCTCCCCACATTCTCTGTCGCTGGTGAATCCTCTCAGAACCCCAACCCTTGCCCTGCTGGCCTACAACCTAGTTCTTCTATGCAAAAAAGAAATATTGTCATCTATCTTGAAGAAATAGCTGCTATTCATTCTGATTACAGAATGGATAGCAATTGACCCCATTGGTTGCAAAACATATTGGTATTGAACTGAACCATTCCTACTGGGTTCCTGTTTTATGTTTCAAAGAGTGAAGGGAGCTCCTTTGTACAATAGGCAGCTCATGACTTTGTCATGTCTCCTTATCAGTTACCTGAATTGATCTTGGGATTGCCAGCTTTTTATTCCAGTCCTGGCCTTAAGAAAGTCACAGGGGAAATCTAATCTTTCTTCCACTTGCCAGTAGTTTGAGTATCTGTAAGAAGCTGTCTTTTCTTTACATCTTATCTCTTCTAGGCAAAGTATTTAAATATCCATCATTGTATCATTTAATGTAGTAATTTTAAGTGCTACTTTGATCATTCTCTTTTGAGCTTTTCCTAATGTGTGGGTTATAACCAAAATGGCTTTAAAAAGGACCTCCTTATGTCCTTTTTTGGATGCCTATTTTGTTTTGATTTGGAACTTAATTATTTTATAATATTTTAATTTTATTATTGCTTTATTCACTCTGACTTGTTAGAATTAGGCAAATTGTAGAGAAGACTAAATATTCGTGAGTGCCCGTGAAAATAATTAATATGTAGATTCAAGTCTCCTACTCACATCTTCTTTTAATTGGTGAGAAACTTTTAAACACATTATTGTGTATGACTTCAAAATCAGTCTTGTGGTTTAAATGAACTTAAATAAACATCCCAGTCTCCCTTTTTAGACAGTCTAAGGTCGTTCTTCTCTTTTCTTAAATGACAGTATTTAACTATACCAATAAAGGTTCATTTCTCAATTGTTCCTTTCTATTCTAAGTTTATTCTTTTAGCTTGGACTTGAACTTTCCCTTAAATTGTGAAAATCTCCAACACCTGTCAAGAAAAAACTTCTTCCCAGCTACTAGTGTGGTCATGGTAACCTTTTGAAATTCTTGTCATTTCCGAGCCTCCCTGATGGCACAAGGATTGGACACCTCACTGTGGGGCTTTTGCAGCCACTGCAGCCTGAGTTGGATCCCTGGCCAGGGAGGGGACCCACATGGTGCAGCAGACCTCTCCCATCTCCCCTGCTGCTCCCCTCAGCAGTGGATTTCAGTCGATCTGCCTGTTCTGTTCCCTATTCTGTCTCTGGTGGATCTTCTTACCCCCTTTACCTCTGGCCTATACCCCAGCCCTTATATGCATAAATAAATAAATGTTCTTTAAAAAAATCTTGTCATTTCTACTGCACCAACCAGATCACTTAATTCTGATAAAAACAAAGAAATAATTCAAAAATCATAGTAATATTTTCAAAGGCTTCTTTCTACATTCTAGGGCTCTTGTGTTTTACTTTTGTCAACTCCTTTGTCATCACAAAAATATCTTCATTTTAAGGATGAGAGAGCAAAAACATAGAGAGGTAAGGATCTTGGAGAGCAAGAATTAAGTGAATTGGGCAAACAACTAGAAAGTGTTCATCCTGGGCGTCTATCTCTAATCTGCTTCAGAGTGTACACTACTGGTCATTGATATATCAATTGTATATCGATCTCATGCAAGATGCAGTCAATGTTAATTGAGCACCTTCTATGTTTGAGGCATAATTCTATTTCTACAATATTATATAAGAGTAGAAGGAGCTAATACTTTTAAATTTCCTTCTATTATTTCCTTTTTTTAAAAAAAGCATTTTCAAGTATCACAATTGGAGAGATGACTGGGCCTCCAACTGTAAATGTTGACCATGAAATTGATTTTTGTTTAATAATTTGTGATGCCACGTGGTATTCTGAAAGAGACTTTGTTTTTGTTTTTGTTTTTTTTTTTTATCTAATACTGCTTTGCTGAGTTTTAGAAAAAGATGAGATAACATGAAATGTTTTCTGGTTAGGTACTAATTTTCTAAGGTTTCACAGTATTGCTAAAAATATCCTATGTGTTTCCATTGCATAATCATATCGTGTGATTTTTAGAGTTAACATAATGGTAAGTCAATTTTAGTGGTAAAATTTCATAGTTTTAGAATAATGGTTTAGCAAATACCCACCAATACCAATAAGAAAAAATGAGGGATTGTGATCCCATGCCATTTTACTCAGTAATAGTGTAGATTAACACTCTAACTTGAGCTTTGTAGTTACTTGAAAAATATTTTCTTCTATCTTCATTTTCATTATCCTTCAGATTTTTTTATTTTGTGTTTAATAAGGTTGAGATTTTATCGGAAGCAACAAGGACATGACTGTTTCTATTAACAATGATCAGTCTATTAGTAGAGATAGGTCAACACATTGTAATGAGAAGGGGCTTATATCCAAGATCCACAAAGCACTCATACAACTCAACAAAAGGAAAACAAATATTCAAACTAAAAAAATGGGCAGAAGAGCTAAATAGGCACTTCTCCAAAGAAGACAGACTGATGGCCAAAAGGCACATGAAATAATGCTTATCATCACTTTGTTCAGGGAGATGCTAATCAAACCACAGTGAGATACTATCTCACACCTGTGAGATTGGCTCACATCAAAAGGACGAGAAACAGCAAGTGTTGACCAGGATGTGGGAGAAAGGAAGTCTCATACACTCTTGGTGGGAATGTAGACTGGTCTAGTCCCTGTGGAAAACAGTATGGATGGAAATTTCTTAAAATTAACAAACCCTAGACATCTGACCGCAGAATGGAGGCTACCAGAGAAAGCTTGAGGAGAGAGAACAATGACTAGAGTCAAGGACTCTGAGTGCCTTGGAAGTGGATGTGGTGAGGTGACATACATCTGAAAGGGGTGATCCTATCCCTTTAAATCCCATGCAGTCTTGTAAATCAATGTTCTCTCTCAAAAAATTAAAAAAAAAATTAAAAGCATTGTCATGGAATTCGCTGTTCTAGAGCAGAGGATCCAACAGAAATATACAGCTGGTACAAAAGTACATAGTCAGCAGTTCAACTCAATATAAAGCACATCATGTGTAATTTTAAGCCTTCTATTAGCCACATCGAAAAGGTAAGAACGAACAGCTGAAAATGACTTTAAAGATATATTTAATTTAACCTAATATATGCAAAATATTTTCATTTCTTCATATAGCAATATAAAGTAGAGTTTGTAAGATTTTTTTTTTGTTCTCTAGTAAATCTTTGAAATCCAGTCTCTATTTTACACTTACATGGTGCTCTCTTCCAATCATTCCTCAGCTCTGGAAGTCTGACATATTAAATCTTATTGACCTGGTCCTATTAGAAGAAAGATTGAATTAAAATTCTTCTTTGTGCCAGTAAAAAAATCATCAACAAGTAAATGTTAATCTTCAGAAAAGATCATTTGCTTTGATTTTGAGGCTGTTGTGGAAACAACCAGCCCAGTCTTTACCTCCCTGGCGGGTTCTTACTTTGAATGGCCAATTTGCAAATGACTGGGAAACCTATGGGATTAGCTCATGTTGTTCTTGGCCTCTTGAGATTTTGCTCCTCAGATGGCCACACTGCTTGCTTGAATCCTATGCTGGCAGACAGGGGTAAATTATTTGGACTCAATGGGAGGAAAAGGAGAAGTATTTGATGCTTTTAATTCCCTTTGACATGACATTCCTTTACACATTTGTTAGGGCAAACAATCCCTAACACTGCAGTCCCAGCCACAGACTTCTGACCTTTACTTAACAGAGACTCTTTATTTAAATGTAGACTCTTGGGCAGGGCCTGAGCGCCCTAGAGAGAAGCCTTTCATTTCTCTTTGGGGGTAACCTGCCCTTGTACTTTTCCATCTGGGGAAGTACGTGAGGGTAGAGTGAAGCCCCAGGAAACTGTGCTCTGTAAACTGCATCCAGAGTTATTTGCTAAGTTTGTGTTGTGGTATTTTGTTTGGTTTTGTCCTCATTTAATTTTTCAAAGGAGTGTAAGACCAGCAAACTTCTCCCAGATGAAAACAAATTTTCCCCATCAAATGAACATAAGAGAATGTTCCATGTAAAGGAATTAAATCTCTGTTCATCTCATCTCTTTCTACCCTTTCCATATTGGATCTATGTTTGAAATGTATGTGTGTGTTTGTACACATATTTTAAAATTTGTGATGCTGTTAATAGTGTGCATATTCACTCTCCCCATCTTTCTCCTGAAAGACTGATCTTTCCCAAACACTCATTTCAGTGTTTATCTTCTTTTTTTTTAAAAAAAAAGATTTATTTATTTACACATACAAGAGCTGGGGTATAGGCCAGAGTCATGGGAGGTGAGAGGATTCACCAGAGAGTTGGGAGCAGAACAGGCAGATTGAAATACACTGCTGAGGGGAGCAGCGGGCGAGGCAGGAGAGGTCTGCCATGCCATGTGGGTCCCCTCCCTGGCCGGGGATCGAACTGACGCTGCTGTGCCATGGAAGCTTCACAGAGCGGTGCTCCATCCCCTGCGCCACCAGGGAGGCACTCATTGTTTATCTTCTTCAAATTCACAACATGTGTGAATTTGGTTAATGCTCATCTGGTGTCTATGCTTTTTTCCTGTTGCTGTTGTAAGAAATCCCCATAAATTCAGTAGCTTGAAACAACACACTTTGATCATTTCACTGTTTTGGAGGTCAGAGCCCTCAGATCTAAGCACTGGCGGCCTGTACTCCTTTGCCTCCTCCCAGTTCTAGAGCCGGCCTGCCTGTGTCCTCTTCCTCCATTTGTAAAGCCAGGCTGTAGCTTCTCCAATCTCTCTCTGTAAGACCTCAGTTCCTTCTTCATGGCTCCGTCACTAACTCTATTTTTCTATCATTTTTAATCCTTCCCTGTAAAAAAAAAAAATCACATTTTTCCCACCTGAGTAATCTAGAATGATCTCTCCCTTTTGAGACCCATTCCTTGGCCACATATGCAAAGTCTCTCTTACCAAGTGCTGTACATAATCACACATTCTAGGGGTTTGGGGAAGGAGGCATTATAACTCATCCTCTGTCTTGAGCTCCTAAGTCTCCTTTGTTTCCCAGCTGCACACACAGCTACGCGTCCATCATGTGGGAAAGACTCAGATATGGCAATCTCCTCTTCTCCCCTAAAATCGATCGCTTCAGTTCCACTGGGACCCCTGTGGTACATCACGTAAATGAAGAGTTGTCAAGCCAGAGAACCAGGGGTTGTGTAAAACCGAGCCTTTGTACCGCCAAAGGCTCGGTAACCCCCTTGAGCCAAAGCCAAGAGCTCACTATTACAGCCCTAAGCGCCACTCTTCCTGAGGATGGTGTCATGTCCTGTTAAACCCTTCAGAAATTGAAAATAACATTAAGTCAAAAATGCATCCAGTGCATCTAAACTGTGGGCGCTCACAGCCAGATCAGCCTCTGGTAGATGTGCTCGGGACACACACATGAGCCTACAGTGGGCAAAATCGTTCAACACAAAGACTATTCTAGAATGAAGTGTTGGAACCCTCAGACACAGGCCGGTCTTTTGTGGCTAGACTGAGATGCAAAAACACGAAACACAAGTATCTACAAGTGCTAGAGACACGCGCAATCTGGATGGAGTCACAAACGCAGGATGGTACTCTCCCCATTCTGTGGCTCCTGGGAGGCCATGGCTCACAGCTGCTAAGACAGTGTCCAGCAAATCTGTGGCCTGGGAAAAGCTCAGACACTCTATTTAAAATTCAGAATACAGAGCCTCCCTGGTGGCGCAAGGGCTTAAAGCACAGCACTAGGAAGTTAAACACAGCCAGGGAGCTGAGCCACGTGGCACCACAGACCTCTCCTGTCTCGCCCACTGCTACCTCAGCACTGTATTTCAGTAGATCCACCTGTTCTGCTCCCCACTCTGTCTCTGTTGGCTCCTCTCATGCCCCGCAGCACCTCTGGCCTGTACCCCAGCTCTGTATGCATAAATAAATCTCAAAAAGAAAAATACAGAACACAGTTTCCACTGAACACACATGACTTTTCCATAGCGCATCATAAACTCACAAAATCCTAAGTAGAATCAGCAGAAGTCGAGACCATCTGTATTTCTAAATGTATGCCTTCTGATTTATTCCTGTCACATCCTTCCTGGGCCAGGTATTGTGTATTCTCACTTGAACTCTTGCAATAATAGCCTGTGTCTCTGCTCCCAGCCTGCTCCTCAAACGCGTTCCACACAGCATCTTCTGAACTGAAAAATATGGCTCCTACAGTCAAACTATAACAGGGTCATCCCAGGAAAAGGGGAAGTTCCAAAATCCTGGTTCCACCCTAAGTGGGTGGAGCTGAGGAGGAAAAGAAGATTTCTGCAGAGAAGAGAGAAGGAAGAAAGGAAGATGGAGAACAGCAAGGAGATCTGGAGGAGGCACGTGGAGCAGAGGGACATGTGAAGAAACTGTGCTTGCTTTTTGGTCTTGGGCTGGTTCGAACAGATGTAGGTGAGAGACCCGACCCGTGGGGAGGTTAACAATGGCAGCTTTCATCTTGCTCTTTTCCTTCCAGATTTGTCTGTCTCTTTCTGACCCTTTTCTATGGGTCTCTACTGAAAGGTTTTTTAGACGTGTGGCAGGTTTTTGGGCCTTGCTTTGGGCCAATCCTATTTGGCTGGACTTTTATCCTCAAGGAGATGGGTAACTTTGGATGCTTAACTTAGTAACTGTGTTCTTTGTTCTTTCTTTATTGTACCCTAGTTGTATTAAAGTTCCTTTCCATTAAAGGTTTTATGTGTTTGTCTTAATGCGGCGGATGGCAGAACCCATTCAGAGAGGGCAGGTTTGGGGGTTCTGGGTGCTCCTCTCCCTGCCCTGTAACAAAACCTTTTAATGTCTCCCTACTGCTGTTATCACACACGCTTCCCATCGCACTCGAGGACCTGCCCCTGTGTCTGATGATTTCCTCAGCACTCTGTTTTATGACTTCCTCTTACACATCGCTGGGCTCAGTTACTGGAGCAGTTCACTTGCTCTCGCTTGCAGTCCCTGCAACAAGTGATTCTTCCATTGCGACCCTCGCCCGTGGCTCCCTCACTTCCTCCAGTGCACCCGATTGTCTTCATCGGGCTCTGTGTTTTCTAGACTGTAAATTTCTTGCAAATAATTCTTATTTGATTTTTTTGCCTCCCTCACTTACTTTGACCTTAGCACAATGTGCAGTTTCAATAGCCGTCTGTTATTTTGCTTTCATAAATTCATGAGCAAAAAGCTTTTAAATCCCTTTCACATTATAAAAGGGGATTAATTTAAATGTTCTGGGAGATTTGATAATTCTGGAGCTCTTTAATGCATTCTGTTTGGAGGATGTGGGAACACTGAAGAGAAGGATTAGGTTTTATAATAAAGCAGGAAATTCTACTACCTGGAAAATGTGTGAACTTTTGGTGAAAGAACTATATACATGTACTTTATACACAGTGCACTTGTCCTGAATTTCGGTCTGCTTGCCATGTAGGTGGTGTTTATTTATTTATTTATTTTACTTCTTTCTCTAATTGAATCAATACATTTGAAAAGAATCATCAGTCACTATTCTCATTTGGTTTTGGGTGGCCTCGGGCACAGAGATCTTTTATCAAAGATCATCTCACACCCTAGTTCACCCTTCCTTTGGCCTCACCCCTGGTCTAACCTGACCGTGACCTGAACAGCTCTCATTTGCAGCTCTGCCTCTGTCTCTCGCAGGTCTTTCCTCTTTTGAAGAATTACTTTGGCATATGAAACTCAAATTCAGCTAGTTTGCACTGGAAGATCTAAAATATCCTACCAACATTATCCGGTTACATTTTGATAGAGAGCCTGTACAATTCCTTAAGCAATTTGTTTCTGATATTGAATTATTTCACATACAGAGGAAGGAAGGGACAAGAGCTGCGTCACGAGTTGAACTTCTGTAAAAGAATCTTGATGTGAAGCACTGCCCGCTCTGTGTGTGTGTGCTTGCGTGCTCACATGAGAATGTCAGTGGGTGGAAATCACAGTTCCTTTTCTAAGAATCCAGTATTTACACTTGTATCACTAAACACACTAAAATAAGATGAGCCACATGCCAAGTTCTCTACTGCCAATGTCTATAGAGAATGTGTTGAACAGGGCAGATGAAGGGCACCCCAGAACTCCCAAGTCTGCCTGCTCTACAGAGGTTCTGCTTCTACCATCCACCGCCTCAAGACAAAACATACTCTAGTGTGTAAAACCACTAATGGAAAGGAACTTTAATACAGTGTGCAGTAAAGACAAGAGAAGGGAAAGATCAGATGAAATAGTTTCAAAACCAAGCACCCAAATGTACCCATCTCCTCATGGGTAAAGGCCCAGACAAATAGGGTTGGCCCAAAGCAGGGCCACTGAGGCCTGAAAGCCTGCCACAAGTCTAAGGTACGTCCTCATGGGACACATAGGAAAGGGGCAGAATGGGCCAGATAAGTCTGGAAGAAGAGAAAGTCAAAATCAAGATAAACATTGCCATTGTTAACCTCCCCACAGGTCTCTCACCCACCTGTTTCAAACGTCTCCTTCTGTGTCCTCCCAGTCCCTGGTATAAGTCAAAGGCCAAAAAGCAAGCACAGCTTCTTCACATTCTCTCTCCTCCACATGCCTCCTCCAGGTCTCCTTCTGGCATTCCATCTTCCTTCCTTCCTTCTTCAGTCTCCGCTCCAGTTTCCCTTCCTCCCTGCTCAGCTCTATCCTTCCTTGGATGGGGTGGGAATTGGGACCACCCCTTTCCCTGGGGACCATCCTGTTACTAATGGAGAGGACGAGGACGTTTGTCTTCCTAGTTACTCAGAATGCCAACCTTTCTATCCTGGTGAGTAGGTGTGTACTGTTCTTGATTCCTAGCTGTCAAAGTGTGGGTATTTGGCCTTGTGCATGCCCATCAGATGCCTCCACTGAGGTAATAGCACAGAGATAAAAGACTGACAAATCTGTTGAGAAGGTGGTAGTCAAGAGTCAGTGAGTTTTTATGGGTGGGAGTTTTCGAAGCAGGACATTTTTAAGGGAGAATCAGCTATGCTCTTATCTACCCACCCCTTTGTTTCTGCCACTTTCTGAGCCTCGTTCTGAGGTTTAGGTTCATTTCTGGATCCACCCGATAGCCGTGTTGCAAACAGCCTCTCCCTATCAAGTTCACTTGAATTGGCTTGTGTTGGTTGCATCCAAGAATATTTATTAATTGTGTCAGGAGCTGGTGAGAGGACACTGAAGAATGCCTTAGAGTTAGCCCAGAAACAAACCTGAGGCAAGAACGTGAGTGCCAGTGATGTAGCTGGACGGTAACTTGAGGATTCACTGACTGGGACGTGGGAAGGGAGTGCCTGGGAATGGGTCTTGAGGGGACGAACTGAGATCCTGATACAAAGTCAGAGAAGGCAGAATCTGTTCAAATGGTCATAATCAAGGAAAAAACAGCACTTACCCATTATATCTAAAAGAATTTAGGGTGTGTGTATGCCTATGTGTATGTCTATTTTCCCCAAAATTTGCAAGTCTGCTTCTTCAAAGATTGCAAATTCTTTTATGTCCAGGACACAAACACTGGAGGGTAATGTAGGTTTAGTCTACCCCAAAAGGATCAGACAGATTTTTCTCATAGACCCAGAGTAGGCCTCTTGTCCCCTTGATATGAGAACGAAGGGGGGGGGGGTGTTGATTGCCTCGGGGGTCAATTACCATTACACAGAGAATGCAGATTGGTTTGCTATGGGGATGCAGTGAGGGCCCTGAAGGCTGGGGAAGCTTCTGTACTAAGTCCTTCACCCCTTCCTAATTGAAGAAGAGATCAATGTCTTTAGATTCTGCCCTTTTCCTAATCAAGGAGGCCCAGGAGGAGATGCTATTTGGACTTCAATCTGGGAGTCTGTTATTTGAAATCTTTTCTGTTTCTATCTTTCTCTGCCATTTGATCAGCACATTAATTTAAGGTCTTTGAGCTCAGTAAGAGTCTGCTTACAGACTCTTGGAAGTAGCAGAATGAGTTTTCTTAACCCTTTGGAGCCCCTGGTTACCCCTTGTAGTTTCAGTTGGGTTCCCTAACAGGGAATGAGTCTGTCATTAGTTCCAATTTGCATAATTGGAATTATGCCTGAAATTAGATGTTTTACATTTTGAACTATGAGAAAGCCATACTGATAAGATTTTAATGGAAAAATTACACTTAACTGAAGAATTACTTTGGTAACAACAAAGTTTTCCCAAAATTGTAAATTTCAATTGTTATAGGAGGAATGTCAGATGATCATATAGAGTGTATACAAAATGGAAGTATGTGCAAGCAAAGGGTCTCTAGTGAAAGAAAAAGGAACTACTCCTAGAATGTAGAGATAATTGGCACCTGGGAAAAGCCCACCTGGCCAGTTAGCTTTCCTCATTCTGCAAACATTAAAAAGCATATTTTTGTTATAAACTTTCAGCCAAATTGTAAGACTAAACTCTGAAATTCCTGTGATTACTCCTGTGGGCAGGACTGCTATGATTGGCTGGGTTTCAGGTTTGCGTGTCTGTATAGACAGAAAAAAGCCAAAAGGTATTAGGTCAGAGCCAGTCTCCTCCAACCTCTCAGAGAGGGGCTCAGCTGAGGGGCTCCCGAATTCTGCAGCTGGTTTCACCACTGGGCCTACTTCCATCTCCAGGTACCCTGCCTTTGGAGGATCTCCAGGAATTAGGAATCTCCCCTCTCAAAGAACCTCAAAAGAAAAAGAATTCTAACATTTAGTGGTAGTTGGGAGTAACAGTTTTTCTGGAAGACTTATTTAATTTCTTCTCAGAAATCTTACTTTTTTTCCTACTAAACTGTCTTCAAAAATCCATCAATTTGATTCTGACAGATACTCACGTGTACGTATTTGTTTGTTACTGTGAATATATCATCTGAAAACTTAAATTAACAAGTCTAAGTGTTGGGGTTCAGGAGTGCTGAGGGACCCCAAGATTCCTGACATCTATTCAGAAAAGAATTCATGTGGGAGTCAGTGTAGGTGAGTGTTTTGCAGCTGCCCCAGGCACAGGGCAGGTTCACATTCAGTTTGGGCAGATAGATGAAGAGAGTCCTGGAGCCCTCAGTGGAATTTTCAGGATTTCGAGCTCTCTCAGGGCACCAGGCACACAAGGCAGGGAGAAGGCAGGCACGGACTGGCCAGGGGGCTGGGACCCAGGCAGGCAATCGAGTCTCCTAGTCCCCTTGAATCTTTTCATTTCTCTGGCCTCTCTCTAGCCTTGTCATTCTCAAGTCCTCTCGTGGCTTCGCCTTGGGGTGTCCTCAGTGTAGTTCTCTCTTTGTCGTCCTCAGAGTGACCCTGAACTTTTATCCATCACCTCAAGGCACAGGTGTGAACATTCATACACGCACAAGCCCTGGGTACTCTGGGCTGAGTCCACAGTCCTAGGTGTGCATGTCCTGCACCCCTGCCCCTCACCCAAGGCAACCCCACCTAGTCCCTGGAGGGTGGAAAAAGCCTGATGACCTCCTTTACCCTACAGCAAGTTAGAAATGAAGGTTTATTGTAGGTGATGGTAGATGATGGAAGCTCCGAGTAGAACATGTGAGAAGGGGGCATCATAAGACTAGAGGCTGGAGGTTAGGGTAGAAATGATTACTGACGTCAGCGCACACTGGGGAGTAAGACTAGCAGAGCCAGAAGAATCCCACTGTAGGGTAAAGGTTGATCAGGTCTTTCCAGCCTCCCACCACTGATGATGAACACCTGAGATGCTGCGAGCATTCCAGGGTGGGCATGCGCAAGTGGGCGCACCTGTGTTGGACACGGATATAAATGGCAAGCGTCATGAGGACGCCAGAACTGCGAGGATTGACCAAAAGACAGAACTGTGAGGGCCGACCGACAGGACGAAGGAGCAGCAGCAGCAGCAGAGAGAGAAGCAGCCGAGAGGGTGAGATGCGCTGGGGGCTGGGAGGCCTGCCAGCCTCCCAGCCTCCCGGGCACCCCAGCCTGCCATGTACCTGGCCACCTCTACTAAATAAAGTACCCGTCTGCTCAGAACCTTCCCGACCTTGCTCCAGTGCCGCCACCTTCCTGACGCAACACCCACCTTGGGCCTTAAGGCTGCTGATAGAAATAATTGCTTAGTTTGAATGGGCAGGAGCTCCCAGATGGGGTTTCCAATGGGTTTTTGGCGACTTCTGCTTAACCAAAGGAGCAGGAATTTACTGATTGGGATAAAGCGATTTGACCAAATTTGTTTATCAAAAGTATCTGACCCCTAACCTCCTGTTAGATAAGATAGAAGTTTTACAATTTGTGGAACCCGGTGTGAGATAAACTAATAGGGTTTGAGTCAAACTAATAAGGCTTTAGTCACTTTGTTCTGAAATGTGCTAAATTCCTTTTGTCTCAGAAGGAAATAAAGCATGCTGCTTTTCTGGCTTTTGTTAATTCTCAACTTATTTATACATCTGAATCTTAGTTACAACAGCACTCTCTTAGTTGGGAAAACAGAAGCATTCTTTAGCAAGTGGGAGGGGAATTAGAAAACCTATTTGGTGGTAACAACCCTTTTTTATTTATTGAGACATATCAGGGACAAAAAAACATGCAAAACTTTTTCATTGTGATTAAAAATTGGTCTTCCCTGACTTTTCTGGAACAGATCTCAAATTCTAGTGAATAAGGGATAAGATCTACAAAGGTAGATTTTGTTAGGTTAAGAGATAGCTTGGGGCTATACCCAAGGAGGAGGGGCGTGATTGACAATCAAACCACCCATGTGATAAGAACTTGAAATTTAAGTATCACTCCATTTCTACCATCTGGGAAGCAAGAGGGACTGGAGATGGAGTTCAGTCACCAATGGTCAATGCCCTAACCACTTATGACTGTAAATAGTCTCCATAAATATCCAAAGGACCAGTTAGAGATTCTGGAGGTGCTGTGATAGGGCACCGGAGCTCCATGCCCTTTCTCCTTACCTTGCTCTGGCTCTACCATCTAGATGCTTCTGAGTTATATCCTTTTAAAATAAAGTGGTAATTAACAAGTAAAATGGTTGTTTGACTTCTGTGAGCCACTCTAGCAAATAAATGTAACTCAGACTGCACACCTGACTTATAGCCAGTTCCTGAGAAGCACAGGTAATAGCCTGGGGTGGTAACTGGCATCTGATGTGTGTGCTTGTGTGTGTAGGGAGAGTCTTGGTGAATGATCCCTTAGCCTGTGGGTGCAGATGCTACCTCCAGGCACATACTGTCAGAATTTGAGTTGGATCGTAGGACACCTAGCTGGTGTCCAGAGAGTGGCTTAGTGGTGAACACCACCAACCACACAACAGCATTCACACACATAGGGCTTAGGTGCAGACACAAACAGAAACTGAGCTGTTTCACTTTTATTTTAAAACAGCAGAGATTTCATGTGGCCCTGTAACAGGGTAGTCCCCAGAAGAGGGGGAAGTTCCAGAATCCTAGTTCCGCCCTAAGTGGGTGGAGCTGAGCAGGGATAAAAAGATGTTGGAGAGAGGAACACAGAAGGAAGGGAGGAAGAAGGAAGCAGGATGGAGAGCAGCAAGGAGTTGTAGAGGAGGCACGTAAAGCAGAGGGACATGTGAAAAAACTGCTTGCTTTTTGGTCTTGGACTGGTTGGAACAGATGTAGGTGAGAGACCCATGGGGACTTAATGGCAGCTTTCATCTTAATTTTAATTTTGTTCTTTTCTTCCTGGATTTGTCTAACTCTTTCTAACCATTTTCTATGGGTCTCTACAGAGATCATTTAAATTTGTGGCAGGATTTTGGGCCTTGATTTAGGCCAATCCTATTTGGTTGAACTTTTACCCTCAAGGAGATGTGTAAGTTTGGATGCCTAACTTAGTAACTGTATTCTTTGTCCTTTCTGTATTATATCCCAATTATATTAAAGTTCCTTTCCATTAAAGGTCTTATATGTTTGTCTTAATGCGGCAAATGGCAAAACCCATTTAAAAAAGGCAGGTTTAAAAGTTTTTAAGTGCCCCACTCCCTACGCTGTAATAGTCCGAGATCTTTCTTCCTCGCTTCCATTCTGTTCCTATCTGTAGGGTCAGAGAAAAGTTATCAGGCTTTTCTGCCCTCCCGTCATTGGTGTAATGATGGACACCTGCAGTGCTGCATGCATGCCTAGGTGGGCATGCGCAAGTGGGTGCAACTGGGTTTAGACACGGGCATATAAGAGCGGCCAGCCAAACAACAGAACAAGAACAGCAGAGCCGGGGAGAGACAGAGGCAGAGAGAAGAAATGGCGAACAAGAGAAGAAGCAGCAAAGCAGCTGAGAGAGTGAGATGCGCCTGGGGCTAGGAGCCTGGCAGCCTCCTGACCCCCAACCCCTGACCCCCCTGCCTGCCGTGTACCTGTGGTCACCTCTGATAATAAAAGCATAAAAAGCCCCCGAGGGCTCCAAGACTCTTCCTTGACTTGTCTGCCCAAATCATCGAGAACCTGCTCTGTGCCCTTGCTGGCACTGCACTATCCCATCCTATTCCCAGCGTGGGCCTGCTCTTGGGCCTTCAAGGTGCTGAAGGTGAGTTTGCAAAAGAAAAGGCTATTTGTGAATAGGCTACATTTGAAGTGTTGGTGTTTTGGGGGGAGAGGATGTCCTGAATGAATTCCAAACACAGGTTTTATGGACCCCACCCCAGCACCAGACCAAAGAGCGCCAAGACACCAAGGACTACAAATCCCAGAATGCCATCACCACCGAAGGGAGGATCTCTGGGACCTGAGGATGGAGTTAAGCGGCCAGGCTTGGTATATAACCAGGCATGTGGGCCTTGGGCCTCTTCGTTTCTTTGCCAGCTTTCAGTGAGATACTGGGTAGGATGCATTTACCAATTTCTCTCTCTCTTTTCCCCTGAGTTGTTATTTTCTTCATTTCCCCTTTTTATAAATAAATCCTTTTTTAATCTTTGTGTGTGCCTGCATTTGAGTTTTAAGTCCCTTTAAGCATGTGGGTGAGGACCCACAGTCAGACGAACTCATTTCACATTGGGACTACCTTGTAACCGGTACAAAGGAACGCCATTTGCACCCCTTTGGGTTCTTCTAAGCTGGCTGTTAATCAAACAACTGATAAATTAACAACTGTTAATCAAACTGACTGATAAAAAAAGGCACATAGAAGTTGAATAACAGCATGAATACCTGCTTGCATGGAGGAGACCCAGATGACTAAACAGCTGACTCACAAGGTATTAATGTCCTCCAAATAGCTAAGACAGACGGGGCTGGGGGGAGAGAGGGGAACTCAGTTTGGCTTTTACTGGGAGAAGGGCCTGCAAAGAATAGCTAAGAATCAGTTCTGCCTTGTCTCTGCATAACGAAAAGGACACTAGGTCTTCCTAGGAGAGGTCATTAGAGAGAGAAGTTTACATAAAAATATCAAAAGTAAATTCTACCCATTTTTCAGAGCCCCTCTGAAGAAATAAACCTCTTGCAAAAAAAAAAAAAAAATAGTTGGGGGTGGCAGGTATTTGCTTCTGAGAGGGATGCATTAGAACACATTTCTTTATCTTTTTATTTTTTACTTTATTATATAACATTTTTCATGTTTGTATGGTGTATATTACTCATCCCCATGGAATTCCCATCACCAATTCACCCGTGCACCATCACCATAGTCCCTTGTCTCGTCTCACCCCTTCTCCCTCCTGATTGTGGATGTCTAAGTCTTGCACGTTGTAGGGTAAATGGAGGTTGCCCAGGTTTTTGTATATTTGGCCTCTGTGGCTATCACCTGCAGCTTTGAGTGCAGGAGGCACTTTGGAGCATGGGCTCGGGGTACACATGCTTGATGGTGGACACCTGGAGTGTGTGTAAGTGGGCACACCTGAGCCGAGAGGCTGAGCCTCTAAGGGCAGCGTCACAGGAGAGAGTGTGGCAGAGGACAACTAGTGCCAGAAGAACGTCTGTAAAGGGATTCACAGGGTCCCAACTCCTCGTCTCTCTGCTGCCCTGTTTCCCCAAACCTGTGATGCTGAGGACTCTTTTAGGCTGCCTAAACTGAAGATAAACCTAACCTGTCTGAGATGGTTGCAGAACAAATGTTTAATGGCCAATGTGTTTCATTTAACAGATCTTTGCTTATTTACTCAAATAATAAGAGTAAAACTTAGTATATAATTGCGAGCTCTCACTTCTGTGGAGCATGTAATGTCAGCAAAACCCAACATATTTTTATGCCCCTCTAACTTAGTTAAAATACTTTCTTTCTCTGAGTTTGTATTTATACCCAATTCTAGGATTATTTTTGTTAAGGAAACACAATGTCCTATTTTATTCCTTAAAATAAGCATTTCTCCAATTTATTACCAAAGTTCTTCCACTTATAGAAAACTTAACTATGGTTTCTTTCTGTTCTCTCAAGAGACACTTTGACTAACTTCTTTATTCAAATATTAAAACTCATAAAAAAGGGAGCAGCATCTTTAGTCAGGAGTTACAGAACTTGTCACTGTTAACATTGACATAAAAATAAGACATTTCAACACTCCAATGCATTTAAATGTCCTTATTAGATTTAATGCAAGTTTGATAGATGTAACTTTTATTCCTCTTAAGTTTTTGGAATTCTGTAAGGATAAATGTTTGCTATCTTCTTCATTTGTTACAGACGCACCTGCATGAATACAGAGGAGCACTGTAATGTCCCGATGGGGGCACCCTTTGCCCCTCACCCCCACACTTACCTGCAGCTGCCTCAGGCTAAAATTCCTGGCATGCCAAGATTATTGGGGGCAGCTTGGAAGAAGTGGAATGAAGGGGAGAACTTTGCGGAAGAGAAAGGTAGGTGAGAGACAAGACAGATGTTACATTGACTTGGTGGTATTTGTGTGTCAAAGAACTGGCATGTAGGCCAGATGTGTGGGGCTGAGGGTAGGCCAAGAAGACTCACCAGGGACAGAATGGGGAGCAGAACAGGTGGATCTACTGAAATGTGCTGCTGAGGGGAGCAGTGGGTGAGACAGGAGAGGTCTGCTGTGCCATGTTGGCCCCCTCCCTGGTTGGGCACCCAATTTCATGGTGATAATGCTGAGACTTAACCCCTAGGCTAGCAGTGAGGCCCACACAGCACATTTTGAATTTCAGGTCTCTCCTGTTCCAGTTCTCTGGGATTTGCCTACTGTTTCTTGTGATGACCCATTAAAAGGTACCTTAGATGTAGACAAGCTTCCAGCCTCAAACACAGTACTCGGCTGGGCATTTGCCCACCAGGGATGGGTCAGAGTTTTATTATAGAGTTTTACCCCCACTAGGGATGTTAGAGTTTTATTGTGAGACTGTTACTTGAAATCATCTCTTTTTCTCTATGCACACCAATCTATTCACACCAATTAAGCATCTTTCACCAGCACTTTGCTTTGTTTCCCTTTGTGTTTACAGATGGCCAAACCCTAGAGTGTATAGTGAGCACATCTTAACAGTTTGGAGTCTCTGGGAACCCTTTGCTTGCACATTTACAACCTGATTTTTTCCACTACACCTTTGCTAATAGATATTAAATTGTTCCAATAGAGTTTGGGCCTCCAGACTTTTCGTAGTAGTACCTGCTATATTAAAGGTGAACTTTCTACTTTAGTGTAGGTCATCCAAAAATAATTTTGGGATTAATTTTATTTCTTCTAATGATAAGATATGATTTTGAAATTAATATAAAAGGAAACTGAAATTAAGTTACCCTATAGTTTCCCCTGTATGAATTTATCATTTTTCAGCATTATTGGAGAATAATTAACATAAAATTTTGTATTTACTGAGTTTACGGTGTAATGACATGGTGAGACCTGAGCCAAAGACAATAGCAGGAACACTGCCTTGTTCTTTAGCTTAGCAGTTTAGTGTTAGGCCTTAAGCCACATTCCCGAGGGCCATGGTAAAGGGTTGCTTAGCACTTGAGGAAGTATTGATGTTACCTATGAGGCTGCTGATAATACCAGTGCCTGAGGAACACCCTCTAACAGCTTTGGGCCAATGCAAGTTGATAACACAGAAAACAGCAACTCTTCCAGGCAGGTTATCTATAAACCTGTGTCTGCACCTTTAATAGATTGTCCAGGGCCTCCAAGAACCTAAGAATGAAGAGATACTCCTCATGGGGCATATCTATCATATCCTCTGATTTCTCTCTCCCGTACAATCTTTCTTCACTCCCCACTCAGGGTGATGGTCTCTTCAGAGCATTAACTACCATTCTCCAGTGGTGGTGCCATATATTTTAAAAAAGACTTGTTCATCAATGGGAAAAGAGTTGGGCTGTAGGCCAGAGGTATGGGAGGTTGAGAAGATTTACCAGAGACAGAGTGGGGAGCAGAACAGGTGGATCTACTGAAATACACGGCTGAGGGGAGCAGCAGGCAAGACAGGAGAAGGTCTGCTGTGTCATGTGGGTCAGCTCCCTGCCTGGGGATCGAACTCATACTTCAGTGGCTGCTGATAACTTCATAGTGGTGAGACTTAACCCGTTGTGCCACCAGGGAGGCTCTGGTGGTGCCACATAAAGGCTTATTTTCTAGAAGCAACGTGGTGATTCAGAGTCTGACTTTTTGAGTTTGAATGATACAACCCAATTAGGTCAGAAACAGTGATTGAGAAACCCACGTGGTAGAACACAGCAGTAGCAGCATGGCCCCGGGGTCGGTGGCTTAGAGCTGGACTTTAGAATGGGGGCAGGTTATAGCTCAGTGTCAGCACCAGTCTTGTAGATGTGGAAGCTCTGTGGCCAATCCAGAGGGTTTGGGGCAGGAGCAACTAGCATCCCTGGGAGCTGTACTCATCCCTGTGGCAGCCTTAATTCTGGGTAAAGGCTTATGAGCCCAAACATCTGGCAGCTTCATCATTTGGGTTCAGCATTGGTGAAACTATGGAATCATCTGTAGCAAAGGCTGTAGAAGTCCATTGGTGTTGTGACCAGACAGAGTTCTAAAAACCAACAGTGGGTCAGAACCTTTCTCACTGATTCTGGGTCCAGCCATTGATTGCCATAAAGTTAAAAAAAAAAAGCAGGTGGGGCTGTGTCAAAATAAAAAAAAAAAAAACAAGCGAACAAAAAACTTTTGTAACTCAAAAGAAACCATCACAAAAACAAAATAGCAATAGACTGGGAGAAGATATTTGCACATGGCACACCTGAGAAAGAGTTGTGTTTCAAAATATACAGAGTGATTATACAATCCTATAACAACATCAACACCAACAAAACCCAGAAACCCAATAAACATGAGCAAAAGGGGCCCTCCCTGATGGTGCAGTGGGTTAGGCAACGTACTATGAAGCAAATCACAGCCACCGCAGCCACTGCAGCACGAGTTCGATCCCTGCTGCCGGCCAGGGAGGGGACCCACATGGTGAGGCAGACCTCTCCTGCCTCACCAGCTGCTCCGCTCAGCAGTGTGTTTCAGTCTATCTGCCTGTTCTGCTCCCCACTCTGTCTCTGGTGATTTCTCTCACCTCCCGTGACTCTGCCTTGTACCCCAGCTCTTGTATGCATAAATAAATAAATCTTTAAAAAAAAAGAGCAAAGGCCTAAATAGACATTTTTCTAAAGAAGATATTCAGATGGCCTACAGGCACATGAAAAATTGTTAATATTTATTATTTTAAGGAAAGCACAAATCAAACTCACAAAGAGATACTGCCTCACCCCTGTGGTAATGGTATATATCAAGAAGAATGAAAGTAAAAAATGTTATTGGGGATGTGGCGAAAAAGAAACTCATTCATTGTGGTGGAATACAAGTTGGTGCAGCCTCTGTGGAAAATGTTATAGAGATTTCTTAAGAAATCAAAAATGGAAATTCCATATGTCCAGCAATACCTTTGCTGGATATTTACCCAAAGATTATGGAAACAGTAATGCAGTAAGATTTGCCTATTCCCTGTGTTCATAGTAGCACTGTCCACTGTTGCCAAGTCACAGAAGCAACCTAAGTGCCTAACAACCTGACTGGAAAAAGAAATTGTGAAATATATACTCAGTGAAATACTACTCAGCTATTAAAAAAGAAAAAAAAGTAGTGCGTGTAGGGACAAAATGGATGGACCTTGAGGCGATTATGTTAAGAGAGATAAATCAGAAATTGAAAGACAGATACCAGATGGCTTCATTCATCTGTGGAATATAAATAACCAAACACATATTGACAAAACACAACTAAACAAATCTTGGACTTATTAAATAGGGAATGGGGGAAGAAATGGAAGTGGGCATTGGCACAAGAGGTTTGGTAGAGGGTGAGTGAAGGGTGTGCACTTTTGCAGGAGTAAAAATGTAACCCCAAAGTTATGTAGACATGGAAATGACAACTTTCACTAAAAAATAGTGAAATAAAAGTTTAAAAAGTAGATGTATTTATTCACAGAAGAATCTTTAAAAACCACAACTTTTGACAAGTGATCCAGAATGGAATGTGAGATGTTCATGGACCTGGAAGTTGTTGAAATTCTCTTGGATATACAATTTCATGTGCCTTTTAAGCTAGAGGATTCAGGAGATAGTCAGATGGCAGATGCTTTGTGAATTTAAAGTAACTCCACCTATTATCCCTCATATTATGAGTGAGGTTGCCAAAATCAGAATTGCTTGTGAGGAGATGTGAGTACATACATATGCCATACGTATGTCTGTGGGTGTGCATGGAAGCGAGTGTGGACTGGTGCCTTTCTGTACTGATGTAAGACAAAATCTCACACAGACAGGCACATTTCTCCTCAAAGGGAAGCCTGAGGAGCTACGTGTCCTCAGTAACTTCCAGAAATTGTCAAAAGGTCCTGTACAATCACAGACACAAACTGTGTTCTAGGCTAGGTTTAACCAGATCTCCCAGGATTAGAGGATTCAAGATAACACATGTATCACAGGAAAATGATAGATAAATGAGAAACAACTCCTGGAAAGAGAACAGAACTGGGAGTCAACTTTTAGTTTGGGCTTTTCTCCTGAATGAAGAGAAGTCAACAT
The DNA here is from genome assembly GCA_019455555.1 of Galemys pyrenaicus. Lineage (NCBI taxonomy): Eukaryota > Metazoa > Chordata > Mammalia > Eulipotyphla > Talpidae > Galemys > Galemys pyrenaicus. The sequence goes on from JAGFMF010011629.1 coordinate 11,593,201, forward strand.
TATTTAAAGTGTAAAGTGAGAATAGTTTGGGGCTAGATTAAGCCAACATAAACTTCCCCACCCTGAGATCACAAGGATATTCTTCCATGTTTTCTTCCTTAACCATGCAATTTTCTCTTTCACATATATCTGTTTATTTCATTTAAAGTTTATTTTTGGATGTGGTGTGAGGAAGGAACCCAAATCTATTGTTTTCTTATAATGTAATGATCATTTTTAAACAATGTATCACTTCACTAATGGCTCAAGATGCTTCCCCACTTTATGCTTTCCATTCACTGTAAACTTGTTGAAAACTCCTGAGATGGCATTTATCATGATCTCATTGTGGATTTATAGCTTTTCTACAATTTCCTTAAAAAATAGTGGGAGGAAATTTTCAGGGAATTGAAAATATACTGCATGTGATTCATGCACTGGCTTTAAAGTTTTATGAGATAGCAATATCCAAAACATTCAAATTAAATTCAAAACTACATTATCTCAATAGAAGGAACTCATGTAAAAAGATCATTAGAGTCATGTATTAAATCTCTACTTCAGTAACATCTGTTGAGTGTCTATTGCATCCCAGGCACTCACTGGAACTCAGGGAATCTGGAAATAAGTGAAGACTGAAGACTCATTTGTGTCATTTTATTTACCTTTACTGGTCCATTCATATTTTCTTATTTATTTATTTTTGCATAGAAGAACCGGGGTATAACACAGAGCTGGTAGGTAAAAGGATTCTCCAGAGACAGAATGGGGAGCTGAGAAGGTGGACTTACTGAAATTCATTGCTAAGGGGGAAGCAGGCAAGACAGAAGGTCTGCTGTGCCGCATGTGGTGGGTCAGCCCCCTGGCTGGGATTGTACTCTGGCTGCCACAGCAGTGGTAGCACTGAGACTTCACTCCAGGGGGCCCAGGGAGGCCCCTCTATTTACTTTGATTATGATCACATGGAAAACTCTGTGCTTAAGCAATCATTGTCATTAGCTACTGCTGAATGCTAGAGTTTACAGAAGACAGTGGAAATAAAATTAAATAATGTGAACCATAGAAGCAAGAAAAGGGGCAAGATGATGTGGGATTCTTCTACATGGAAGGTTAATATTAACTTGTGACACCATGTGTCTTTTAGGGTTTGAATTTTGCCATCTGGTTTATAGAATAATCAAACTTTTATATTCGAAAGAGAAAGTTAAGGTCCACATCTATAGAGTGTGCTAGAATTATTTATTAAGGAAAAGTCTTAATGTCTTAAGTTTTAGTAACAAATCCTTAATCAGAGATTGTTTTTGCACCCTACTTACCTTGTCTATCCAGATATTGCTCAGTTTTTCCAAGTGTAGTTCCATAAATTAAATTAAAAGAATTCCTTAGTGCTTAGATAAATGTCACAAGATAATGTATGAAATTTGTTGAACTTAACGGGTTCTGGCTCTGATTGTATAAACTTTGACTTCGGTAAACATTTCTATATGAACAATTTACGTTTCCAGCCTATTTCAGAGTAGAAGTAGAAATTAGTATAAAGTTGTGAAAACAGTGGCAACAAAACTAGATGATGGCAACTGATGTTAGTGTTATATTTGACATTATGAAAGGTGACCTTGGACTCAGAAATTCAAAACACAATAGAGCATACCCAAGTAAAACTCTGCATTTAGCATGACAACAAACGACCCTAAGTCTCTCTTTCAAGTGTCAAAATAATGGTTGTTGGAAATGGTGATCACTGAATAAGAATAAGCAAAATATTCCTATTCATAAACAAAGTGAGATTTCTGAGGCTCAGAGGAAAGGGCAGGGGTGAGGGAAAGGATGGAAGGATAAAGGGATTAAAACAATTGCTTCCTTATTTAAGGGAAGGTCCTTTTCTTTTCACTAGTTAGATTACTAAAATCCAAAAGCAGTGCCTTTCATAATGAAAGAAACCGAAAATTCAAATTAGTGGAGGTAGAGATTGAAAGCATTGGATATTAAAACAACTAGTTTTAGTATATTCCTTATGAAGATGAAAGTTATCAGTATTTTTTTTTTTTATCTAGAAAACTTCACACCCACCTTTTATGACTCAAAGGACTAGATGATGACGAGATTGACGGAGGGTATTTCTTAGGGTCTATTAGGGCAAACACTGATGGGAAAGCTTTAAGTCAACAGGAAATTGCTGGATTCTTGGTATGTCTGTGCTTTGAATAGAACTTAGTTTGAGAGACCAATAAATAGCAAAAGTCAAACCCTACTACTCTTGGCTTTTCATATGAAGAACTAGAAAGCTCACCTTAAGCAAAGCTAATAAATTAATGACTTTCCCCACCCTTCATTTTATATTTGTGAATCCAAACAGTGTAGAAGTTTCCATTGAAATTGCTAGGGTTTTTTTTTTTTTTTTAACTTTTTTTTTGGTTCCTTGGATATGATTTTTGGCCTGGTTTTAAAGTTACTCATTTGTTTTTTGGATCAACTTTTACCATGTGGCTAGGATTTTTGTGTTGCTGTAATACCAAGTTGCACCATTGCTGTTCTAAAAAAGTGGAAATGAATGGAAATTAAACCTCAGAAAAACACCATGTTCGAGCAATGTTAAACATCTAACTTGAACTGAAAAGGGCTGGACAGTGTGGTTTTTTTTTTTTTTTTTGGTCTCTGAATCTTTGTGTTAGGAGCACTGTGTTGGGATGAGGTGGGTTTCCTCCTATACCAAGGAATGAAAAATGTGAGAGAAGTCCCAACTCTATCTGGTTTTTAAATAAATATCAACACTAACATGAAATCTTATTAGCAAATGCAACTTATTTCAATTTATAGTTAAGTTTAAAAGGATATTAAGTAACTAAGTAAACTTTAAGTAACTAAATAAAACTTTTAACTTCTTAGAGAGAGATATTAAGGCTCAGCAAGATATTATATTTTCCTGTTCAAGTCTTCTGTTCTTAATAAGCATTTGGAAAATGTCATGTGTTATCATTTTCCTTGAAAATACATAACTTATACAGTATTCATTTAAAAAAAGCAAATGAATTACTGATATATTACGGAAACTTTTCTTCAGAGAGGCCGTTTGACCCAAATATTTGAGCACTGGTGTGAAATGTATATTAATTTTACAAAAATGGAGCATCCCATAATATAAAAATTAGGTCCTTTTTCGGCTTCCTCCCACATAGAGGAGAAACTTGTTTATCTTGCTAACACTACATAAATTTTAATTAGCACCTTGTTAGTATTCGATGGAATTTGTCAAAATAAACCTGAATTTTTATTATAGTTTAAAACTTTTCCCCCACATTAAAGCAAAAATGTGAAGTTAAAAAGTAGAGAGTTCTCTTATTTATCAATGGTAACATTTTATTTTAGAATCCTTTTTAAATGCCGACTAGGCAAAATATAATAGGGAACTAAAAAAGGAAAGTAAACAATGTTGTATGCTAGAACACCTGGAAACAAAAAGAAATTTAAAACTAATAATGCAGATCTGCTTTTTGTAAAACATACCAATAGTTAGATCATCTTACAAAAAGACACGCTTGCTTGGGAGGTTAGATTATTCAGTGGAAAAATCATTGAATTTTGAAACCAACAAAAAATGACCTATGAAAGTAACTGAGCCAAAAAAATTTTGATGTTGAAGTAATTTTCTCATGGTTCCCACCCATGAAATAGCTTTGTCGTGATTTTACACTGGCAAGGATTTGATGAGGATCATAATGAGGTAAGAAGTTAGCTATTGCATGCTACCCCAATCTTATTAACTGTTTCTTTTTTTTTTTTCATTTTAAATGATCTAGTTTTGGAAAGCATTATCATAGAACTTACAGATTCTCTTTTTTGTTCTTAGCAAATATTTGCGTTTATAGAATTTGAATTAAGGGAGAAGACCTGAAAGAATTTGGCTTCTTTATCTGTTCAGAGGACTTTTTCCAGAAATAAAATGGACACGTGGTGAAAGAATTCTCCTCAGTATTATATAACATACATTCTATCAGTTAGTTCTCATGCCTACCCAATGAAATAGGCACTCTCATCATCTGTGTTCTACAGTTTCAGAAACTAAAACTCAGAGAAGTTAAACAACTTGCCAAAGATCACACAGTTGGCGAGGGGGAAGAGGGGAATTGAACCTAGTAATCTGTCCTTAGACTCAACCTTGTCTTCCATGTTTATGCTGCCTTCCTGTGCCTGGGTTCACAGCAGCGAGAAGGAGGGTAGTTGATGTGTATGCATATGGGAGGGTTGTCTGATCTCAGAACAACTCAACATAGGGTGGCAAGGAGTGAGCAGAGTGTTGCTGTCGAGAATTTTGGTCATCTCCTAGCAGACAGATTGAATTTATTCTAGATTTTGGGACTAGGTATCTGGCAGTCAAAATAACATTAAAGTTGAAAGATGTTGCTGGCAAGAGCTGTAGTGTGGACTTTTAGGTACACAGGGAATAAGTTTCTGGAGGTAAAGTGTTGTTTTTGACATTTTGAACAGGTTAAGTTTAATTGGTCTATTAACATCCAAGTGGAAAAGTGAAATAGACAGTTGGCTACTTGAAAATGAAACTCAAGTTGATGTTGATAATGGTGCTATATTTGAATACATAACAATAAAAACTTACCAGGAGAGAATAATATAGGCTTATAAGGGTTCCATCATTTTGAGGTCAGAAAGAGGAGAAAAATCAATGTAGCTATTACAGAAATGGAAAATATAAGATAACAAGGAAAGGAAGCAAGGAGAGGGTGAGATAAACTGAGTCAAAGGGGACAATTGTGTGGTGAATCCTACCATGAGGAATCAGACTTTCACTGATGCACATATATACATGAGTTGTTTATTCCTCTATGTTCATTTCTAATGATAAATACCTGAAACATATAATAATGCAATTATTATACTATATATACATATTATATGTTCACATTTAAAAAGAAAATGTTCTTGAAGCTAAGAGAAGAATAAGTTTCTATGATTCATATGGATGCTGTATAGGATCCTGAACCCAATTTCCATGTGGGTGTATAGACGTTTTCTCACACCAACAAGCAATGCTAAGAATATCTACCCATGCATGGCATCAGATTCCATTAAGTTCTCAGTCTCTCAAGACAATGTCTCCCATCAACAGTCTGAAGCCCAGACTGTTTCTTGTGATTCGGATCAAATCAGATGCATATTCAAGAGTCTCATGATACCCTCTTCAGATTTTAGGTGATGGTCTAAAAAGCCCAGATTATGACCTGTGACTTTTATCAACTGGCTATAGACCAGTGGTTTCTGTGACTGTTGCCACACACTTGGTGAATTTGCTAGAGAGGCACACAGAACTCAGGAAAACTGTTTACTCACTAGATTATGCCCTCTGGAGATACCAGCCTCCCAATCTCTACATGTTCACCAACCTGGAAATTCTCCAAAGTTCCTTCCCCTTGGGGGTTAGAACTAAATGTTCTAAATGTGGTCAGCTTTATTCCACAAAATCATGTCCTTGAAATCTATATGCCTGTATTTTTCAATTTAGATTTCTTAAGTTTAAAGATAATATGCTTCATTGCAACATATTTTGTAGATATATGAAGCATTAATTAGAAATTAGAAATAGAGAAAATAGAATGAAATTCAGGAACAAATTAAGGAACATAGATTACGTTTTCTTCTATATTTAAGTCTCTTGTTTAACAACCATTTTATTACCAATTGTTACTTTGACTGAATATTTCAAATTTGTCACTATTAGATACATTTATATTTGATATCAGGTATTAATTTTTCTCCATATATTTCAATCTAACTTTACTCTTAAACTTAATGTAAAAAAACTTTTAAACAGTTTGATCAGGTTACAGCTAGAAAACAAGGCAAACAATGTAAAAAATCTAAAATATTATGTGATTGCAAGTATTTATATGAATGTTAGAATGAGAAGACAAATGTAATTCTCCCTCTAACCTTTCAATACAAGCTATTTTTTAACTCACACACTTATGTGCTAAATATCTACTACATTATTTCAAAAGTGATATATAATCATGAATAATACCTAATAATATGAAAACATTCAAAATGGCAAGAAAAAGCTAATCTCCATATTTGTAGCTAAGCACTCACCTTTCATAGCTAAAAATATTGATCTTTTCTCTGCCAATGTATAAAGATAAATATATATACATAATTTGTATACATAGGGCTGCTTTATGTACTTTTCAAAATGTTTTATATGCAACACACAAATATCAATTAACATATTTCCATATAAGCATTATGTTTTCATAATGTCTTCCCAAACAAAACTATTTAACTATTTCTTGAATTTTCATAAATTTGATAATATAAACAACGCAACAAGAGGAATTTTTAACCAATCTTCAATGTATTCTTTCAATTTTCTATTAAGATAAAATACCCAAGGTAAAATTTGTGGATCAAAGAATATACACTTTTAAAATTCGAATCTTGGGGCCTCCATAGTGGTACAAGGGGTTAAGTGACAGCACTATGAAACTGTCAGCAGCCTCTGCAGCATGAGTTTGATCCCGGCCAGGGAGATGACCCACATGGCACAGCAGAACCCTCCGATCTTGCTCACTGCTCCCCTCAGCAATGTGTTCCAGTAGATCCGCCTGCTCTGCTCCCCACTCTCTCTCTGGTGACTCCTCTCAGCTTCTGCACCTCTGGCTTGTACCCCAGTTCTTATGCATAAATAAATAAATCCTTACAAAATAAATAAAATTTGAATCTTAATTCATTTAACATCTAAAGCTGTACAAGTGACTTAAATACAAAGTCATTAGATTTAAAAGCTGTTCTTTTTAATTTTTGTAATTGCAACTATAATTACATTAAACTATTCCAATAAGCACTTAGAAAGAGGGTCTTTGAAATTAATTAATAATTTGATATTTGTTTATAGATATTACCCTTGGCAAATTGTAACTTACATATTTTCCTTTCTAACTTTTTTCTTATTTTTTTTCACTATCATTCCAGTGATAAACTACCTAAATAGTTCCATGGTTATATCTGTGTGGTCTTCTGAGTTGAAAATAATAGTCCAAAAATTTAAAAATAATTCCAGAACTCTTGTCAGGATGATGTTCACAGATTGCTTAAAATTGGACAAATTTGTTTCAAAAATGAAAACAATGTTGAATAGGAGTCTGGATGATTTTGCCACACATATATTTCATAATTCTGTACTAAGTTCAAATTCTGTTTCTGAAATGTTAATATTTCAATGTGCCACTTTGTAGAAAGTCTCACTTTGCAGCTGTACATGATAACCTCTGAACTGCTCTGATAAATTTATAGTTGTACATAATGAGGTAGCCTGTCAAGACTGTTAATCGTTTTTCAGTCTAGATAAAAGCCATGGCTGAAAAATTCGTTTGCAGAGATTCTGCAAACAACTAAAATGAACTTGAATCTTGATTATTACTAATACCTCCTTGACTATTCTGTCTTTTCACTTAATTGTCCAGACCCAACATACATATTCAATTGCAACTTGGTTAAGAAGAAAGAGCTTTAGCTTTACTTTCAGCTTCAGAACAGAATCCCTCAGTTTAAGACTGTATCGTTGAAAGGTTTACTCTACATTCCCTTAATTTCCTCATCCATAAAGGATAGGTCGTAGCTACTTGCTAATAATAATTTGTTTATTTGCTACTTAATTGCTTGGATTTTCAGCATTTTAAGAAATGGAGAAGTTAAAAAATAATTATGCAGTGATCTATTTAAAAATAGTAATTATAATGAACCTATCACATATTACTTATCTCTGTTCATAAAAAATATGATTCTCTAAAAAGTGTTAAGAATATTGGAGTTATATTACAATTTTTTTTTAACAAATCACTAATTTGTTTAATATGAGAGAGCTGCCATTTCCTGTTTTGCATTTAGTTTGTCAAAGTCTTGTTTTTATTAAAATAAATGAGGACAATCCAGCCTTATAGATATAGATACATAGTTTGTAAATATCTTTGTAGTCCCTAATGTAAGATGTTTCTGACTGTCATTTGATCTTTCCTCATCATTTTCATGATATTTGCCGCTTTCTGGTTAGACAAGTTAGAGGCTCTTTCATATGTCATTTAAAGTATATTGCAATGTTATTTTGAGTCCGATAGACTTGACATCTGCCTGCTAAAATGCAAAATAGTTCTTTCATGTTATGTGAAAAATAATCATCCAGGTGAGATGCCTTCCTTATCTCTGCACACCCCCTACCCCAGTTTCTCCACCAATGGCTCCATGGTCATTCTTAATGTCTTCAGGTTAAAACACTCAGTTGTACCTTTATTACCTTTTGATAGATAGAATTGTTTCCAATCGTATAATATTAGGGAAATACAGACTTTTTAGATTGAGTTTTTCCATAGATGTGATATAATAGATGGCATTTTTATCACTGTATAATATGGAGAAATGCCCCAAATATTTTTTTAACAGAATGAAAATAATAATGACAATAGCAACAATAGAAACTTCCCTGCGTATCTATCTCTTCAATCTTTTCTCTGTGACTTTTAAGCATTTACTTAAAAGTAGAATGATGTAGAAAAAGAGACTTGAACACATCTTGTCAAATAATGTACCTTTTAAATGGATTGATGTGTATATGATGCTTTTAACAGCTGTTAGTTCTAACCTCTATTATATGTTGGGCACTGAAACTTTAACATGACCAAGAAGTTAATATGGCATTTGATAAAAGGGGGTGTATAGGGAGGTGAAAGGCCAGTGGGGTGGGCTCTAATCCATGCCTCATGTGAGGGCCACGTGTTTCTGAACATCGACTGTAATGTATCTATTTTTTTAAAAAAATTTACTTCAGTGTGAGAACATTGAGAAAAAGGAGAGGCAGCAATTGCCTTTGTCTGCCATCTCATTTGTCTAGTTGTGGAGAAAATAAATTCTGAATCTATTTATTTCAGGGGTTCATTTTACATCTATAAGAGATGAACTAGATTAAGTCTAGACAAGGTAAATTAGTCAATTTAGTAATGCGGGCTTGAAATGGGCTAGATTTACAATAGATAATGTCTGAAAGACAAAGGCACCTTGCACTGTTGCGTCAATAGCTACTTTCAAATGTTCTACGTTCATCTTCAGTGTTTAATTTCAGCATCATTGGTTTTCTTTTACCACAGAGATTCCCTTTGCCCTTTGTGGTGTCTGGTCTTTGTCTATCTAGACACTTACTCCTCTGCTTTAATACAATCATGACTGGAGGTATGTGAAAAATAGTTTGAGAGAGGGTTTCTTTAATAACAAAATTGTTATTGAATTTCTGTGCGTAAGTTTAGCGATAAACCTTAACAAAAGTAAGATAGTGTTTTCTTTTCTGTTAACCACTTATTCCATTAAGAACACTATTTTTACAATTTCAATATAAAAGCTAATGATAGCTAAAAGAATGTTGGGGACCTTGTCTATTTTTATATCGATTTTTTCTTTTTATCTAACTGTTTATTATAATGATATTTAATGTGGTATTTTATTAAGCACATGGATAAACAGCCATAAAGTAAGAGAAAGTATATAGTGGTGGCATGTAGATAACATTGTGACAAGCATATTTAGAGAAGCTTGAATTAAAAATTATGTAAAATAAATAGTAAAGGGAATGACATAAAGCAAGATCAATAAATATGAAGATTTGGGGAGTAAACCAGACATAGGTTCTCCAACTCCTTTTTTCCAGACCATCCTCCTCTAACTAATCTTTTTTTTTATTTTTATGCAGATATAGCACATATCCATGGTTAGGCACACAAAAGTAGAAAAGGGTGTATGCTATGTCAAGTGACTATGTCAATTCTGCAGACTCTCAGACAGGTCCTCTGCAATGGTTCTTTCCTGTCTTCCACCCAGTCTTAGTGTCCATCATGCTAGGAACTATTCTGTCAATAATCTCATTGACACTCATGGGTTTACAACCTGAACATTCAGATGATTCCTAAAGTTTTATATCCAATTCATATAATACAACTTTTTTCTAGACTTTTCTATTTGGTTATTTAAAAGTCACCACAAACCCATTAAATCCAGAACTAAGCTGATAGTCCTTGTTCCTTAACCTGGATTCCTCCAGCATAGAGTTCCCTATCTCTGTGAATGGAGATTTTGGAGAGCTGCAAAACAGACGTTGTCCTGACATCTCCTTCTAATTCATCCCCAAATCTGATCAATCACCAGTCTTATTGACTTTACCTCCTAAATTTGACATTAATTCATGTACTTCTCTTTCTGTGAGGCCAGCATCATTTTAGCCCATTTCTCTCATTTGATGCAGCTACATCTTTTCCCGAAAGATCTACTGCATCCCTGCTGCTTTCCTTCCCTCCCCTTCCTTTTCCTCCATTCTTCTCCCCTCCCCTTCCTTTCCCTTTCTTTCCTGTGTATTGAATGAGAGTTCGATACAGGAATTCTTAAAATTTGAATCACATGATGCCAGTCCTTTGCATGAGAAACTTTTCTTGCTATTTGGAAGAACACTGAAAACAAGGAACACTGAACTATTTTTACACTATGATATGCAAGATCTGGCCTCTTAGTAACTTGCCAACTGACTCACTAAATTCTTGTCATGCTAGGTAATCATGACTTATCAATGTAGGGTCTTCAGTTGTACCACTCTGGTGAAGTATATTGACAAAGGGGAGGCTATGCATAGGTGGAGGCAAAAGGTATGTGATAAATCTTTGCTCTCCTCAATTTGCTGTGAACCTAACACTGTTCTGAAAATAAAGCCTTAAAATATGTTACTATATTCGCATTTCTCAGTGGTAACAATTACAGCTCACTTTGAGAAATTATAAATAAGGCATAGCATAAGATTTTTAAATAAATTATATCATTTAATACAATAAATCTAGAGGTTTGCAGTGATATTAACCTTATTATCTAGATTAAAGAACCAAGAGTGAGTTACAAAGCTTACAAAAAGTAAAGGCGGTTAGCATTGCTAAGAATCTGTGCAGATCTGTCTGTTGCCACTCACTGTAGTTTAGTGATAACTGGTTGCTTGTGTGTGTGCCTGTGTGTGTAGTTACACATTTGTATGCAAAGCAGTGCACACAGGTGCCCATTTAAAATTGTTCAGAGTGTTCATGTTCAGAAACGCTTATTCTCATGTGAGTCATGAAAATTTATTTCTTGTGTTTCTCATTTCAAGATTTGGAGTTCTTGGAGTTTTTGTCTGAGCATTTTTTCTCAAGTCACAGTGCATTAGTAGATTAAATTAAAGATCCCAGAAGCCCATCAGGAATCTGGAGTATATTACAGCAAAACACCCACCAGCAGCTTCTTCCAAGAGCTACCCACAAATGTGCTCTGCCTCAGCTCTCGTGACATTTAATCCTCTTTTAGTGCATGAGAGAGAAATTAAGTTAGGAATACTAGAGAACACATTATAGACATCAAAAATGACCGTGGTGAGAATTTCAGCTCATAATGACAGGGTTAACAATTTCACTTCTTATGTCATTACATGTTTTGATATCTTATTCTTTCCATTCTGGAGAGCTGTAATTGAATACAAGCCATTAATGTTTAATAAGTGTTTAGTATGTATCAGGTAGTGCTGTGTTTTTTACATGCTTTGGTCCGTTTACTCCTCCAATCAACCTTATGATGTAGATATTATTTTCTCCTTTTAACGAAGAGCATATGAGACAACACAAAGTTGGTTAATTTGCTTAAGGTCCCACAGCTCATAAGGGGCAGAGCTGACCTATGAACCCAAACAGTCTGATCCCACTTGCTCTTTGAACTGAGCCATGCAAGTGGCTCGTGGAGAGCTTAATAAAATAGATCATCACATGGAAAGACTGATGAGAATCAAATTAGTAATATCAACAGTTAAAAAGCTACATGTTAAACCTGTGATAAATGAACATACACGCATCAATAGATTTGGCAATTTAAAAACAAATTCTCCCAAAAGCACAATTTACCACAAGAAACAATATAAAAAAATAAGTAATTCAAGTACATTGACTAAACTTATTTTGTTATTGTCTTCCCACAAAGAAAACCTCAGGTTCAAACAGATTTACCAATATATTCCTTCCAGTCCTTAAATTACACCAACTTTATACAAAATACACCAGAGAGAGGAAAGAATACAATACCTCTTAACTCTTTTTATTAGCATAATCTTGACTCGACATGAAACAAGGACATTATAATATAGGGAAACTGCAGAGAAAATTCTCCAATGAATGTAAATGAAAATAACTCAGGCAAGTTATAGATGAGGTATATATGTTATATATATATATGTAATATATAATAAATAAGTGCATTTTAACATTAGAAAATTAGTTGGGGGCATTCCTGGTGGCGTAGGTGTTAAGTTTTAGTGCTTTCACCACTAGAACCTGAGTTCAGGCTAACCCACATATGGCATAGTAGACCTCTTCTGTCTTACCCACTGCTCCCCTTTGCACTATATTTCAATAGATCTGCCTGTTCTGTTCCCACTCTCTCTGAAACCTCTCACCCCCTAACTTCTGCCCTACATCTTAGTTCTTATATGTGGGGGAAAAATTAGTTGAAGTAATAAAAAGAGATGTGTCAACATGCATTATGATCTGGCAATCTTTGCAGACTAGAAATAAAATGGAACTGATGAACTTACCTACAGAAATTCTCATAGCTGACATTGAGATTACTGTCCTTTATTGAAAACTCTCCATCTGAGATTGAGGAAGAAAGATGGATGATGCAATTATCAAATCTGTACAGGAGAAATAAAGCAGAAAAAAAATGAAAGGAAAAAAGGCTGAAGATTGGAAGTAAAGAAATACCACTGCATGCCACACAATTACATAACTGTAAAATATAAGATTATTTGTGTATTTTGGAAGTAATAAGGAGAATTTCATAAAGTAGCAGGGTGTGATATCAATATACAAAAAATAATTCCACTTCTATAAATTAATGATTGAAAGAAAATAAGATCAAGATATCATTGAGCATGTATAATGTTTAAAAGTGTAATAAATGATTTATAAGATTTCTTCAATGAAATATATTGGAGAAGAGGTGTATATATGGAAGGATATACTATGTTCCTGTATTGTACACTGTGGTTTAGAAGATTCTGTGATGATGTCAACTATTGCAGACAAATCAATGTCTTAACTGCAGATGATCAAAATTCAAGCTGCCAAGTCTAAATGCATATTGTAGCACAAGAAAATCTACAAGATTTTATTGCTGGTTTTCCCAAATACTAATCTATAGTAATTAAGATTTGTGGTATCAGGAAAAAATAGACTAATGGCATAAAAGAGAAAGTTTAAAAGCAGACATTGGTATATATGCACTCAGCTGCTTTATGATATTATTTCTATAGTGCATAGTGCAAAAGAATTTTGTCTTTGCTTTTATTTTTTTCCAATAAAGGATTCTTGGTCTACTGGGTACCTATAAAACAAAGAGTATCAGTTCCTATCTTACTCTATGCAAAGAGCCCATCTTTGTCTCCTGCTTCTGGTAAGACAAAGAAAATTATTATTGTTGCACTAAAGCACAAAATAATAGCACAACTATAGCTTAAGGCACCTGTTCTGAGTATGTTTAAGGTAGACTAGAGTAAGCTATGATGTTTAGTAGGTCAGGTGTATTAAATGCCTTTTGACATATAATATTTTATTATTATTGAAAGCAGTTATATATGACTGTGACTGGGAAGTATAGAAGTATCTCTCACAAAAGCAAAACCAAATGCATCCCATATTCCCTCTTGATCCCAAATATTCCTGCAATCACCTTGACAATATTAAATACAGTGAAAACTAAGGAGGAGTCAAGACCTCTTAATCAATGATGAAAAAAATAACTGAAATCCTGTCTTGATTCAGTATCTCCCAGGACAGGAGCCCCTCACTTGGAAGGAACCTGTTCCAAAGAGAAGCCCCGGAGCTTAAGCTGTAGTTGCTTTGCTGTTTCACATCTGTCTCTGCTTATATTTCATCACACACCACCCACATACTCACCCACCTCTATACACAGACATGCATACTTATTGCACAGATATAAACAGTACTCTGTGCTTAAATATAATTATTTCGTTTTAATGAAATAGACTAGTTAATTATTATCTGTACTAAGACCACAAAGGACAGGCCCTGAAATTGATTCAAATTTAATGCCTCTTTATAATCAGTCTGTAATTTAAAGTTTGCTTCTGGATTGGAAAAGTAGAACGAGAGGAGAAAAGAGTAAAAATTCCTGAACTATCAACTGGGACTTGCGTTTGATGCTTATTTTGGAGTGGAATGGATGGGGCCCAGTGAAAGAGAGTAGGTGAGTTTGAATGACTCCATGCTCTCTTGGACATGGCTCTGAAGGACCAGTTTTGCAAGTCCCATTTGTGTACATTTCTGACACTCTTTGGAAGTAAGCCCATCGGAACTCAGTAAAATGTGTACATGCTCTGGATATAAAGGAATGTGACCAAGCGTGGATCAGCTCAACAAAGAGAGATTATTCTAAATGCCCAGGAGTATCTTTTTTTTTTTTCCTTTCTTTCTTTCTAATGAGTAAGTTAGTAGACAGGTCGGTGTGAATGAGAATATAAGATAAACAACTCAAGAAAGTATGTAAGTCGAAAGTTGTGTTTCAATGTCACTAAAAACTTGGGAAATATGGGTAAGTCACTTAACCTCTCTGAGCTACATTTTTTTCACTTGTTAGGGGAGATATGTATATATGATATCATTAAGATCTTTCTGGCTATGAAATTTCATTTTTCATACTGTGAAATCTATCTGTTAAGTGCCTTTACTAAGGGGAGGAAATTCAACTATTGTTTTTCTCCACTTAAGATCCCTCTGTGCTGTTGAAATAGAATTTCAAGGTCAAAGTAAAGATGTTTTACAGATTTTTTTAAAAAAATTATTTATTTATACATACAAGCATTGGGGTATAGGCCAGAGGTGTGAGGGGTGAGGATTCACCAGAGACAGAGTGGGGACCAGAACAGTCAGACAGACTGAAATACACTGCTGAGGGGAGCAGTGGGCAAGGCAGGAGAGGTCTGCTGCACCATGTGGGTCAGCTCCCCAGCAGGCTACAGGGATCGAACTCATGCTGCTGTGGCTGCAGTTTGCTTCACAGTGCGTTGCTTAACTCACTGTGTCACCAGGGAGGGCCCTGTTTTGCATATTTTTAAAAAAGATTTATTTATTTAAGCATATAAGAGCTGGGGTATAGGCCAGAGTCACGGGAGGTAAGAGGAGTCACCAGAGACAGAGTAGGGAACAGAACAGGCCAATCAACTGAAGTACATTGCTGAGGGGAGCAGCAGGCCAGGCAGGAGAGGTCTGCTGTGTCATGTGGGTCCCCTCCCTGGCCAGGGATCGAACTCATTATATCAAGTTTTGCAGAAACTCATAAATAACATCCAGGACAACTATCTGGAATCCTATATTTCTTTAAATGTTTTCATTAACATGAAATCTGCTTGGCTATGGTCCGTTCAGTTACAATTTACTTTTTGAATATGAGCTAAGTATGATGATTTTACTCCTGTCACTATTTTATCAGTGGTTGATTATCACAAGCAGGAGGGATTAGTCACTGGTATTATTTCAAGCTGAAGCCCAAGAGTGAGGGTAGGTCAATGCAGTAAGTTTCTTGACATTTTTTTCATATTCAAGAAAGTTACTCTTTCCCATAGTTTATAATAAATGGGCTTTTCAAAATTTAGGATATGATCAAAAATCTTAAATAATTATGTGTTTGGTCATTTTAGAAGAGGCTTCTAATTTCCAGTAGATACTTCATTACTACTGATTTATTAGTAATTTCCTGATATAGTCCAAATACATTTTATATCCTTGTAGGGCTTTTTACATCAGTATAATATCTTTTAGAAAGATGAATTCCTGTGTAGCAAGAAACTTTGAAGTGATGGATTCCTCCTGTTATGACCCATTTTGCATGTAGATTTAAGCCACTGCCAAGACCACATTGGTGGGCTAAGGAAGGGTGAAATATCCACACTTCCCACCCATGGTGAGTCATGTCATGGTGAGGTTCATGAGGGTGGGGAAGGCCTCTAAGTTCTGAGACATCTGAAGGAAAAACACAGTTGAAGTGCAAGTCATTGTCCTACAAACAATACAGAATTTTCAAGGATTCAGCAATCTGTGGTTAGTCCATCTTGAACCCATTATGGAAACTTCCATAAACTAGTATGGTCTTTGCTTATGTAGCATTTTTTAAAAATTATGGTCAAATGTATAATTGTTTGTCTGTGTACTTTGTTTTAATTTTTAGTAAGTAAGCTTTTAAGGTGATCTAGGAAATATGTATTGTAATTTATAGTAGGAGTGTAAAATTCGAAGGACCCTATACTTTACATGAACTGAAATTCCATCTAGAGCAACTCTCCTGCCCACCTGTGACTATGCAGGTGCCTCTCTTTTTCTACTTTTCCTAATCAACCTATCCTTTCAAAATGTAAAGAAGAAATCCCATCTAGAAAATGAATTGAGGGAAAACTGTCAAGTGCACATATTCTATTGATCATGTATCTATAATTCTCTACCAAAATTTAGAAGGTGTGATAATCTATGTTTTCCCCCTAAGTACTTATCCTCAAGAAAAAACCCATAATGATACAATAGAATACAACAAAATAATACAATATAAATTCATATTCATCTTAATTTCAGGACACTTAAATTTTTTCGCCTAAGTGTTATGGGACAGAAATGTGAATTACTTTGTAGGATTAAGATACTTGAGCATAAATTCACCATGAATAACTTATTGAGAACTAACATAAAGTGATTTAAGTATTTCAGACACTAATCCTACCACAGAACCTGTGACATTGAAATAAGATTCTTTGTGGGGTTAAATTTTGGTTCCCCTCCCCCACAAATGGCCTTCCACTTTGAAACAAAATGGAGTTATTAGAACCAAATTTACATTCCTGTCTGGAATAACCAAAGCACAGTTGCTCTTAACGTACTATTGTTTGGTTAGACATCATTTCCTTATGATGTAAGTAAGAAAATATATCCCTGTCCATGTTGAATCTAAGTGGGAGGGATCAAAGTAGACTATGGTGGTGGCCTCGAGTTTTGGTTTTGGGGGCAGTGCGGTAATTACACCTGATGGGGGAGACCTTATACTTCAAAAACACAAACAACAGTGTAAACCAATGTCACCTCAATTATAAAATGAGTCTTTGAGGATCTGTTCTTGCTGTAGGTCGTTAGGCTTAAGTTCACATTTTTTCCAAAACCTATGGGTACTAAGTAAGGATTTACTGTCTATATAATTGTGGTTTTCAAGATAATACACAAATATAATTAAAGAAAGTGACAGTGAGAGACAGGGAAAAGAAATTATTTTAGCCCTAAAATACTGACTCAGCTTAATACCTTGAGATGGGTACTATGCTATAGGCAAGTCTTGTGGATTCCCTGAGAAATGAGAGAATAAGGATCCCAAAGTGGATAAAGTTTGCAGGCCTAACTAAGTGCTGGAGAGAACAATACTGGGTAGAGAAGCCTAAGGGGTTGCAGAGGTTCTATTTTAAGAACTCCAGAGACTGGAAATCAGTGTATGTATGTCAGAAAATCTCTCAGATCAAGGAAACAACCACATGAAGAAAGTAGAATTAGGCTGTCACGAAGGACTAGGAAAGGTTACTGTCCCTGCTACACAGACAGGGAAACCAGAACGGTTAGAGGTTGATAAAGGACACAAAAGAATTGACTGAGTAGTGGCGGAGGTTTATTCCTAGTGTAAGTTCTGTTCCAGTTCTGACTTATAAAAAAAGCTTGAAAGCAAACCTAAAAGGATTGAACAGTTTCCAAGAAGCTTGATTGCATTCCAGAATAAAGTAAAATTGATTTTTCAGAATAAAAACATGCTCCATGAACCCAAGGTGAAATTTGCAGTGTGTGGAGTTTATTGAAAGATTGTTAGGCATACGAAGAGTCAGGAAATATAACTCATGATGAGGAGAATAATAGATCAATTAAAACTTTCTTGAACTGACACAGAGGCTAGCATTAGCAAAGACATGCTAATTATTATTTTATTTTATTTTTTTTTTAAAGATTTATTTATTTATGCATACAAGCACTGGGGTACAGGCCAGAGGTGTAGGGGGGTGAGAGGATTCACCACATAGAGCGGGGAGCAGAACAGACAGATCAACAGAAGCACACTGCTGAGGGGAGCAGCGGGCACAGCAGGAGAGGTCTGCCACACCATGTGGGTTCCCCCCCTGGCCGGCAGCAGGGATCGAACTCGTGCTGCAGTGGCTGCGATTTGCTTCATAGTGCGTTGCTTAACCCACTGCGCCACCAGGGGAGGCCCGCTAATTATTATTTTAATTGTATTCCACAAGTATATAAAAATTTAAATAGACACCTGAAAGTTATTCTGAGAAGCGCATGTCAAACTTTCAGGGATTAAAAGTAATTCTATCATGAAAATTACAATGAATCTCATAGATCTCATAGAAGAAAATTGTTGTGAACTTGATACACCAAATAACCAAAATGAAATGGAAAGGAGAAAATACCTAACAATATGAAGAAGACGTGGGTCAGTAATCATACAGTTTCAAGCAGTGTATAAATATCACCAGAAACCCCAAAGAGAGAAGTTCAAGTAGGAAAAAAGATATGTAAAGAAAAAATATTAAGCTATATCTAAATTTGATAAAAACAATAAATCACAGACTAAAAAATGTAGATAAAACATCAGGGTCAGAAAAATGAAGGATATACTAAGAAATATCATAATTAAATTACTCTAAGTCAGTGATGGAGAAAAACCTAAAAGCAATTGCATGTGGAAAAACAAAAATTTAAAAATAAAGCAAAAGAACGAATGTTATGAACAGAGGGAAAAGAAAACATGAGAGTGGATTTGTCATTGGAAAGTCAAATAAAGAAAAAAATGGAGCAGTATCTTTAAAATAGTGAAAGACAATCTCGTTGATTCAGAATTCTGCATCTAGGGCTTCCTGGTGGCACAGTGTGTTGAGCACCGCTCTGTGAAGCATCCGTGGCACAACAGTGCAAGTTTGATTTCCTACCATGGAGGGACCCACAAGGTGTAGCAGACCTCTCCTGCCTCGCCTGCTGCTCCCCTCAGCAGTGTATTTCAGTCGATCTCCCTGTTCTGCTCCCCACTTTGTCTCTGGTGAATCCTCTCACCTCCCGTAACTCTGACCTAAACCCCAGCTCTTGTATGCATAAATAAATAAATCTTAAAAAAAATTTAAAAAAGAATTTGCATCCAGAAAACACATATTTAATGTAAATATATTTATAGAAAAGACTCAAAACAATTACCTTGCATAGAACTTAAGAAACTAGAGAAGGAAGGAAATTTTACTCAACAGTAAACAAAGAGAGGAAAATAATACAGAAGAGTGCAGAAATCAATGAAATAGAAAACAGAAAAATGATAGGAATATGGATGACATCTCGGCCTCCCTGATGGCGCAGCGGGTTGAGTACCTACTGTGAAGCAGCGTGGCACAGCAGCGTGAGTTTGATCCCCGGCCAGGGAGGGGACCCGTATGACGCAGCAGCAGACCTCTCCTGCTGTGCCCGCTGCTCCCCTCAGCAGTGTACTTCAGTTGATCTGCCTGTTCTGCTCCCCAGTTTGTCTCTGGTGAATTCTCTCACATACACGCACCCTTACTCCCATGCCTCTGGCCTGTACCCCAGCTCTTATGTGCATAAATAAATAAATCTTAAAAAAAAAAGAATATTGATGACTTCTAAAGCTGGGTCTTTGAGAACAATAAATGCATAAACTTTAGCCAAACATATCAAAGAAATAAAAAGAAGACACACAATTGTCATCAGAACTGAGAAAAGTCAAATTTCTACATGTTCTTGAGATAGAAAATTGATAATAGGAGACTATTATCAATAACTTTATGTTAGTAAATTGAAAGATACAGGTTATTAAAGTAGGATACCATTAAAAATTAAATTTTTAATTAAAATATCTTTTAAAGAAAATTATCTGCTGAAGTGTCTCACTGATGAGTTCTACCAAAGTTGAAGAAATGAAAATAATTTAATACAAATTCTTCATAATTGCAAAATTTTAAAAGGGTGACATACTTCTCAACTCATTGTATTAAGCTGACATTATCCTTATAACAATTCTAGACTAAAACATTGGAAGAAAACTGCAGCTAAATAGTTCTCATTAACCTACATGCAAAACTTCTTAATGAAACACCAAATTAGCAAATTGAAGCCAACAATATGTAAACTCACATTATATCATGACCCAAAGGAGTTTACCCCAACCATGAAAAGTTGGTTTGGTATACAAATATCAATACAATATAACCTATAAACAAAAGACCCATGAGTATCTTGATAAATGCAGAATAAAACATCTGACATTATATAGCATCCATTTCTATTAAAAGCTTTAAGCAAAGCAGGAATAGAAAGGGAAATTTTGGGCCTCCCTAGTGGCAGCAGGTTAAGCAATGCACTATGAAGCAAACTGCAGCCACTGCAGCACGAGTTCGATCCCTGCTGCCAGCCAGGGAGGGGACCCACATGGTGTAGCAGACCTCTCCTGCCTTGCCCGCTGCTCCCTTCATCAGTATATTTCAATCCATCTGACTATTCTCCTTCCCACTCTATCTCTGGTGAATCCTCACATCTCTGGCCTGTACTCCAGTGCTTGTATGCATAAATAAATAAATCTTTAAAAAAAATCAGACTTACTAATTAATCTGGCTGATATTATACCACTTCTATATAATGAAGATTTTCTCAAGAACAAAAAAAAATAAGAAAATGCAATGAAATGAAAAAAATCCAGATAGAAAAGAATTTAAACTGACATTATTTTCAGATAATAAAATCTTGTATGTAAAAAAATTAAGAAATCTATAAAAAGGCTACTAGAACTAAGTGATTTTAATAAGATTGTAGAATGTAAGCTCTTCAGTATCAGATATGAATGTGTTTCCATGTTAGTGATGATAAAAAATGAAATTTAAAAATACTGTTAAAATATAAAATACCTTGGGCAAAATATAGTGAAAATGTGAAAGACCTGCATGCCAAAATAATTATGAAACAATCTTGTTGATTGAAAAGAACAAATGAATGAATGAAAGGATTATACAAAGACATTGTTCTGAAATGCCAATCGGTTGATCTATGTGTTCAGAATAATTTCACAGTGAAATCTCCTTGTGGACAATGTGGTAATAGTAGAAACATTTCAGCTCAATTTCACTTTCCAGCTATGGATCCCCTGCTTTCTAAGATGCAATCTAAAGCATGCCTGGACCTGGTATTCTTTATTCACCAAATGTATGTAGTGTTTTCAAAATTTGTTTGGAGATGACCCAGTGGGTAAGCATTCAGAACTACTTTACATAGGACTCATTTTAAGAAACCTACTTATTAAACTTAGATATTTCCTCCTTTATTTGCCCTGTCATTCCATGGGCTGTTGCCAAAACAATTCTAAATTCCAGCATCCAGAATTTTATGTGAAACTTACCTAGGACAAAGGCTGCTTGTATTTTTTTCAATGATCGCTTTCTTTCCTGATCTGGCACATAAAAGATGGAGTATTTTCTCCTTCTATTCCTGAATAATGGATTTTTAAAACATATTAGACATGTCCAACAGAATAAAAAACTAGGGAGTACATAGAGGAATATCTTAGGAATGTCCTTCCAATGAGCACAAAAAAATGAATCAGTTGACACTTTTGTTTTATTAGCATACCCCATCCCATGAGAGGCAACAGTAATAAAACATTTTTTAATATTTACCAGATAAGAAGGGCTACTTGCTTCCACTTCAATGACAGGTTGATAGCTGACTTTTGGAAATGTCTTTCCAGATCCCAGAGCTCAGGCTCAGTGCTCTTCACTTACTCAGAGGACTTTTGGCAGAGAGGTCTATGTGCTTACCTGGCAGGAGGAGAGAGGGTGGGGCTCTTCTTTCATTTAAATTGTGCTTAACTCATTATGAAGGGAAATGAACTACAGAGCATAAAAAAGAAGAAATAGATGCAGAAGCCACAAGAAAGGAAAATAAAACCGGTAAAAACTAGCTTCACCCCAACCTCTAAGGTGAGATTTCATTTTTGTGTACAACCCAAGGACACGAGCCTCCAAATTCCTAGGGAAACTGAACTTGTATTTCAACTTTCTTCTTTGTAGCCCCAGATACAGGCTAATTTTTCCAGCTCAGCTGCCTTTTTGATGCTGTGGACCCTACATTCATGGCTCAGGTTCAGAGAATGCTAGTCGCAATTTCTCTGTGGCTCATCAGTGGATGTAGACATGGGGAGAGAAAGCTGGCCAGCATTCCTCCTGCACTGGACTCTATTTCTCTCCCTTAAGATGGCCCGAGCCATCCTGGCTCGGGACACGTTCACTTTAACCCTGCATTTCAGACAAAAGCAGCCACAGATAATTCCTTCTGCCACCTGCTTTGTATTGGTGACTTGATACACCAATGGCACCACGCCATTCTGCTACCCTGGACAGACTGAAGATAGGGTTCGATTCACAGAGTGTCCAAGAAATACCATAGCTTAGAGTAAGAGGCCAATCCAAGGGAGATCATCTCTAGATGTCAGCTAGGAGATGTGCATTCATATGCAAGTACTATTAAGAGAATTAGTAAGAAGTAAGAAAAGAATTGTGCAAAGGGAATGTGTTTTTTTAAAATTATTATTATTGTTGTTGCTGTTTTATCAAAGTCAGCTTCAAAATTCTTTTCTTTTTAAAAAAGATTTACTTATGCCTACAAGAACTGGGGTATAGGTCAGAGGTGTAGGGGGTGAAAGGATTCATCAGAGACAGTGGGGAGCAGAATAGGCAGATTGACCGAAATACACTGCTGAGTGGAGCAGTGGGCGATGCAGGAGAGGTCTGCTGTGCTATGTGGGTCACCTCCCTGACTGGGGATCAAATTTATGCTGCAGTGGCTGTGGATGCTTCATAACACTGTTCTTAAACCCTTGCACCACCAGGGAGGCCCCTTAGCCTCAAAATTCTACCAGGGGTTGCTAATGCAAATCATACAGAAGTGCTTGTGCTGCTTCAGGGAGAGGGAGCTGCTTTCCTACCTTGTCCATTCAGCTATTGGCTAAGGGGCTGCCTGGTGGAAGCTCAGGGGAGGTGAACTTGCAGGCACTTCTGGACCTGAGAGTAGCACAGGAGATGTCTATAGATCCTCTGCAGATTTCCTAGGGATCCAGTAATTAGAGACGAAGCAGACTAAGGCTGGTGTAAGGAGCCAAGGGGATCTAAGATTATACTGCCCAATGCAGGAATAAATCCTGAATGAGAAGACCACATGTAATTTCAGATTTCTGCAGTCTAAAGCCTGCTTCTCAAACCACAAGAAGTTCCAGGGCAGGTAAATTTGATCACCAAAGAATTTATGTCCTTTTTCTGCAGTGAACCCCTGAGATTAAGTGAGTTCTTTCTGTATTTAGCAAAACTGTATTTCCTCCACCCAAAAATTTAATATTAATAGAGTTGTTTCAGGAATTTACAAACATGGGAGAGATACTAAAATAAGAGCTTATGTAGCTATCAGTTTCAAGTGATATTTTGAGAAGAAATTTAAAGATAAAACTAATGATCTCAGAGTTCTTTTGTTTTTTGGTTTGTTCATTATTAGCTCAAATATTTTGACACAGATGCAAGAGGCAGCATGGAATTTCAGTGATGTCTTATAGGAACTAAACTTACTTAGCACAAGCATTTTAAGGTCTCTAAAATTAGCAGGAGGAAGACATTTATTAAAATCTAAGCAAGTGTGACCAACTATAAATCCATCATGAATAAATATGATCTACATTTTGTAATCTAGTATTGTTCTCAGAGGTTTGGAGCTAATAATACACTTTAAAAAAAAGATTTTATTATGCATATAAGAGCTGGGGTACAGGCCAGAGGTGTGTGTGTAGAGTGAGAGGATTCGAGCGAGAAAATGAGGAGCAGAACAGGCAGATCGACTAAAATACACTGCTGAAGGGAGCAGCGGGCGAGGCAGGAGAGGTCTGCAGCGCCATGTGGGTCCCGTCCCTGGCCAGAGGCTGAACTCTCACTGCAGTGGCTGTGAAAGGCCCCTAGTGTGGAGCTCACCCCCTTGTGCCAGCAGGGAGGCCCTAATCATGCACTTTTTAAATCAAGTATCAGGTGTAAAACAGCAGGGAAAACTGAACAGGGGCTTCTTCACTGGGCATTGTCTTATTAAGTGAATTGATGTATTTAAAAGATTGTGAAATATTGACCTGTTGGTCTCATTTGAAATGCCTTTCATCCTACCTTAATTATATTAACATTATTACCTACTAGGTATTTTGTTAGAATATATATTAGCATTCTTTAGGTAAGAAAAGCCATTCACTCTTCATTCTGTTTGAAATCCCTTTTGATATTATATCGAAAATAGCATACATTACCTAAAATCTTTCATTGTATAAAATAGTACCATAAATTAGGCAATAGTAATCATTTTTACCAGGGGGCTTTAATTCTCAAAATGACTATATAATTCAAAGATTATGCTTTCATTTGTTAGTGAGAGCAGTTTTTCTCTTAAAATTCTGGGCAGATATCCATGAGTTGCTCCTGGTTCCTGTTCTGGGTCAGTGCCAGGAGCTTCTGGCTCCCAGGACCACCTCCATATCATCTATGCTGTCCCATCTTCTTATGCTGAGCCATGTCATTTATCTGGACTTGTTCTACATACTTGGGAAGAGACATAAATGGTCGCAGGTCTCTGATGCTATTTCTGCATTCACCTGTCATCCTTACCTCATTCAACACTTTCACGTCCTCTCTGGGTAACCTTGTTTGATACCTTTCCAGCATTCAAGTAGAGCTAGTTCTCGATGGATCTACTTCATAACAAAAATTAACAAATGAATCCTTGCTGGACTCTAGGTGTGTCTTTGTCCAAATATCAGGGGATCTGTCATAACATCCTGTGATCAGAGCCACTTTTTATGGAAATAAAAGAAGAAATGTATACTTCTGGATATGCCAATATTCTCCTGCTAGATACTTTCAAAACTATTTTATTTTAGGCCAAGATTTCATTTTAACCTCCATTATGCAATTCTTTAGAACTCTCTTTTGTCTACAATGATTGCTTTAGCATTTCCCAAAATTACTGAATTGTGGGGCACCGAGAAAGGCTCTGTGGAGACTTCTCTCTCAGACCTAAGCAAAGGTCTTGGAATGGTCCACCTGGAAGAGCAACTTGGTGTGGCTGAGAGCACTGACTTGAATTTCCTCAAAGGCCCTTTTATTTTTTCCTGTTGAGTAGCTGCCTATGGACGTGGGCAGAGTGTGGGGTGCAAACAACATTCAATCCTGTTGGAAAAGAATTGATTTCTATTGTCATTTAAAGTGAAAACAGGGGCCTCCCTTGTGGCCTAAGAGGTTAAGTCTCAGCACTATGAAGCTGGTCACAGCCACGGCAGCATGAGTTCGATCCCCAGCCAGGTTGCTGACCCACATGGCACAGCAGACTTCTTCTGTCTTGTCTGCTGCTCCCCTCAGCACTGTATTTCAGTCAGTCCTGCTGTTCTGCTCCCCACTCTGTCTCTGGTGAATCCTCTCACCTCCCACCCTGCCTCTGGCCTACAATCCGGTTCTTGTATGCATAAATAAATTTAAAAATCTTAAAAAAAATAAAGTAAAGGCAATACATTGGGTTAGTTTGTAATGATTCAAAGCATTATTAATCTTAATACATATATATTTATTAATTTTAATACACATATACATAAACCTGCATGATGAGTTTTTTTGCTTGTTACATTTTTTAGCTGTTTCAGTAGTAGATTTTGAGGATGAATTAAAGTTTGCTCTAGAATAGCCCAAGATTAGTCTCAACATAGTCAGGAGTTCCATTAATGGAGCTGATTAAACCAGACTCTGTAAAGCTTTCTGGATGGTTTTAAAAGCTCCTGGATTATCATCTTTGCTTTAAATTAGCCTGTCAAGACATTTGGTTCAGCTTCCATTTATTCTGTCTAAATGGCATATATCACATAAATTTCTCCCATGTCAGTGTCTGTTTTGGGGACATTTGGGAGCATTTTAAAAAATGAAGTGCATTAATAAAGGCAAATTTTATTTTTTAACTGTATGCCTTTCTTTGTTCATCTGAGAAACACACACCTGCAATTTAGTATAGATTTGACTTGAATATGTTCACTTCTGGGGACTCCTTTAAATTATAAAAATCCTGTGTCTACATGAATAGATGAGCAGGTTTTTAAAGTGCTTAACGACAATCCCTTATCAACAATAATGTCATAAAAACACAGAACAGCTAGTTGTAATGGGGTTTCCAAGATGGAACTCTAGAATAGAAAACAAAACAAAACAAAACACTAGATTAAAAACTCAGTAAATCTGAACAAAGCATGGACTTTAGTTAATAATAATATATGCATAATGGTTTATTAATTGCTCCAGATGCCATCCTAATGCATGATACTAATAATGAGAGAAACTGGGAATGAGGTATATGGGAACACTCTGTACTATCTTTGTAATTTTTCTTTAACTCTGAAGCTATTGAAAAAAAAAGGTTAATTAAAAAGACTGCCTCACTCAAAGTCACCTTGAGATATCTAAGGATAAGTGCCTTTTCTAGTAGACATATTGCCAAATGTCTTTATTCCCATCTGTATTCAGCATACAGTCGTGAGTTGCTTAGAGAGGAAGATACAGTCTGAGAAATGTGTCCTTGGGGGATAGTGTCACTGCGCAAACCCTACAGAGTGTAGTTACACAAACATAAATGTTGATGCCTATTACACCCTTTGGCTCTGTGGTAAAATCTATTGGGACCACTGTCATTTATGGGTCCGCCATTGACTGGCTTCTCTTTTTTTTTTTAAAGATGTATTTATTTATGCATACAAGAGCTGGGGTACAGGCCAGAGTCGTGGGAGGTGAAAGGATTCACCAGACGGAGCGGGGAGCAGAACAGGCAGACTGACACACACTGTGAAACACACTGCCGAGGGCAGCAGCGGGTGACGCAGGAGAGGTCTGCAGCAGGGATCGAACTCGTGCTGCAGTGGCTGTGGTTTGCTTCATAGTGCGTTGCTTAACCCACTGCGCCACCAGGGAGGCCCATGACTGGCTTCTCTTTAAGTGATACATGGCCACGTTTTGCAATGGATGTTTACATCGGCTGAAGCTTTCACTGCCTTCCTCTTGTATCACTGTGTCTTAGGATCTTGAATTTAGAGCTGGAAATCCCCCCTATCAAGAATAGTTACCTTCTTGGCATCCATGACTCCTGCCCCTTGCTATATGAACTAAATTCATACTTAGATTTATCAGAACGGTTCTCATGGAGTAAATTCTGCTTCCCTGGTTCAAATTCTCAGTTTGATTAATAAGTTCTTTACTCTTGAGACTTCCACTTTCAGTTTATAGGTGCCAATATTTATTTTTTTTTTAAAGATTTATTCACTTATGCTTACAAGCACTGGGGTACAGGCCAGAGGTGTGGGGGGGGGGGTGAGAGG
>JAGFMF010011629.1:11620793-11683517 GCA_019455555.1 Galemys pyrenaicus
TCCCCCCCCTGGCCGGCAGCAGGGATCGAACTCATGCTGCAGTGGCTGCGGTTTGCCTCATAGTGCGTTGCTTAACCCACTGCGCCACCAGGGAGGCCCGTGATTGATCCTCTTTTAAGTTGAGGAAAAATATGACTTAAATTGTTTCTATAACATGCCCAAAGACTGAAGACAATGGCTGGTGAAGCCAGATGCAAAACCAACTGTGCCTTAAAGTGAACAGATTCTAGATGCCTCCACCCTACCAGACCACTGCGTCAGTGTGGAGAGCAGGTCTTCTCCAGTGCCGCAGCTCTGTTATTAAGTCAATGAAAACAGACCTCCTCCCCACACCTACCTTCATATGACACACTCTTTTCGCTCACACTCTTTTCTTATATCTGAGCTAGAGTGGTTTTCTTCGAATCCAATGCCTTTGTTAAGTGAATGAAACAGACAGATAGACACTAGACATCTGGAGGGCTAATGCTGCCCCTCCAGATTTTCAGCTCTTCATTGACTCCTGACCTTGCTGTTCTGCCTGGGTTATATAGAGCACCTTTGCATTCCACTTTCCTCTGTGCTACTGGACTTTTAGACAAATATCAGTGAAAGCTTACTAAGGATATTTTAGTATTTTTAGGGTGGCAAGGAGTAGGATGGTTAAAACTTTTTGTAGCTTTGACTCTACTCTTTAAAATATATCCTTTGAAAACTAGGCTAAGAGCTTTTGTAACAAAACCTCCTAACAAGCTCATGCTGTGCTTTTATCCTTGTAACACAAAGCAGCCTTGGCCATGTTTCCAGCATTCTGATTCCCCACTTCTTTCTCCCCGAAGAATAGAGGGAAGACCTTGTATAGCCATTTCTATGTGAATGTAGATGGTAAGAGCAGTCATCTGTTTCATGCATTCGGGAACTTCTATCAGGTCTATAAATAAGATCCCCACCAGTTCCATTAAATCCAAACTATGAATGGGCCTCTTTATGTCAAGCATTAAGGAAATAGAATTTCCCTGGGTGTGGTAGAGAACACTGATACAATCTTGGAGCAGAAAGTGCTGGTAGATTTCCTATCTGTGCCGTTGACTCCATTTTTTTTTTTTTCCATTTTTTTGGTTTGGAGCAGCATTTAGAAACCAAAAGTTAGACTCTCTTTTTGTCCTTGAAATTTTCTTGATAACAGGAAGAAAGCATTTATTAGCACATTATGTGGAGTGTGAATGTGTACGTATGTTTAAGTATGTGTTTTAGTATAAATTTATCTTATGACTAAAGAAATTTTAATGACCAAATAAGGATGGGAACTGATACAAAATTCTTTTAGACATAGAAGTCTTACCAGATATTATTCTTGAAATATTTCTAAATGGTTTTTCCTAAAACAGTTTAGAAAATCTCCTCAAAGTTAGAACCAAACCAAAGTTAGAATGAGTTTGCAAATATTCACTTCTCCATATTTTTTTCATTTTTGTTTTTTTCATATTTTTTAATGGATCTATATGACTCCCCAAAACATGCTTTAAATTACTTTGACCTTGATTCAAGTTTTGTTAATTAGAATAGCAAATTTTCATCATGATCTCCAAATAAGTAAATAATATAAAAGAATGTAAGCTTATTATTAGGATTAACATAACTTTTCCTGAGTAACATAATAAGCATGTTTGTGTGAGAAAGTTCAGAACGAGTTAGATCCACCAAAGATACAGTCATATTTAGTTTTTCCTAATGAGTCAAGAAAAAGAACATATTACTTCTTAATGGTGTCAAACTACCCGTTGTTTGTTATTGCAAAATTCTTGCCACAGTGATGAGAAATATCAACTCTAGGATCCCAAGTCCACAAGAAAGCTTTGAAACTAGGCTGCTGCTTTAGTTTTTTGTTACTTCAGATCATTAGCACTTATTCCCTCTCATGAGCCACGAGCTGTGTTAGAGCTTTGGATTCCATAAAAGGCATGTAATAATCATCACCTGCCTACAGGCTTTTTCAGTGGAGAGGAAATTAGTTATCGCCTCTCTCCATGAATATCTTTATTTCAGTTTTCACCCTCACAATTATTCATCTGCTTAATAACATGCCATTATTTGATAAAGAATTCACATTTGAATTCATTAGTTGAAGAAATTTTTCCATCTTCTCCTCTTTCCAGGATTTTATAATATTGGGATCTGCTGGAATAAAAGAAAAACTCTTTTAATGCCACTTAAGTTTTGCAAGTACATTTCATGGTGCTTGAGATCATATAATATTCGCTCTGTTTTGCTATATTTAAGTCCATGGTTATATTATGTAAGTATATTCAAGCATTGTTTTCATTGTCTATATTTGCTCTTTTTTTTCTTGTTTTAGCTAATGCTTTCATTAAATAATAACAAGTCTGAACATGATAATGCCCTGAAACACACCTACTGATTAACCACAAATAGCAGTTGAAATAATTATGAATATTTAGGTGAAAAAGTTAACCCATGTGCCTTAAACAAATATATCGATATGTCTGTGAGTACTGCAATGAAATTTTTTAGTTCCCAAAAGAAAAGGTAGATTTCCTGCTTTATTATTGAAACTGAGCTTTATTTGAATCAATTATTCATTAATGACTAGGTTGTCAGATATAATGATCTATAGCAATTAGGAGAACTATCAGGATTTATAGAAATTGTCCGTGTTCCATAAAGTGACACTCCCTTTACTAGTGCTGGGAGGTTAGGAACATAATTCCCTTCACATGTGGTGCATTTTTCCTGTGTTGAATTTTTAGTGCACCAGATACAAATGGAGTTAGCTTGCATTAACATGCTCCTTAAATATTATTGCTCCACATCACCATATGATAAAAACTAATCTCCCTTTTTACAGAGCACATGGGCGTTATTCTATGGAAAGCAGCTGTGGCTAATTCAGTCATATCTAAGAGTAACTTCCACCTGTCAAATGTATTTGGATCCATTTATTCTCTATAGTTAGAACATTCTATTGGTTGATTTTTTTGGGGGGGCTATTTAAAGCTCTACTTTTACCTTTATGGAAACTAGATTATTAAAATCATAGTTTTAAAATATTATTAAAATAATTTTAATAATGATATATTCATTATTAAAAGCATTTATCAGCTGCTTTTTCAAGGGAAACAATACCATTTTATAGAGATGAATTTGTAAATGAATGTGTGTGCAGGCATTTGTGTTTATATTTGTAAATTAGCATGGAAATGAATTATTTAAAAATTACTAAAACCCACCTGTTATCACTATTATGAGTCATTCAAAAGCAAGAAAAATACAATTAAGCAATTAGTCAAGAAAACTAAAAATAAATTCAAATTTTAAGGGAAGAAGCAGAATTATCTCCACTTTTAAATGACAGGATACTATATATAGAAAACCACAAAGACACACAAAACTGTTAGAATTAATACAGGAATTCATCAAATTTGCAAAAAATAAAATCTACATAAAAATCTGTTGCATATCTACATACCAACAATGAGTAATTTGAAATTTAGAAAACAGTCCCAATTACATAACATTAAAAAGAATAAAATAATTATGGATAGCCTTAACCAAAGAGGTGAGAGACTAAATGCCCAAGGGAAGATAGATGGTTGGTAAATGTGTTACACAAACACACATATACGAACTCACACAGCTATAAAGAAAGGATGAACTGATGGCATCTGTCCATTTGTGATAATATGGATGGAACTGGAAAGGATAATGTTAAGCAAAATAGCTCAGAGAAAGAAAAATACAGGATGGTTTCACTTATATGTGGAATATAGAGAAACATAACTCATGGTCCATCAAAACAAAGCCAATAATAAACTCTTAACATCTGACTGCAAAACCAAGGCAAATAGAGGGGGATCACAGTAGGGAGGGAAGAGGGATGGGAGGAGCCCAATAGAACATGGTGGAGGTTGGTTTGGCACTTACGGTGGGCAGGGTATGAAAGTCTACTTTTGTAGATGTTTGAACCTATAATACATGGAGCTAATACAATCCACTTTACCTCAACACACACAATTTTGAAAGGAAAAAAAAAAAGATTTGTCTACTGAAGACTACACAATATTGCTGAAAAAAATTGAAGCCACTAAGTTAATGGAAAGCTATCTTGTTTTGTGGATTAGATGACAGTACTATTTAAATGTTCCTACTATACCAAGCTATCTACAGTTTCAATAGCACACTTGTCAAAATTCCAATGGCATTTTTGGACAGAAACACACAAAAAAATTCTAAAATTCCTAATGACCACAAAAAGACTTAGAAAACCCAAAACACACACACACAAAAGGAGGTGAAGAAATGACACTTCTTGTTTTCAAAATATATTACAAAGCCACAGTAGAGTGGTATAAGACTGACATAAAAACAAACAGAGCTTACTGGAAAAAAAGATCATGTCTAGAAATAAACCCAACTATATATGGTCAACTGGTCTTTGAAATATGAGAGTTAAGAATGCACACTAGGGAAAGGATACCTAGTGTTTCATCGCTGGGCCTAGTGTAGAGCAGCCCTACTTGAAGGTGAACAGTTAAATTACAGGATATCCCTCCTAGTCATCTATTCAAAATCATCATGATAATCCATAAAGAAACTAACAAAAAGAAAGGAAAGAGCCTTCAGGCTCTCTTTTAGTAGTCAATCATGATGAAGCAAAGGAAGGGAGCCTCCCTGGGTGGAGAGAATGATCATGGTCAATTTCCAGCTCACAGGGGACTTACACCCTTCGGATACTGGCAGAGAAACAAGTGAGGACTTACCACTTTCAACAAAGCTTATGTCACGATCTGCAGAGGAAACAAAGGTCCCTACTATATGGAAACAGAAAGAGTTGAATGACCCTGGGCCTGAAGTTCAAAGCAATATCACTGGACTGTTTTCTAAAGAAAATTAGGCAAGCTCTGAATGGCATAGCTCATTTATTTACTTCTCTATTAGTGATCATCAAACGTGAATGCATTTATATATCATTTGAAATAGCCCTCACATATCATTAAGTCATGCAGAGTCCTCATACTTATACCACAACTGAATCTGACTTAAGTGTCGGAGTAAACATGTTTGAGCTTTTCGCTCTATAAAAATGATGCATTCATACTCAGCCATTCTTCCTGAGTGTGGTCTTAGTGGGGTTACTGTACTCTTTGGCCTAGCCAAGAAACACACTCTCTTCTTTCTCTAATATCTTCTCATGTTTGCAAGGTCACTGTGCCAGTCTTTATGTTTACTTCATTTTTCTCTAACATCTACTGGTTTTCCATCAGTCTATAAACATCCATCATCCTCCATCTTAGTACTTCACACCTTTATTTTCCTTCCACCCTTTAGCTTACTCCCAATCTATCTTTCCATTTGTCCTTAAAAAAATTGTCAGTGCTTTTTGCTTTTACTCTTTTCCAGCCATTCCTCATCCCTTTCTATTTGACTTATGCCAATATCTCCTCTGAAACTTCTCTCACTAATGGGATGTGTTAGTTCTATGTCAACACTTCACTGGATTTTTATATCCAGCTTAATGGACTTCTTATTTATCTCTTCCCTTTGCTTGTAACACTTTGTTGGCCTCCTTACATTTAACAAAAATGTTTTTGCTTCTGTATTTTCCAGGGAAAGAGTCATTCTTTCTGAGAGTCTTAGGCCATATTGCCTTCCTGCCACACAATTATTCAGTATTGGGTAAACTTTTAAGCTTGTTTTCTTTTCTCGTTTTAAACCTATTTCCATGCAGTCTGATCCTCTTGTATAAATACTCTATCAAGTAGATGCCAACAAATCCCGAATGCCCATTCTTCACTATGACCATTTTTCTTAGCTCTGGACCTTTATGTCTAGATGCCTGCTTGACATCTTAACAAAAGCATCTTAAAGACACTCAAAATAATTTATTCAAAGCTAGATTCTCTATCTCTTCTGCTTCATAACCATCATATTTAATATTTTGTTTCTCATTGTAAGATACATAGGTGCATGCTGATCAGGCCAGAGTTCTGGAATTCATTCTTTACTTCTCTAGTAATATCACATTCTATAAACAATTAACAGGTACTATTAACCTATTATATATATGTTTATTTTTATTAAAGATTTACTTTATTTATGCATACAAGACTGGGGTCTAGGCCAGAGGTGTGGGAGGTAAGAAGACTCACCAGACACAGAGTGGAGAGGCATTATAGGAGAGGCCTGCTACTACACCTGTATCACCTCCCTGACCAGGGGTCGAACTCATGCTGTGCAGCAGTGACTGGTGGTAGCTTGATAGTGCTGAGACTTTAAGCCCTGTGCCACTAGGGAGGCCCTATCATCTATTCTTAATTTCCCATTTATCTTGATGCTCGCTCAGTCCATCATGGTACATGTGCACCAACTTCATTTGTTTCCAGGACTATTTCAAAACTATTTCCAAACTGATTACCTTATGTCAATGCATATCATCTTTCAACTTATTCTCTGTACTTCTGACCACTGATCTTAGAATATGAAATTTGCTGATATCACTCTCTTGCTTTGAAAAAGTCATGGATGCAAGTGTGAGAAGACCCAGACTGACGTGAGGTGCTGAGGACAGTGTAATCAGAGAGCATGTGCTATCCTCTCTAAAGGGGCAGCCTATCTGGGTGCATTTTGGTGGATTGTTTCACTGGAGAATCGAAGGGTCAGTGTTTCTTAGCCATCCATGCTTTTTGAGAGAGGCTTTACTTACTTTCTTTTTAAAAGTATGTTTAACAACTGAATTCCCCAGTGAATTCTAGACATCATGAAGACTGGGGTCTCATCTACTGTTATTGCCTAGCGTATAATAGGTTGTGTGAAAATTTACTGAAAATGTAAATAAATGCATGAATAAAAATAAGAAGAAGGAGAAAGTAAATTGTTCTTCCTATGAAGGGCACAGGAAAAGCGTGTGTGTGTGTGTGTGTGTGTGTGTGACAGAGAGAGAGAGAGAGAGAGAGAGAGAGAACATTAATTAACAAAGCCTAATATTAAGGAATGAACTAGACTGACTCAGTTGTACATTGTCAGGATATGTATTTCCTAAATACATAAAGAAGAGCAAATGCAAATGTACATTTGTTTGAAGTCACAGACATTGTTAAGAGACTGTTGAGCCATGTGGTATTGCTGTGGTATGGTCAGGAGAGATACAGAGGGCAAGAATAGTGTCACCTAGTGAAGAATGAAATCATGGAATATACTATGTCCCAGAATTTTTACTTGATGAGACATGTTAGAGAATCAAAGATTTGTATTTTAGAGAAAATAATTTTACAACATACTATGAAGAATGAATTCTAGGAGGAAGCAGCTGGGAAAAGAAATTCCAGTTAAGGGACAATTACAATAACTCAGGTAGAAGCTGACAAACGTATAAATTGAAAAAACAAGATAAGCAGAGCATTTTAAAGAAAAATATAAGTGGAATCAACAATTCCATTTGCTGCTCCTCAATAAATACTGAATTTTGTTGCCTGTATGGATTTTCTCAGACTATTCTCTGGGCTTGTACTGCATTTCTCTCACCCATGATGAACAACGGGTAGAACTTTGTCCTTTAAAACCTTGCTTCTCAAAATGTAATTTTAGGCCCAAGAGTAATGACCCCAGCTACAAATGTATTAGAAATGCAGAATCTTAGATCCCGTCTACATCTAGTGAACTAGAATCAGCTTATTAACACAATCCTCAGGGAATTCCTCGTCACACAAGATTTTTGACGAGCTCTATTTAAATCCTAGTTTAAACGTTACATCATCCAAAAAAGCTTTCTGGATTTTCTGTTTCTCCAGTCCATTTTCTGTTTCTTACTTGTATGCTTACAGTTTCCATGTGTAGGCTTACTTTTGTCATGTTTCTTTATGCATGTGTCTTTTGGCCTTCTCTCAGCTCTAAGAGATAGGGACAGTTTTCTCTTATCTTGGGATAATGAAGCCCACAGCTCCAGTGCAGGACTTATTTCACTCTAGATTTTTCCCACAAGAAGAGACAGTGACTTCTCTTGCTTCTATTGTTGGTCAAATGGTGTCTCTGGGCCTCAGGGTAATACATGTTGTTAATTTCAAAGATCCCTCTGTCTATCTCATAATAATTGTTAGTTGGCTCCAGTAAAACATTACCCATAGTTAATTAGTGTTAAAGTCCTAAATTTTTGTTTGGCAATGTTAAAACGCAACATCTATTTATTTAATAAACAAAGCCTGTGGATAACCAACTGATAGACTTTTTAGCATTATTACCACTCAGCATTTTGTTGAGTTTTAATAATAACCATTTGAAAGTGATGTTGTGAAAGCAATGAGTAGGTCTCCCATGAAAGAATCACTGCATTTCTTGTGACCTGTATTACTGTCTAGCTGTTACAGTTTTGTGTGATAGTGCCATTTTAATTTTTGTATCTTCATTTTCTGCCTAGAACTTAAGGATAAAAGAAATTTATAGACTAGTTATTTGTGATTAACCCTACAAAAAATTCCTTTCTTGGAAGACAATTTGAATTAAGTTTCTTAAAAATGGGTCACTTAAAACATTATTCTCTTTTAAGCAGCTGAATGTACTGGAGTGGTTAGGACTATGTGTTTTCGATAAAGGAAACACTCTTTCTAAAATAACATGCACTTAACAGCTGGAAAAGAAATAGTGAAGCGTTAAACTGGCCATTATGCTTAAAGAATAATTTGGCTAAAATCCTCCCTTCCCATTTAAAGCTCTTTGAATTTATGTACTATACTTATGCTCTGTTAACATCCATTTGTCTTTTTTTCATTTATAATTCAGGTTCAATAATTGATATAAATTTAAGACTCTCCACATGTAAAAAATGTTAATACAGGTTAATATTTTCAGTTTACATGAGAAGTGGTAGTAACAATATTTCAGAAATTACAAATAAATTATTAATAAGTGTTAATATTTTCAGTTTACATGAGAAGTGGCAGTAACGATATTTCAGAAATTACAAATAATGAGATATTTTAGAAAGCACCAGTAGGTATTTTCCAGGTTAGTAAGGTGTATTTTCAGATTTTAATTAGTCTTCTAGTTTTGTTGTGAGGTTTCTTTAAAAAAATTGTGATGTATCTTTCGGTGACATTTTAAGTTGAGGAACGAGATGAAAAGTAAAATGATGATGAAAAGAAAAAACATAATAGCTTGTTTGCATACTGGACACTCTAAGGTTATTCAACTGTCTTGCCCTTTGGCCAAGGGGAAGTAAAGACCGAGGTCTAACAACTCAGCTGACTGAGTGACAGAGTCAGGTTAGTAAAATTTCAGACTTTTTCCTTCCTGCCCTTCTCTTCTCTGCCCTCTTCCTCCTCCTCCTCTTCCTCTTTCTTCCCACCTCCCTCTCCTCCACCTGCTCCTCTCTATCCCATCTCTCTCTTTAGAG
The DNA here is from genome assembly GCA_019455555.1 of Galemys pyrenaicus. Classification (NCBI taxonomy): domain Eukaryota; kingdom Metazoa; phylum Chordata; class Mammalia; order Eulipotyphla; family Talpidae; genus Galemys; species Galemys pyrenaicus. The sequence goes on from JAGFMF010011629.1 coordinate 11,630,176, forward strand.
AATGAGGAAGGACTAACAGGAGGGGGGAGAAAGAGTAGGTCTAATTACACAGTAATTGTGTTTCGGTAGAGTTGTCAGCAGAGCTGGCAGGGTATAGAAACGTCTGCTGTTGGTGAGTCCGAGAGACCCCTGGTAGAACAAGAAGACCCAATACTTGGCAGTGCAGTCATTTTCTACAGCAATTCTGAAACAAAGTCTAAGTGCATCACTCCTTTTTAAAGACTCACAAACATGGTTGCTCAGCTCCAAACCTTTCCCTGCAGTCTCCTTGCTTAGGACCTCAGAGGCAGAATTCAGACTATGGCACTGTGCAGAGAGATGTCCTCTGTCCAGATTGGGGGATTCTGTAACTCAGGGGGCAGAGCTTGGGCCTTTCTTGTACAGGCCACACTGAGGACAATGATCCTGGCTGCTCTATAGGCCTAACTGATACCAAATACTGTGTAAAGCCCACGAGGTTTGCTCTTACAAAGCTGAGTTTATACTTGATAAGTGCAGGACTTACATTTATTCCTTAATACCTCTCTGTGCCCTTTCCGTTCCCATGATTCCCTTGTGGTATGGGTTTGGAATGTAAAATCACAAAACTTTTATTGCAAACTGAACCATTTATTTGGGCCTAGAAATGTGTTTTCCTCTAGTGTGGACATAGCCAAAAAAAGCCTGAGCAAAAGCATTTAATTGAGTGCTGCAGTGAGGACACACCCAAGAATTATAGCATTTATGTGATTTCCCCCTTTCTTGAGGAGGGTAATATCCTCTAAGACTTATTAACGCCCACGTCTGCCTTCCAAGGTAGTTATTTGGTGATAAACATATTTTGTGTTTATACTATGGAGTACTGATGAAATCCTTCTAATCATTTCATTGTGTGCCATTATATCTATGGAGATAATTCTTGTGTGTTGTTGCTTAAAATGCACAAGCTTCCAAACAGAGCTGTTTTTTAGGAAAACAGTTCAAGCATTGAAGTACTGTGAGAAATGTTACTTCTTTGGCACGTTGGCCTTTCTGTGTTGAATGTCTGCCATGTGCATTGTTATGCTATCAAATCCTATCATTCTCCCATGCTCAAAAATCACTCAGACATCAAATAAAGTAATTTGGCAAACTCAACTTATGTATCCTATGAATTAAATCAGTTTCCACAATCAATGATTTGAAAGGGCACTTAAAAAAATATTTCATTTTCATTAACATTTAAAACTATTTCCTTTTCATCAGGGAGAAGGAAGAACACCATACTTTCTAGACTTAAGTAAATAAATAAACTTTCAGCGTATATAATTTAGAGTTGTTCCAATTCAATTTCTTTTTTTATAGGTCATATTTAACTTTATAGCAATAGAATTTTCTGTATATTTTTTTCAATCCTAATTTTTAAAAATAATATGAACCAAATTTCAAATCGTTTTGCACTGGAATGATTAGAAAAAGGAGACAGTGTGCCAAATAAAATACAATGTGCTCAGTTAAATATGAAATTCAAATAAACAGCTTTTTTAGCATAAATATCTTCCATGCACTATGTGAGACTGACTGAAAAAAAGTTGTCATTTATGAAGTTCTGATTTAACTGAGCTTTCTAAATGTATATTCATTAATTCTGATAACCCTAAAAGGGAGATAAGACAAATGGTGAGGGGAAAAAGCAAGGTATTAACAAATTTCTGGAAAGTGTACTTGCAACTTAGATTAGAACTCTAATTGTATTATCTCCTAAAAAACGAACATTAGTTCCTGTGGGTGAGATAAAAATTCTGCTGGAATTTGTATAGAAAGAGACAGAGAAGGAGGAACTTGCCTAAATTAACAAGTGGTACATTTAAAACCATTAGTGGTGACCATTGCCAGTTTGTTCTCAACAACTGTCCACCCCTCACCATCAGTAAGGAAATCTCACCCACTAGAAGGTCATTGCCATATACGAGACAGTTGTTCATCTGCAACATTCTTCATCCACCAAAAAATCATGATAAGACCATGTTGCTATACAGACTTGTTCAAACACATTTTTAGGACAATGTAAATGGGCACTGTTCAGATTGAGGACTTGGGAGTAAGAAAAAAATAGGCACAGGATATTATTTTAAATTGTTTATTTTGAAAGGTATTGAGTCACCTGTTTAAAGAAACAAAGTGAAAAATGCTTCTTTTTATCAGTTTATTATCCATAACCAGGAAAAAATACATATTCAAGTCTTGCTTGCAAATGTGTACAGGTGGAGGTCCTGAAATACATTTATTTATATATAAAATGTATTTTATATAAGCGTATATATATTTATATGTAAATGATATGTATATATGCATGTAGTAAGGAAGGAAATTAAAGAACTTACACTAGTAGTTCTAATGTGACTACTTTTAGATATGAATATTAATATCGATATTGACAATACTTCTATTGATTGTGCTATAGTCATTATTTTATGTATTATTTTATTAGGATTGATAAAGTTTTGTTACTAATTTCGTATCCTAAGTCTTTTTTTAATTCTCTAATAATAATAACAGTTAATATTATATGAAAGCTATTGTATAAGCATTTGACCTTAAACTCTTAAAATATCTCCCTTGGGGTATATTTTGTACTATTTTATTCTCCTTGTTGTAAACGTAAGTAAACTAAAAACTAGTGGGTTCATTGATTGCGTCAGAAGAGGGTCCTTGCTTTACGGCCTGGAAAATAAGCTGTAAGTTAACCCACAATAACAGTGTACCCAAAGGGTCCTATGGCTTGAGGTGAAACTAGAACACCTGTTGGGCAGCAGGGACCATCACAGAACAGTGGAGGGGTTCATGCTTCATTAAGCAAGTGGTATTGGATGGAGACAAATGCCTGGAGGTTGCCGTCCTAGGCAGGAAGCTGCCTTACAAACCATTGCTCTGCTGCCTAGTCAGAGCCCTGGGACTGGGAGAAGCTCAGGGCTCTGGAGGCTCCCAAGTTGATGGAGGTGAAATATGTATGGAGGTGCCATGGCTCCCATTGGGCTGATCCCCAGTGAAAGGAATAGGGACAGTGCGCTGATAGCATGCCCCTCCACTTCCCCTCCTATGTGACTGACATGTCGCTCACTAACAGCAGAGTCTGGAGAGACTTTTTAAAAAATATATATTTATTGTATCATCCCTCATATTTGTATAATATATGACTTCCCCGTAAAATTCCCACCACCAACTCACCCATGCACCACCACCACAGTCCCTTGTGCTCTTCCCACCCATCCTGATCCTTCTTCCTCCTCCTCCCCTACAGAATGTCTTTGACCTATATTTGCCTCATGATTTTGACTTTTACTTTATTATAGTTACTTCCCCCACCCTCCCAATCTTTATTTGGTTTCTTTACATTTCTCCCATAAGTGAAACCTTTCAATATTTTTCTTTTTCTTTCTGGTTTATTCCACTGAGCATAATCCCTTCAAGTTCCTTCCATGTTGCTGTGAATTGCACAAGTTTATGCTTTTTGATTGTTGAGTAATATTCCATTGTGTATACCACATCTTATTGATCCAGTCATCTATTTTTGGGTATTTGGGTTGTCTGCACAGCTTACCTATTGTAAGTTGGGCTGCAGTAAACAAAGGGGTGCAGGTGTCCTTTTGAATTAATGTTTTTGTGTCCTTTGGTAGTCACCTAGGAGTGGATTTGCTAGACCATATGGAAGTTCCATTTTTAGTAGTTTGAGGAACTGAGTCTTTTGTGTAGTGGATTCAGTCCGGTATTCACAGTCACATAGCTAATAAGGGGAAGAACCTGGGCCTCCCTGACAGCACAAAGGGTTAAAAGTCTTAGCATCACCAAACTACCTACAGCCACTGCAGCACAGTTGGATCCCCAGCCAGGGAGCTGACCCACATGGCACAGCAGATCTCTCCTGTTTCACCCACTGCTCCCCTCAGCAGTTTATTTCAGCAGATCGGCCCATTCTCTTTCTCACTCTGTCTCTCGTGTATCCTTTCACCCCATACACTTCTGGCCTGCACCCCAGCTCTTCTATGCATAAATAAATGAATCTTTAAATAAAAAGGGGGAATAAATATGTTACAACATAAGCATCCTCTTTCTCACTATTTTATTGTCCTACTATTACTAATGTTTTAACTGCATTAACCATTCTGATTGAGCAGTACCTGTATCAAAACAATAATTTTAATAGCTTTTCTGATTTAAATTTACATTTACTTCATTTTTATGTTTGAGGTGACACTTTCTGACTTGAAGTTAATTGGAAGTCCTGGTGTAACTTTGACTAGTGTTATTTATGAGGATGACTTTACCAACATCTGGAATGCTAAATGCAAAGTTACCATTGTGGAGTACGAGCTATTAATAGGCATCTGGATCTGGTCAACAAGCTACTTTTTTTTAATTTAAAGATTTATTTTTTATTATGCATACAAAAAACTGGGTACAGGCCAGAGGTTCAGTGGGTAAGAGGATTCATCAGAGACAGAGCAGGGAACAGAACAGGTGGATCTAGTGAAACACATTGCTCAGGAGAGCAGTGAGTGAGGCAGGAGAGGTCTGCTGAGCCATGTGGGTCACTTCCCTGGCCAGGGATCAAACTCATACAGCAGTGGCTGTAGATAGCTTTATGGTGCTGAGATGTTAACCACTGTGCCTCAGGAAGAATCAACAAGCTATTTTTTTAGCTGTGTTATTTATATTTTTTATTGTGGTAACATTGGTTTACAGCACTGTATGTGTTAGGGATATAGGCTCCCACATCTTCAGATGTGTGTTAATACACCACACTCAACACCAAGCACCCATAACCCACCCATAGTTCATAGAACCCCCACCATTCTTGAACCCTTCCCTTTGACTCTCCCCTTCTGGCAGTCTCATTTCTACGTCTGATTTCTAGGGTTTGTTTTGGCTTACTTTTGTCTGTTCCTTTATTTCTTTGTATTACAAATTTAAGTGAAATCATCATGTATTGTCTTCTTCCCTTCTGAGTTATGTGACAGCATAACCTCAGTCAGTTCTATCCATTACTATACAATAACAGATTATTATACAATTATTATATATTATATATATTATACAATAAAGAATTAGTATACAATTCTTTTTTGCAACTCATAATATTCTGATGTATATATTTGCCACAGCACTTTATCCATCCTCACTCCCTGGACACTTAAGTTATTTCAATAACTTCGCTATTGTAAATAACGCTGTAAAGAGGGCCTCCCTGGAGGCACAGTGAGTTGGCGCTGCACTGTGAAGCATCTACGGCACAGCAGCATGAGTTTGATCCCCCTCCAGGGAGGGGACCCACATGGCACAGGAAACCTCTCCTGCCTTGCCCGCTACTCCCCTCAGGAGTGTATTTCAGTCGATCTGCCTATTGTGTTCTCTCTGTCTCTGGTGAATCCTCTTACCTCCTGTGATTCTGGCCTGTATCTCAGCTCTTGTATACATAAATAAAATTTTCTTAAAAAATGCTGCAAAGAACATAGGAATGCATATATCCCTTCAAATCCGTGCTTTTATACTCTTTTCTTTCCAAGGATTGAAATTATTGGATCACATGGTAGATATATTTTTAATATTTTTGAGAAACAGCCACACACTCTTTCTCACAGGGGTTGGACCAGTCTATATTCCCATCAAGAGCAAGTGAGGGGTCCTTTGTTTTCTTGCCAATATTTGTTTTGTTTATTTATTTATTTTTTTATGGAGCATTCAGTGGTGTGACCTGATATCTTATTTTGGTTGTGATTTGCATTTCCCTGATGATAAGTGATGATGAACATTGTTTATTTCATGTGGCTACTGAACACGCTTTCGGCTACAGAGCTGTAGGTCAGGTCCTCGCCATGAGACCTGTGTGTGCTCTGGATTCAGCTGCTTTGCTTGACTCCTCCCCAGGTTCCTCATCTGCAAAGTGAGCACCATGAGGCCAGTCAGGTAACACTGTCATCAGGCTTACTCAGCAGGTTTTTAACAAAGAAGACATGTTGGACACATGAGGCTTATTTTTATTAAGTGAAGCCCATTAAAAAAATAGCTTGTTGACCAAACACATGAAACTTGGAAATGAAGTCCATTCGTTTTTCTATTTTCTTCAGCGATAACAAAATAAACTTTTGGACAGTGTTTTGCCCTGCAGTGGGGTGGGTTGGCAAATGCTCAGTAATGGAACCACTCAGCAGTATTCAGAGGAAAGCTCTGGCGTACCTGGACAGTAATATTTTTGTTACACAAATGTGCTTAATTGGGATTTTCACTTTGAAAATACCAAGCTTTTTCCTTGTTTTCTTTTGCAAGAAACATGTTAATTTTATCATTTAAATTTTGACTATTATTTTTGTTACTGAAATTAAAATAAAGGCAGTTCAAGTTGCAGATTTCTAACCAAGCTCCCATATTAAGCAGTGCTACACTCCAGCTTTCACTGCTCATCAGACATACTGTGTGTATACAAGGTTGTGGAACTGGAGGAAAAGATTGTGTTTTCATTTAACGTATCAAAGATATTTTCTGAGTAGACCTTTGTGGACATCAAAATGTTTGGGATGATTTGAGCACACATTTTACTGAATAACATGCTATTAAAAAAAAAAAAAAAACTTCTCTCAGTAATTGAAACTACTGATCAGTTTGTTGATGTAGATTAAAATATGAAGTAAAAAATTCTAATCCAAATATATGGTGAGTTTTTCTAATCTACCAGAACAGGGGAATACATGAAAAAAATCCTCCATGAGAGCACAGATGAATATTTTAATTATTTATGAGAGTCTCTAAGGGAAATAAATAAAAACAAAACATGGAAATAGGTTATTTACCTCCTCTCGAGACGCGACTTTGTGTACAGTCACAAAAATGGTCCTAGAGTAGCTCACATCACTCATGTAATTTTATTGTTTTTTTACAGGACAGAAACAAGTTTAAAATATTTCACTTATTTTAGTAAGAAAAAGAGTAGGTCAGGCCATTTTTATAATGGAACATTATTTTGTATCCTTTCTTAGAAATGTGCAACTCTCTGAATGTCATTACGCCTCAAGCTCCTACAGCACCAACTGTTCTTTGCTTTTCTGACAACTTATCTAGAATGTTCTTTATTTATTATCTTAGTGCGTTTTCAACAATTACTGATAAGTTGAGTGTAGTTTTCCACAGTGGAAGTATTATTTTAAGTAAGGCTTTGGTTAATTTTTGGTTGTTATTCCCTTTATGAATTCCTAATATCAGTCTGTGTTAAACATGACTTATTGTACCAATTCTAAGGCACATGTTGAGCTGGTTCTTATCTCCCAGGCTCAACAATTACTGGAGATACTGACATTTGTCATTTTTTCTTAAGTCTTAAAGATTTTTAACAATTTATTTTAATGAATTTATAATTTCTTGAAGTATCACTTTGTTGCACAACATTAGGTATGTTTCAGGTGAACATGGCTGAGAATCAATGTGTATATACTGCATTAAGTTAAATGCTAAATGTCCAATCCTAACCTTTTACTTTTGCATATCCATGGACCTGTTGCTCCCCATTCATTTCTGGGACACAAGAAATAGCTGAAATATCAGTTTCGCCTTTTAAAAATAAATATGTTTAGCATTTCCAATTTAACAAAATCATAAAACTGAGTAGTTTTGCTACAGGGCAGGGAGAGGGGCACCCCAGTACCCCTGAACCTGTCCATTCTAAATAGGTTCTGGCAACTGCTGCATCAAGACAAAATAGAAAGGAACTTGAGTGCAATTAGTGTCCAACAAAGAAAAGACAAATAATCTAAGTTCCAAATCAAGCACCTGAAGTTGCCCATCCCCTCATGGGTAAATGTCCAGTTTGGTCCAAAGCAAGGCCTGCCTCAAGTCTAAGGCACCTTCTGGTGGGACCCATAGGAAAGGGGCAAAAGGGTCCCCACATGTCAGGAAGGGAAAAAGCAAAATCAAAGTCAAGATAAAAGCTGCCATTGTCAGTCTCCCCATGGGTCTCACCCACATCTGTTTCAACCAGTCCAGGACCAAGAATCAGGCCCAGCTTCTTCACATGTCTCTCTGCTCTTTGTACCTCCTCTAGGTCTCCTCTCTCTCTCCATCCTTCTTCCTCCTTCTCCCAGTCTCCTCTCCAGCTTCTTCCCCTCCCTGCTCAGTTCTACCCTCCTTTTGGGTGGGCCAGGGAACCTGGAACCTCTCCTTTCCCTGGGGACCACCCTCTAACAGGTCTACTTGATAGTAAGGCTTAAGTTTCAGGTGTTTTGAGTTTATGTATTTATTGATAGAAGTCACACAATTCTGATCTTGACTTGTTATAGGATAAAGGAATATTTAGATGCAAAACTTGGTTCAAAAGTCAGCACATCTGGTGTATTGAATTCCCACTTAGCATCTTTTCCAGCCTAGAAAGTGAACATTTACATTTTTCCTGGTACCTTTGCTGCTAGGGTTTGAGAAGGAAATAACATTCTCCATCTGGATTTGGTGCTCCCTGATTCTAGGTGCCAAGTCTGTGGATGGTCATTACAAGAGGGTTATCATTATTATTATCTTTTGAAATATTTATTTTTGTGTACAAGAACTGGGGTTCAGACAAGAGGCACAAGGGTACAGACAAGGGGTGAGGGTGTGTGAGAGGATTCACCAGAGACAGAATGGGGAACAGGCAGATTGACTCAAAAAAAAGCTGCTGAGGAGAGCAGTGGATGAGATAGGAGAGGTCTGCTGCGCCATGTGGGTCCCCTCGCAGGCTGGGGAGCAAACTCACTGCAGTGGTTGCGGATGCTTGATAGTGCTGTGCTTAACCCCTTGTGCCACTAGGGGGGCCCCACAAGATGCTTATTGACTGTACTGAAAATGCTGTTCCATGGCAATCAGACCTGGTCCATGGAGGATAATTCTCTGAGCTGCTTTCCTGGGCATTATGGAAAAGGTCCCAAACTCCTGTCCTTCCAGTGATTTGTAGACACCTAACCCACTTTATTACTTATATTTACTTAAACTACAACTAGGTGACTTTTTCCTTACCACTAAGTGCTGAAAAATTCAGGTGAATTACTTTGTACTCCTTTTGTGTATGACTTTCAAAAAAATAATTATAAGTGGGTAGATAGGAATGTTGAAAAGCCAAAGTCTTAAAAGTGAGAGGTTGCTTTCTTTTTATTATACCTATGTGTGCTAAAACAATGCAGTTTGTGTTTTGCACTGTAAATCCCAAAATGTGTTATATTATTTCTGTCAACTCAGGTTGCCAACATAAAGCCAATATAAGCTGGTTTTACAGGAGTTTATATATAATCTTTAACAGCTGGGCTTGAAAATAATTCAGGTTTTAAAGTTGGAAATATCTTCTATTTTACTAGGTAAAGAAATAAAAATCTGAGAGGAAGGATTAGGTGATGTAATTTCTTCTGTTTGATACTAAAATTTCATAAGACTATATTTGAGAAATATAAAAATATTGCTGAGTTGCACATTTTAGGACTTTAAGAAGTGTAGGTGACAGAATGCATTTTATGGACATTTTTTTCTGCCTTGTAAAAATAGCATTACATATATGTTTAATTCTATATAACAATGAGCTTACTTTCTCTCTACTTTTTATAACCCTAATGGTTTACTACTTCAGGCATTAAATCAAGAATTGAATATGTTGAGTGAAGGAAAAAAAATGCATTTCAAAAGCATCTTTCTTCAAGGAAATATTTGGTAGATTCCCACATGTCTACTGAAATAAAAACCAGTGAATGCTGTGTATGTATATCACAATATTCTGTTTAAGACTTTGGCAACAAAATTAAGTGTGTCATTCTGTCTTGAAAGTCAACTATGTGTTTATGAGGGGAGGGAAATATTTCTAGAAATTACTTTTTGCAAGGTTGAGAAGCTTTTGAATTTAGATCAAGTAGTACTAATTAAAATAGAATGATTTTCAGTACAAGTGGTGAATTGCATTTGATTTTATGTGCACTGAAGTATAGGTATAATTAGTCATCTCCTAGTGTCAGCCATTTTGATGTAGATTTGATATTTTAAATAAATTAATGCAAATTTAATTTCAGTGGACACAAAATCTGCGTGGGCCTTGTGCAGTTATGGGGTGAATCAGGATTGTGTATGAGGAGGATCAATTTAGCCTTTGTGACTAAACACAGGGGTTCTGCAGATCCAATATCTGGGTTCAAATCCTGACATGACTTAGGACTCATCATTAAATGTTCAGTTTCTTCCCCCTGCCCCATAAAATGGGAATTATATTTGTATCTAAATCATGAGATTGATATGAGAATCAATTGGGATGAATGATGAATCATGAATGCTGTTAGTTCAGACTGTTTCAAATAAAGGAAATCCGTACTGTTAAAGGATTCTAAGACTGGGATATATTCTCCCAATATATAGATTGATACAAATAACAACTAGCTATATAATATAAAATATACATTGAGTTTTAATATAAGAAGTAGCCCTTTAACATGCTGCTTCCACTCAATGCAGCTTTATTAACGAGCAGTGGACCTTATACACACTAGCACATTTCTGTATATTCTCTTGATGTGTACACATAACCAGCAATAGATATACACCTTGCCACCTCCACACTCCTGCCCTTCAGGCGGAGTGCCTATTTTAAGATTTGCAGTCAGGCTAAGGCAGCAAGGATGCTAGTGAAGGGATTTCAGTGGGTGCTGGAGTAAAGGTCAGCAAGCAGCTTTGCATACCCTCTGTGCTCAGGGGCTCCCTCTGTTGTGTGCATGGAGGAATTTGTGCCACTGAAAATTTATGAAGGAGGGCTCTTAGCCAATGGCTTAGAATCTCTGCCTCTGATCTCACACCTTCAGGAGAAGTATATAGCTTTAGTCTGAATGGCAATCCTTGGATGTGATGCTGTTGTGTAGAAGATAATCCAAGTACCAGTCTCTGGTATTGTTGACCAGAGTCTCATTATTTACTTGAAAAACTGAGCATGCTTTCTGAAATAAAAAGACTAGTTGATGGTCCAGTTGTTTTAGGTTCATGCAAGTGAATTGTATTGATTGCAAATTCATACCTTTATCCAAAATGTGTGTTTAAAATGACAAAGAATTACATTATGCAAAGAATGGAAATCACACATGGAAAAATCACAAATGAAAATCCAGAGCCTTTTCCAAGTTGAGTGATGACATTAACATCAATTTTTCATTCTCTTCTCAGTTATTTGTTCTATTATCAACTTGAGAGACTTCAGAATTCATTATATTTCTTATTTCAAAACTTCTTCACCTCCTGTCATCACTGGCATTCCCCTTAGGGCATAATTTAGAGCTATATTTTGTCATCTCTTAGAACTTCGCCATTCAATTATTTGAATGATGAATTTTAAGTAGAAATGTTAGCTCCCTTACTTTTAGTTTCTACTCAAATGTCACTTTAATATTCTTTAACCACATTACATGAAATAATAACTCCCCACCCACAGAATTTCTTATCCCTTTTTTCTATCTCTTGCCCTGTGTCATCTATAATTTTCTTTAAAATCGTCTTGCCCTGTGTCATCAGAGGTATTGTTTTCTAATTCTCCTCACTAAATATATGAGCTCATCAAAGATGAATGATTGCTGTTTGCTTTTTAAAGTTATCTGTGCTCCCAAGTGCCTATACAAAGTACACAGGTGGTGCTCAATAAAGATTTTCAAATAATGATTGGTGTTACTTTGTCATATGGCATGCTCAAATGAAAAAGTGAGTAAATGTAGAATAAAAATTCAAGGAAAATATACCAAATCGAGGAGCCACACTTAAATGTACTGCAGAGAAGTAATCTGCTTCATAAATATGTCTGTATCTTCTCTATCCTCCTTGAATCGATCTAACTCTCTCTCTGTGTGTACAACTGTTTAGGCTAGAAGTCATTCTAGCTTCTCTTTCTCCTACCTTCATGGAATCCATAAATATATTCTTCTGGTTCCATCTTCAAAATATAACTACAGTCGAATCCAATCAATTCTTAGCACCACCATTACTTTTTTTTTTTTAATTTATTTATTTATGCACACAAGAGCTGGGGTACAGGCCAGAGTTGTGGGAGGTGAGAGGATTCACCTGACAGAGTGGGGAGCAGAACAGGCAGATGGACTGAAACACACTGCTGAGGGGAGCAGCGGGCGAGGCAGGAGAGGTCTGCTGCGCCATGTGGGTCCTCTCTCTGGCCGGCAGCAGGGATCGAACTCGTGCTGCAGTGGCTGCAGTTTGCTTCATAGTGTCTTGCTTAACCCACTGCGCCACCAGGGAGGTCCCAGCACCACCATTACTTTTGCTAAACTTTTTAAAGTTAAAATATAAAATATATCTTAAAGTAAACATAAATATCCTTTAAAAGAGCATATGTGGATTTTAATTTTGTAGATATATTTAAGAGTTCTCTCAATTTGGAGAGATATACCTATTTATGTGTGTGTATACATACGTATGCACATATTTGTTTCTTAATTTGGGCCTCTATTTCCAGTTATTTTACAAAAAAACAGAGAAGTTACACAGTTCTGAACAGATAAAACCAGCTTTGACCATATTAATCAGTTTTGACCAGAACCAGCTCTGACTGGTTCTGACCATTTCTGTTTGGATCAAACCTATACTGACTAGATGAGACTGATTTGAACTGATTCTGATCAATTCTAAGAAAAGCCAAATCTAACCATAAATGATTCAAAGTGGTTAAAGCCAGTAAAGCCAATTTCAAACTGATTCTGAATGGATAAAGCTGGTTCAACCCTTTTCTCTCTGGTCTTACTGGTTTTGTCCAATTCAGAGTAGTCCAAACACTTCAAACCAGATCTGATTGGATAAAACCAGTTCAAATGTGTCCTGACTGGCTCAAACCAGTTCTGAAAAGCTCAAACCCATTCTCAGAAGTTAGAATGATTCAAACCAGTTCTGACCAGAGAAAGCTGCTTCAAATTGGCTCTGACAGGATAAAAGTGGTTCAGACTGGATTAAACCAGTTCAAAATGTCCCTTACTGGATCAAACTGGTTCAAACTGATTCTAACCACATTAAAGCACATCAAACTGACTCAAAACAGGTCAGACTTGTTCAAACCAGATAAAGTCAGATTAAGCCAGATAAAAGAGTTCCAAACCAGATCATATAGACACAAACCTGTTCTGTTTGGTCTTAACCAGATCAAAGCATTTCTGACTAAATAAAACTGTCTGAGATTGGTTCAAACTGGTTCTGACCAGATAAAAGCATTTCAAACCACGTCTAGCCCAATATAACAGGATAAAACCAGTTCTAACTGGTTAAAAGCCATTCAGACCAGTTCTGCCAGAGAAATCCTGTCCTCCTAGCTCTATCTGTTTCCAACCTGTTCTGACTGGAACTCAGAAGAGGCTTTGAAAAGCTGTTTGGGTCATTATTTACATATGGTCATGGGTACAAGAAGGGAAAAATTTAATATCAGTTATGACAAAAATGTTGAAAGAGAACACTCCCATTGTGGAAAAAACATAAGAGGAAGTATGCAAATATAATCCATATTGTTAGTTGTTAAAACTTCTTTAAAGAAAAAAGAAGAAAATTCAGAGAATAGCTGTGTATTATATTGGAACTTTTGCGGGAAAGAACATTGGTGTCTTTCAATAGCTCATGCTGTTCTGAAACTCCATACTTGATTTATATAAAAGATAAAGCATAAACTGGAGTTAAGTGGATTCAAATTGCACTAGGAATTTTTGCCAAGCAAAGCAGTAAAGAAATTTTAAAGCTCTTCAATGTTCTGGCTTCATTCCATTTGATTATATTGAAAAATAACAGACAGCTTTCAGTCTTAGAAGATGACCACTTGAACATGGGTTGTCTTAATAATTTAGAATAGCACTGGCTTAGTGCATTTATATGTTCCTTTTGGGTTTTCAATTTTTATAAACTTACAAATCTTAAATTTATTATTTTTTTACCACTATTATTATAATGTTAGCAGAGAAGTCACGTGTCTTTCTGCTCTGGATACTAGGAGTTACCATCCTATTAACATGTTTTAATTAATTCCTTAGTGACTTCTCTTTAACCTGGATTTCCTACATAGCTACCGGCCACTAAGAAGAACCTGAAATATAGGCTGAAATGTAGGTAGTTTATTTTGGCTTGTGACCTGGGAAAATAGAAGGAGAGGAGTAAAAATCAAACCAGAAGACATTCTGGAATTAATTTGATACCACTTTGCGTAACTGGACTTGGAAGCTGCCAGGTAATTCTGTGCTGCCATTTAGAATGTGCCTTGATATGATCCACTCAAGGAATTGTCCGCTCAGTTGCTGCTGAAATAAGGGAGCATTAGCCCGTGGTCATCTCCTTTCATTTATCAGAAGTTGACCCACAGGATATTAGCTCTCTGAGAGCTCAGATTGCTACAAGGGCAAAAGGTAACAGAGAGACCACATTGCTGGGATGATGCCAGATTTAACTGGTGTTCACATACACGGAATGGAGGAAAAGGTGATCCACATGGACATGTTACAAGGCAGGATGAGGGCTACCCTGGGACCCCCCAAACCTGCTCGCTATCAACAGTTTCTTGCATCTGTCACATAAACACAAATTATACTCTAATATGTGAGACCTTTAATGGAATGGAAGTTTAATCCAATTAGTGTGCAACAAAGAGAAGGGAAAGACTAGAGAAAATAGTTTCCAAATCAAGCACCCAAACTTAACCATCCCCTCATAGGTAATTGTCCAGCCAAACAGGGTTGGCCTAAACCAGACCACTGAGGCCCAAAAGCCTAAAGCACCTTCTGGTGTGGACCCATAAGAAAGCAGCAGAGGGACAAGCACATCTGGGACAGAAGGAGCAAAATCAAAATCAAGACAAAAGCTTCCATTGTTAACCTCTCCGTGGGTCTCTCACCCGCATCCTTCCATGTCTCCCATGTCCCTGGTACAAGTCCACGGCTGAGAAGCAAGCACAGCCTCCTCATGTCTCTACTCCATGTGCCTCCTCCAGGTTTCCTTTCTCTCCACCCCTCTTTTCTTCACTTAGCCTCCTCTCTAGCTTCTCTTCCTCCCTGCTCTGCTCCACCATTCCTTGGGTGGGGCAGGGGGTCTGGAACCTCCCCTTTCTTGCGGACCACCCTGTTATAGACATGGGCAGAACACCAGAGGTGTTTAATACAGCCTGCTCTCTGGAGAAGAAACAATAAAATGCAGTACTCAAGTCATATTATTTCTATCTTATACTGATTAACAGTGAATGTTGTATAATGGTTTTAATTCTTGAGAGCTTTGTCTATAAGGGATGTGTTGAGGTTCAGGAGGAAATTCCTACACCCCATCTTGGATCTTCCATGCTAGATTAAAATCAGACAGATTACTAGAAGAAAACATCACAATTTAATAATGTGTGTAGAACTTACGTGGATATAAATTCTAAAGGAAAATGAGGTGAATCAGAAAAATTATCCTGAACTCTGGATGCATTTAGGGACTGGTGTCAAGGAGAAAGAGGGGACACATGACAGCTAAGAAGACAGTGGCCTCACCTCTACTCTGAGAGTAAAGATGAGATTGCTACAGAGGACATATTCTCTGATAAACCTACACCCTGAAGATAACCTCCAAACTACTTTCTTCTAGGTTCTAAGAAGGGGAGAATTGATTGCTTCTCCCACTAGGAAAAATAACAAAGGAAAAATGTACACTAATTTTTTTAAAAAGATTTATTTAAATTTTTTTAAAAGATTTATTTAAAGAGCTGGGGTTCAGACCAGAGTCACAGGAGGTAAGAGGATTAACCAGAGACAGAGTGGGGAGCAGAACAGGCAGATCGATGGAAATACACTGATGAGGGAGCCGTGGGCAAGGCAGGAGAGGTTTCCTGCGCCATGTGGATGCCTTCCCTGGCTAGGGATCAAACTCGTGCTGCTGTGACATGGCTGCTTCACAGTGCAGAGCTCGACCCCCTGCATCACCAGGGTGGCCCAGTATACTACTCTTAACTTAAAATAATTTGCATTTTTAAAGTAATGGCAATAGACTTCCTGAGGCCCACTGGGTCTTCATTGACTTTGGATTCTCCATAATGAGGTGACTCTTTCTGGAAGAGTCTTAACCCTGAGCCTGTTGAGATAAAAGCCTATCGAATCTTTCTGGGGAAACTGACACCAAGATGGAAGAGTCACATGTCCTACTCTTTTATGTGATGAGAATTTAGCAATTATTTCTTACTCTTTATTAAAATTGTCACAGAATTGCTTCTGGGTACTTACTGTTTACCCCTCTTAAAAAGAAGGAAACTTTCAAGTAACTACTTGGTTAGTCTCTTTGTCACGTTGCCCTTAAGTTGAAGATATACAAACCACCCCCCCACCCCCACCCCCTCACCCCCCTACCCCCGCCTTTAGTTGTTGTTGTCACACCAAAGCACCTCCCACGCAGCAGTGTTTCAGATGGAGAAGGTTATGTTACAATACTTCCCACAGAAGAAAAATACCAGAGGACAATCTCAGCATTGTCAGGCACTCCATGGCCAAAGTCTTCATGTTAATTGCTTCTGCTCTGCAAGCCTCTCAGACTCTTGAACTCCACCCTATTGATGCAAAATTTCCAAATATTTTTGCTTTAGCGTTATAATTTCACTTTACTTCTTTTAAATGTCTCACCTTTCAATTATTTTTTATTTAGCTAAAAAAACCAAGATGTTTTTTTTTTTCTCAAATATATATCATGTGAACATCTGGTAGTAAGAGTTGAGAAATTCCCATTAGTGACCAGACTACCAGGACTGTCACATCATACTAGTTTCTTCACCATAATGGGATCGCCATAGATGAAATAAGAATGAAAGATGTGGTCAACTTTCATGTTTCCCTACAAGTGGATTTTTTGCAGACCTCCTGGTTGAAGGGGAGGACCTTACAATATGATCCCAGGGAACAAAGACATGACTCAAGGGCCCTCACACGCTACGCGATACCATAGAACTTTACCTGTCACTTCTAGAAAACAGTGTCAATGGAAACTCTAGTTTTTCTGTCTCCTTTTCTTGTCACGAGAAAATAAATACTGTCCTTTGTAGGGTCCATCTTGGACCATTTGGTCCATCCTTTAATTTGGTCCAGACACCCACCAAGAGAAGGGATTCATTAAGGTTGGTTACAGTCACATAGTTTACAATTAAACATTCAAAAGATGGCCTTTTTAGGATTCCATTAAAACCTTAAAATGAAATATAAATAGATTAATTACTGTTCAGTAAAATATTTTCTTCTTTGTACAACTTTTTATAAAAAAATGTTTTCTGTTTCACCAGTTGAATACTTAAACTTTAATAATAACATACATTCTATATCATTGGAAAAATCATTCATTTAAAAAAGACAATTATATTCTAAAATTACTTCATTTATTTCATATTCCTATATTTTGATACACTCATTAGGTTTTGGCTATTAAGGTTACCAAAGAAATATTAATACCGAAGAAATACCATTTCAGATATTTGTCAAAATATCAAAAACAAAACAAAATATTATTTGGAAGTGTTGTTCAGTCCCAAAGTCTATAAAAATATATCTGACAGCAGAGTCCATAAAATAATATATTGAGTTTTTTGAATTTATTAATGTGTCAGTTATTTATATAAATAGAACATTCTGGGGTACAATTCACACTTCCATACATCTGTATGCTTCACTCACCCTCCACCAAAACTCCTGTGAAATGCCCTATGCTTTCTTTTCTTTATCCTTCTTCCTTTTCCATGTATTTGCTCTGTTAATCATTACATTTTTCACTTAGTCTAGGAATAATTTTTGCTGTGCTTTGCCAATGTATTTTCTTTGGTTGTTTATATTCCACAAATAAATGAAAACACTGGGTATCTGTGTTTCTCTTCCTGACTTACTTAACTCAGTGTAATCACCTCAAGATCTATCCATTTTGTCTCCAAAGGCCCTGCTTCATCACTTTAATAGCTGAATATATTTTCCACAATTTCTTTATCCAGTTGTCTATCATGGAGGACTCAGTTTAGTTCCATGACTTGGCTTTTTTTTTAAATTTCTTTATCTGTATATATTTGACATCAGTTGTGGTCCCTATGGGTTTCCCACCATCATTTCACCAGTGCACCATCACCTCGGTCCCTTGTGCTCTTTCTGCGCTCAACCCATTCCCTCCCTTCCTCTCCCCACTAAGTGTTCCAGATTTGTCCTTTTCTTTTTGTCTTTGTTGTAGTTTTTTTTTATTATTGTTATTCTTTTCCTCCATTGCTTATTTGGTTCCCTTATATTCCTCCTAGGAGGGAAAACATCCAGTATTTTCATGACTTGGCTTTTGGAGATAATGCTGGTGACAGAGCCCATAAATCTCAGCATCTGAATTAGTTGCGGATTCATTGGTACTTTGTATTTTGTTTATATAGTTCTGTTTTTTCTTCTTGATCTCCATTGTTATATACTTGCTACAGATCTAATTCAAATGCTACTTCATCTATTTAATATTTTCTTTTGACAATTAGCTAAATGCATTATTCCTTGTGTGTGTTTTCATGTTTGAATTTCTGATATACATCATCTTGTAAATTGTTCACAGATTCCCTCCCCCATTCAGAAGTGTGAATTTTTAGAAAACAGGGTCTGTGGAATTTATCTTACTGAATTTTATAAAAAATTTTTTTAAAGATGTATTTATTTATGCATACAAGCACTGGGGCACAGACCAGATGTGTCGGGGGGGCGAGAGGATTCACCACAGAGAGCGGGGAGCAGAACAGGCAGATAACAGAAGTACACTGCTGAGGGGAGCAGCGGGCACAGCAGGAGAGGTCTCTGCGCCATGTGGGTCCCCTCCCTGGCCGGCAGCAGGGATCGAACTCATGCTGCAAGTGGCTGCGGTCTGCTTCATAGTGCGCTGCTTAACCCACTGCGCCACCAGGGAGGCCCGAATTTTATAAAATTTAATAAATGTGTGTATATTAGTATTTACAAGTCCATACATATTCAATAAATAAATATTTAATGATTGGCTAGGAGTCTCTTTGCAGATGCTCCAAACACTCTTTATCCCATCTTGAAACCAAAATCTTTGTAAATTTCGGTGCACACAGTCTACTTTCAGGACTGCAGTGTTTAGGGAGGACCTGACTGGAGATTCCCCAGTCTTTCTTCCTGCTAGAAATCTCCTGTCTTGAAGCCTTTTTCACTCAAGTCCTTCTATTTTGTGTTGTAAAACAATTTGATAAAATAGTGAAGTATCTTAAGCGCTGATCTGCAGTGATACTATCTTTACCCAATCAGTTCCAAAAACACCAAAATCTTAACAAAAGAAAAAATGAAAAGAAAATGGGAATATAAGATGTATCCTTCAGACATTGTTTTTGGCATGCAAAGGAAATTATTTAGGCTGATGTGATTTAAATCACTCCTACTTTCATTTAAGTTCTCCTTTCCAATCCTGTGGTCTAGTTGTTCTTAAGAAAAATTTGCTGAAGGCATAAATACATAAATGTCTACAGAGATAAGGACAACTTTTAATATGTTTAAAAGTTCTGGTAACAGGGCCAGGATCCAACTTGCCGTTGTTGCCATAATTCAAATGTGATTCTCAATCTCAAAACTGGTATGGGAAAGTTGGACAAACTTCAATCCTTGGAAAATATATCTTTAGACTTAAGAAAACAATATTATTCCCAGAATGTCTGGTCAATATTAAGAGAGTTGACTTACTTCAAGGCACTCAAGAACAGCTTCGTAAGTGAATGAGAAATAATCCAATAATAATGTATTTTTTGATAAAAACATCCAGTTGATGTAATAATTTGGTTTTTCTATGATACTAGAGTCCTGCATTTTCCCAGTCAGTACCCATTAAAGATTTTGTTGATATGACCAATATATATTTTAATCATTTGGGTGCTCTCTGAAGAAATAGAGAAATATGGTGAAAGCACAACTTTAATGCTTAGTCAAGTATTTAGCTCAAGTGAACTATATGTAATATGTCTATAGAGTCATATGTGAATTTTGCTCTTTTGATTGCATTTTTTATTTTATTTTATTTTTTTAAAGATTTATTTATTTATGTACACAAGGGCTGGGGTACAGGCCAGAGTCCAGGGCGGTGAGAGGATTCACCAGAGACAGAGCGGGGAGCAGAACAGGCAGACTGACTGAAACACACTGCTGAGGGGAGCAGCGGGCACAGCAGGAGAGGTCTGCTGCACCATATGGGTCCCCTCCCCGGCCAGCAGCAGGGATCGAACTCGTGCTGAAGTGGCTGCGGTTTGCTTCATAGTGCGTTGCTTAACCTGCTGCGCCACCAGGGAGGGCCCTGATTGCATTTTTTAAAGATGTATTTATTTATGCATATAAGAATTGGGATATAGCCAGAGGTGTGGGGGTGAGAGAATTCACCAGCGACAGAGTAGGGAACAGAACAGGCAGACTGACTGAAGTTGTTCACTGCTGAGGGGAGCAGCAGGCGAGTCAGGGGAGGGTGTTTGTGCCATGTGGGTCACCTCTCTGGCCTGGAATTGAACTCATGCTGCATTGACTGTGGATTCTTCATGATGCTGTGCTTAACCCCTTGTGCCACCAGGGAGGCCCCTCTTTTGATTGCATTTTACTAGAATAAGATTTGATGCTAAGATACATGAATCCTGAATGAAGAAAAGCAACCAGATAGTTTAATAAGTCTGTAGCTACTATCAGGGTATTATTTTGCTACTTTTGCTTCCAAAAGAAGTTATGTTATCACTAAATGTAGTTGAGTATCTATCATTCTGTCTAATTGACTATATCTTTTACTTACCCAGCTCATTGAAGCAACTATCTTATAAGTGACTGCATTTATTTGACTCCATGTACTTTTATTTTTGTTATTGTTTTATTGTTTAGTTTGAAAGCTCTTGGTGTTTTTTTTTTAAAGATTTATTTATTTTTGCATACAGGAGCTGGGGTACAGGCCAGAGGTGTGGGCGGTGAGAGGATCCACCAGAGGCAGAGTGGGGAGCAGAACAGGCAGACTGACCGAAACACTCTACTGAGGGGAGCAGCAGGCAAGGCAGGAGAGGTCTGCTGTGCCTTACGGGGCCCCTTCCCAGCCGGCAGCAGGGATTGAACTCATGCTTCAGTGGCTGCAGTTTGCTTCACAGTGCGTTGCTTAACCCACTGCACCACCAGGGAGGCCCTAATTTGAAAGCTTTTTGAATGTTCACACATGTTCCTGTGTGCATTTAGGAATGATATATTTGTTAGGTTGAATAATTTTATAAGCTCCCTTTTAATCATATTTTTATTTATTTATTTAAACTTTATATTGTTCCCTGAGAAAGAGACAGTTGTTTTTTCTAGATCTTAATATTAGTAAAAACCAAGGAGAATGGACTCTTAAAGCTATTGCATTTATTTTATTTTTAAAAACAAACAAAAAGAACAAGTAAACATGGTTTCAAAAAGTTATTTTACTGTAAGTGCTTCTTGATTCAGCTATG
The DNA here is from genome assembly GCA_019455555.1 of Galemys pyrenaicus. Lineage (NCBI taxonomy): Eukaryota > Metazoa > Chordata > Mammalia > Eulipotyphla > Talpidae > Galemys > Galemys pyrenaicus. The sequence continues at coordinate 11,651,615 of JAGFMF010011629.1, forward strand.
TAAAATATAAGCATCTCAAGTACTATATGTAATATCTCTATAGATTCATATGTGAATTTTGTTGTTTGATTACATTTTTGAAAAGATTTATTTACTTATGCAAATAAGAACTGGGATACAGGCCAATATAAACAGCTGATTCTTTATGGAGGATATAAAACAATGATAGTAAATTTAGGCTGCTGCTTACAGAAGCTAATAATTTACTTGCTAGGGTTCTCAAATGACTGCATTTGGATTTTTTCTTTTTTTTTTTTTTTGCATTTGGACTTTAAGTTCATTCAAAAGGAGTCACCCAAACACCAACCTGAACTGACTGCATAAAGTTTTCCTCCATATTTACTATCAAGAGTACAGAAATATTTATAATAACCATTATAGAAACAACCTAAATGCCCCAAAACAGATGAGTGAATCAAGAAAATGTGTGTGTATAATGGAATATTGCTCAGTGATCAAAAAGATAAACTTACGACATTTGCAGTAACATTGATAGAGAGCTAGAAGTGATTCTTCTAAGCGAAATAAGTTAGAAGGAGAAAGAGAAATACTGGATAGTGTCACTCATATATGGAATATGGAGAAAGCAAACAAAGGGTTAAATAAAGACAAACTTTAAAACCAACTCTTAAAGGTTGATCATAGATCTGAGTCATGCTGGAGGGGAAGGAAGAGCCCAGTGGACTATGGTGGAAGACTATGGGTGGTTGGGAGGTGGGACAGTTTCAGTGAATGTATCTGAAAGGAGAAATCCTATACCATCAAAGTATTAACAATGATATCAAACAATGGTACTTTATTAAATTAATTTTTAAAAATACAATTCTTTTAGTGAACTTTAATAAATAAAATGATATGATGCTTCTTATTTTGGAAAGTTAAATAGCACATTAGAAACTTTAGTTTATATGTTGAAAAGATATATGCATGCTACAATATATTGAATAAGATTGGAAACATTTAAGAGTGCAAGTGACTTCATTACTGAAGTTCAGACAATTCCACAGATACAGATAATATAATATCTACAGGTACAGGTAAAATAATCAACTCTAGTTAATTAGGAAAAGAACATTTCCAGTTAATGGATGGTAACAATAAATTTTATCAAAAATATTTAGATTTTTATATAGAATGAGGTCCCAAAGTCTGAAGAAATTATCTATTAAATTATTAGAGAATTTTTTTCATCAGTATAGTTTATGGAATGATCTATGTGTATTTGGCACAAAGTATAAATTTAAGGCTTCTAAAATGACTCTCCTCACAAATATTTTGTTTTCGGAGGTCACATCTCTTGGGTAATGACTAATTTTCTCCTGGTGATTAGTAATCACAATTATGTGGATTGTGAATTCTCCATGACTTTTTCTCCTGCTGAATGAAATAACATATTTCAAAATTGGGATGCTAGGACATTTGGTTCTTCTAAGTCACACTTTTCTCCCCAGTAAATAAAGGAGCCGATTCATGGACTCATATTACTCTATAAGGTTATATAAAGTTCTTTGTAATAAGAAAGTCCCAGAATGTAAGCAAACTATTATGTTTGTGTTTTCTTTGTCTAAAGTGATTACAACTTGAAAAATTGTTTTCCAGTGGCTTCAGCTATGTAAACAGCTGGAGATTACATTTTCATTTAATCATCCACACATCTGTATCAAACATCTGGATGTTTGAATCAATTGTTTTTTTTTTTTCTTGATCCAGTTTTTATCCAGCTGTTTGGTGCAATAACGATCTCATCTGTCAAGTACATCAAATCTGCACTCTTATCGCTCTCTGCACATATGGTACTAACATAATTTTAGGCAACTTCTCTGTAGGCAGAAGCCACTTTCTGGGTCTGTTTTGAAATCTTGAACTAATGTGTAGTTAAGAAAAATGTGCAGACAGAAATGTACTGAATAAGGAAATAATAATACACTTATAATGAATTCCTTTCCTCCTGTGCCTCAGGCTCTACATGATGTGAATCTGGCCACGGCCTGTGTGCTGTTGTGTTTGCTTTGTGATCCATTAGCTCTTACATGCTGGGGATGAAACTGAACTTTTCAGAGTCTACACATCTACAAAATGCAAGGACAATAAAGTTCATTTTTTTTTATTGTTTTAAAAAAGTAAACTGAGAACTCGCCTCTTAACACCTTTTTAAGTATTGCTAACCTTAAGCACAATATGCAGTGTTAACTGTAAGCGTAACTACAAACAGATCTCTAGAAATTTTTCATCTTGGATAACCGAAACTCTATAATCATTGCAAAGCAACTTTAAAGGGATTTTTAAAAACCTTCTGAATTTCATTTCTGAAATTTACACACAAATGTTTAAACCAACAGTTAATCCAATATTTACTAATTTTGTGTATATACACACACACATAAGTTGATACTGTTCAAAACAAATGAGAAATAAGACCTTTTAGAGATAAGGATGTCTTAAATTATAAAAACTGACTTTTTTTTAAAGCAAATACAGAGAATAGTACAATACAGGCAGAAGTGTGTGGTTTTATTAACCAGGAGATGATGCAATTTCCAAATCCATAATGCAGACAGCTTGTAGCGCTTCAATGACTAGAGATCTTGTTTACAAATATATTCTCTGCTTGCCAAGTTGGAGAGGGAAATGACATCCCACTTCTATTTAGTTGTGGTAGATAAATGCATAAGATTAGAACTTTAGGGAAAAGCAATACAATAGATTTTCTATTTATCATATTTACTGTTTTGATATATTCATATATGTAAATATATCAAGGTAGCAAATCGATGGAGGAGAAGTTCTCTCTCTCTCCTTCATGCACGCACACATACATGCACATACTAGCAATTGGAACAGAATTGAACTTTGATTTTCTACTTCTATAACTTCCCAAAACTTCCCTCTGCTCACTCAGAGTTCTATAATTTAAAGAATAATTTTCTTTGGAATAAGATAGGATGGGTAAGAACAGTAGAACAGTAAGAAGCAGTATGGTTTAGTGACAAGGAGCAGATTCCCTTGCACCCTATAATCTAGAGAAGAATTTTGACATCATTTCTTAACTATGTGACCACCATGAAAGTCATTTATTCTTCTTGTCCCTTAGTTCCCCATGTTAATTATGGATAACAATGAAAATGGTATTGTTGCAAAGGTAGATGAGTTACGAATGTTTAGTAGTTAGGGCAGTTCTATCCTTGAGAGAGCAATCAATATGTGTTGGTCTTTAGTATGGTATCAGATGTATTCAGTAGGATGAAAGAAATATTAATAGAGGAAGGAAAACGAATCTTTTGCTATAATGGTTATTGATCAGGATAAGCAGCTCTATTTTGGGGAAATATTCATTGCGTACACATAAACTGGGAAACTGTGGTCCACAAAATCTATCCAATTTTACATTATTAAATATCTATTTACTTCCCAAACTGATAATTTTATTTTTAGCAAAGGAGTCTAATATAGATATAATAGCTGCTTGAGTTTTAATATATGGCTAAGTTAAAAACATTTGAAACAAGTACAATAAGAAGTTTGGGTGAGGTCTACTTTGAAGTTTGAGGCTGTATCTCAATGTTCTACTACATGAAAGATGGCACAGAATTATTGGCAAGTAGTTTCTAGTCTCTAGAAAAAAACTGACAAGGTAAAGCTAATTTTCAACCAATATATGACATAGTTTGCAAATAGGACCAAGTGATTGAGCCCAAGCAGAGAAACTTAAGGAGGTATTCAGCCCTGTAAATATAGTTATGGTTGAATTTAAAAAAGGGAAAGTACTAAAAAGTCTTTAGAAGAGATAATATTATCATCTAATTCTACACATTATTTGCAATTAAATGATATTACATTGAAGTCTATTATTTCAAGATGGCATTAGTATATTGCAAACCCTTTCAGAGGAGACATTTAAGGAAATTAAGAAAGGATGATAAGATCAAGATTCTACCCAATAGTTATCACTCTGCTTGAGCTACCCTTTCTGTACCTCTCCCCTACTTATACACTTATATTATCCTCAAGTTTGAACTCAGTTCATTTCCTGAACTCCAATTGCTATTGCTAATATCACCTTATATCTAATTGAATCACTTCATTGGGCCTATTATAAAAAACAGAGCAGAAATAGCATTTTGGTAAACAAATCTCCATAACAATGAAAGTAATTTCACTATCTGAAGAATGTCCCACTGTAACCCAAGGTCATCTCAACTTTTTCTGTTTTATTTCATTCCACATAGTCTGTCTTAGTGATTGTTGAAAATAAAATCAATGTTCAAGGAAAATGATATGCATTCTGGGGTATTTCATAAACTCTAAGTGGTACAGTGTATTCAGGTCTCGTGAAAGATGGTGCTAAGAATTTAAAAGTGGTTACAATCCAAGGCAGCTTTATGAGGCATCTCACAATGTTATACATCATAGAGGCTTAAACAACAAATATTTATTTCTCACTGTTCTGGAGGCTGGAAAGTCCAACAGGAAGAGACCAATAGACTTCATCTCTGCTGAGGTCTCTTCCTGATTTACATCCTCACAGAGAGCTGTGATAGATCCAATCTCCTGTCTCTTTTAAAAGGGCTAATCTTATTTATGAGGACTCCACCCTCATGAACTACTTAATTCCAAGTATAAAACACCATTCAATCACCTCTGAATGCCATCCCAATGGGGATTAGGATGTCAATATATGAATTTTGGGAGGACATCAGTATATCAATTCCTTGCAGCAGCCTAACTAACAATTTGAGGCTGTTGTTCCCTGAATGTACTGCTCTCAAATAAAGCACTAGCGACTCTATTCAAAGCTGACTTTCTCAGATTGCATGCCCACCCTAGTTCTGCTAATCATTATGGGGTAAATCTCATGGAATCTGTGATTTTAGGGCAATATTTAGAGGTGGGACATAGATTGAGTAAGGATCCTAAAAGAAATATATAATATATAATTGATTCCATCCACTGAATATCACTGAGTGTTCAATAGGAAAAGTCCTGACTGATGGGTCTTATAATAATGCATTATTTTTCTCACATTGGTCTTAACACTAATGAGAGCATAGCATGTTTGTTTCACCTTTTTCATACTGCCACTCCAGGAAATCTGTGAATTCCTCAAGTCTAAGGGTTAAATCTTATTTTTTTTTTCTTGTACTCCTGGCACATCTCATAGTGTTTTTCACACAGTAGATCCTCAAAATGTGACATTGACCTAATTTTCCATGCTTGAGTCATTGACTCAATTATAACAGTGAAATGTTAGGTGGAAAAGAACTTCCATGTGATTTAATGAGTCAATTATAAGAAGGTAGGGGAGCTTCTCATTGATTTATCAAATCAGATTTGATATAGTTTAGCCCAGACATGAATTTTCATATTATCATTAGAGTCATTCTATTGGGAAGGCAGGTTTGGGACTTTTCTAACAGGATAATCAGTAAGGGTTTGCAGAATTCTAAGGAATATTACCATGTTTATTCTCTTCTTCAAAATATGCAATATATATGTCAAAGACACCAAGTTAAAGGATAATCTTTTGTGTGTCCCAGCAACTTTCAAATTTGCTTGAACACAGAATTTCTCCCCACCCCAAGTACTGCCCCTTTGCCTTCTAAATTTGGTGATTCTAAGCCATTGGTGCAAATAAAATTGACAACTGGGGATTAGAAGATCACAGACCAAAGAAGTAAGAAAGAACTAGAAATCCATAGAGAATCAAGAAATAGGAGTCTATGACTATGAGAAGTGAACAAGAGAATTAAGAACACCAACAGTCTATGCCTTGGTGGGTAATACTGCGGTTTTCTAAAGGCAGATATAACCCCACAGATGCTTCATAGGTGAAAGTTGGTAGGGACAACATAACAGTGACTTTGTCACCAGGCCATTTGAGTGAGCCCTTATTTATAATTCTCTACATTCTGAAAACAGACAAGCATCCCCTTATTAGACAGGTAATAAGTATATACCTGAGGCACATGGAGAAATAAAAGGAATTTTCTTTCAAATAGTTTTGTTAGATCAGAGGTACTCATTTAGGAAAAAAATTCCAGATCATTCATCTGAATGTATGAGAAGTGACAAATTAGAAGCAGAATATATAGGAGCATTGAGAGTTCAGTAAAGGGAGGGAGGAATCGCTGCAGTTCATGACTGTCTGAAAATGATTTACCAGAGGATGGATTTTATTTTAGAAGCCAAAGGCTGGATAAAATTGAAGTAATTGGAGAAGAAGGAGGAGGACATTTCGGGGTGAGTGATAAATGTGAATAAAGAGGTGGATGGTAGACTGTAAAAGACATGCTTGTGATCAAGATAACTGAAAAAAATCATTTTACAGTGTAATAAAACATAAGATGAAAAGGGAGGGAAAAGGCCAGACTGCTGTTGGTGAAATCTTGATTCTGCCTTATTCTGCAGAAACAGACTATTAAATATTTATGAACAATAGAAATATAACAGGACAAAGATGGTGGATGAACATTCACCATCTTGATATGATAATATGAAAAACAGATTACATGGAAGACAGTGCAACATGGAGAGTTTTAAAAAATAAATCATCTTTGGGCCTCATCATAGATTGTCTAAATCAAAATCTTCAAAAGAAAGGTCAGAGAAGCAGGAGAGAATTTGTTGAGATGCACTTAGCAGAATTTCAAAACAGCAAAATTTAATGGAAAGATGGAGGAAAGAAATTTGTAGTTTATGAGCATTGGGAGATCTTTGAGTCTTTAGAAAGAAGCTAATACAACAAGTTTGAGAAACCTGAAAGTGATTTTAACTATACAGACTTGGGAAACAGCAAAAATAGAGGCCAGACCCTGAGAGAACATATTTTGGTGGTAGAGATCATGCCACATGAAAACATGCACCCCAAAGTGACTGGGACTCTCACATAATCTCCTTACTACTTGATGTCTTTACCCAAACTCTCATTACTGTTTCCTTTTCCTACAAGTTCCTATCTTTTTCTGTCAGAAAAGTACATTCTTTTTGTTCTCCTGAATGGATTCTTCTTCACATAGCCCTGAATTAGTTTTTTCATCAGTTTAGTTTATTTACTTTTTTTATAGAAAGAAAGTACATGTATGGTAATATTCTAAGACTGCTGTTAGGTAGGTAGGATATATTTATATTATATATGATATATATGTTGATATATATATTTATTCCAAGACTGAAAAAAATGAATATTTTTATTTTTAATTTAAAAGAGGTAAAAGGACTTTCCTTTCATTAATGTTTACTTTAGTATAATATCTTAAAAAACAAATTTAAATTCTATTCTTCCTAGGATAAGAGTTGCAGATATTATTGACCACAATTCTTGACCTTCTTGTAAAATACAGTGTACCATTGTGGAACCAGAAACAGGACCATTTTAAGGAAGCAGGAAGTGCACATTGATGAAGTAATGCTAAATTTCATCAAACCTTACATATTGCCTCAAATAGATTTTCAAATTTTTCCCAAATTCAATTTTCAATATTTCTCAGAAAAATCACTTGACTAAAATTTCTTTGTTTCAAAGCACATAATTCAAATACCCTGCAAAATATTGTACTCAATAATAGCCCTCTAAAAAGGAGGGGAAAATCCACTTCTATTAGAATTGTCTTTGTCTGTGTACATCCTCTTTGTTATCAGATGGACTTACTGAGCAAATACATTCAGTTACCTGTGACTGCTCTTCATTTAACCTCCAGGTTTAGCAAATGTAAGAGAGATTCCTGATGTTTACTTTATTTATTTAAAGATTTATGTATTTATGCATACAAGCACTGTTGTACAGGCCAGAGGTGTGGGGTGGGGGGTGAGAGGATTCACCACAGAGAGCGGGGAGCAGAACAGGCAGATCAACAGAAGTACACTGCTGAGGGGAGTAATGGGCATAGCAGGAGAGGTCTGCTGCACCATGTGGGTCCCCTCCCTTGGCCGGCAGCAGGGATCGTACTCGTGCTGCAGTGACTGGTTTGCTTCATAGTGCGTTGCTTAACCCACTGCGCCACCAGGGAGGGCCACTGATGTTTACTTTAAATACAAAAATATGGCATCCTGGACAGGGTGAGGGAATGGATAAACATATTCCACAGGGTTTTTATGGTAGTGAAAATAATCTGTATAATATTTAATTATAGGTAAAGTTATTATATATTTGTCCAAACAGAATATACAATGCCAGAACAAGTCTTGATGGATTTTAGGTCACTACTTTTTATCACTGTTGGTTCATCAATCATAATGTGCCTTTCTGGTGAGGGAAGTTGATAATGGGGGAAGCTACTCATGGTGTGAGCTAGAGGAATATGAAAAATATGTGTGCTTTCCTCTCAGGCATGCTGAGAACTTTTTGCTGCGTGAAACTGCTTAAACTAAACAGTAAGACTATAGAGCTGTCTACATAGCTTTTAAATGGGGGCAATACTCCAGTGCAAAGATATCAAGCCTATGTATCATGTGTATAATTACATTCTACATGAATATTTGGAAACCTTGTGCTTTGGGGAAATGTTCGTATATTCCAAACTACAAAAAAAAAAAAAAAAGTGCTGCAAAAAGCAATTTTCAATAGTGGAAAAAGCTACCTTTGAGATACAAATGATGATTATGACATCTGGGGAGCTCATTTTCTCTTACATCAGTTTAGATGAAGACTGAGTATGGAACTGTTACAGGGCAACCCTAATACAAAATGGGTTCCCCACACTGGGTTCTCCACCCGCGCGCTCAGAAGACTTAAAAGTCCCAACTGCAGGTACACGTGGCAAAAGTTATTAGCACGTTTTATTTTATCAAAGAAAGGGAATAAAATAGTAATAACACCAAAGGAAAAAGAAAGGGATACAAATCCACAAATACTCTACCAGATCTAAGCAATGGCGCGTTGAGAGCTGGCTCCCAGTCGAATGAGATGGCTCCGAAGGAAGGGGGTCTGGCTCCTCCGTAAGAGGGCATGTCCAAGGCTCACCTCGGTTTTATAGCCAGCCTGGCTGCTTAACTCCACCCTCAGGTCCCAGTAATCCACTCTTCGATAATCATCTTATCGGATTTGTGGTTCTGGAACACTGATGGTCTGGAGTGGGGGTTGGAGTCCACACACCCATAATCCATTTAGGACCACCTTTCCCCCTAACAGAACCATGGCTTAAAAAGTTGGCAACAAAATATGTATTCCTGAGTAGATAGGCAATATTTTAATAATATGCCAAAATCTAGTGCTCATGTTGTGGTTTGAATTTATATGGCACATGAAGAATGTGGCCAAAACAAGGATATGAAGTTATAATGGCCTGCACAACCCACACCATGAACAGGTAGTCTTGTATAATAAAGTGGATGCAGATAGCTAAATTTTATGGTTCAAATAGTGTTCTTGTCCAAGCCAATGTGATAAGAGAGTTATAGAAAAGAAACTTCAATTGCCAAAGGGAAGAAATCCAATCTGGCTGAAATAAAACTGAGTTTTGAAAATTGTTAGAAAAATTCTCACGGACTATAGAGTTTTATGATGTTCCAATCAGAAGATAATGTTCTTTGTATTTATTAGATCAAAATGCCAATGACTTTTAGTTGACTTTTTTCTTTTCCACTTAGATTTTTAAATGATGGTGAACTTGTCTGAATATTCTTTTGGTACTTGTTATTTATTATTTTAATGAACCAGTGACCTCACTGATGACACTATAAAATCTATCACTGCATCTTTGCCTTTAAAGGGATGTTGAGACTTGAGGTTTTGCTTTTCCATCTTATTTACTTCTGATCACGTGACCAGGATCCAGCAGCCCGCTGAAATAATACTATAGCAACATCGACAACACGCTTAACTGATGGGACGAGACAAGCACTTTTACATTTTCTGAATCAAATGTGGGTCAATTTTAACTCTCAAGTAATGATTATAACCTGTTTCCTATTTATGAAAAAGATGCTACAAGACTAGTTATTTTACAAAACTTGCTATAAAAATATTGATAAAATTACTCCCAATGTAGAGTTGAAGAAATTAAGATAGAAAACAAAATTTCTCATGGTTAGGTACCAAATAAGCTTTGAAACTGATATTTAACTTATCTGTATACTTTAAAAAATTATAGGTATTAGATCGTGAGTGATTACAAAGCAGAAATTGAGTGATATTACATGAAATCTTCTGTGGGGTCCTGACTTACCTTATTCCCTTTTTCCCGAATAATTGAAAGGTAAACTAGTCTGAAATACTGTGTTTAATCATTCCTTTCCCTTGGCTTTTGTATTTACTGCATATACTAATTTCCTATAAGTTATTATTTACTTTTACAAAGATTTTATATAGGTAAGACTTATAATTTATATAGGTAGGATTGTATATGTATTGTCCTGTGGTTTGATGTTTAATTTTTTGAACATTGTGATGCTGTGACTCACTGATGCTGTTTTGCATACATTCACTTTTCAGCATGTTTTTCTCAGGGTTTTTCTTTTACAAACAGTGTTATGATATACATGTGTTACTATGTACATGTTGATGGTATTCAGATAGAGAGGTTGTCTATGGCATTGGCATTTTACACATTGACACTAGCAAATTTACTTTATTCAATTTATGTAAAGATTTGTGTGTGTGTATATGTGAATGTGACTATGGATGTTTGTAAAACTAAAATCAAAAAACCAAAAAATGCACCATTTAAAAAGTTCTGTTCTAGGGCCTCCCTGGTGGCACAGTGGATTAAGCAAAGCACTATGAAGCAGACTGCAGCATGAGTTCAATTCCTGCTGCAGGCCAGGGAGGGGACCCACATGGTGTAACAGAACTCTCCTGCCTTGCCTGCTGCTCCCCTCAGCAATGTATTTCAGTCTATCTGCCTGTTTTGCTCTCGGCTCTGTCTCTGGTGAATCCTCTCACCGCCCTGGACTCTGGCTTGTACTCCAGCTCTTGTATGTATAAATAAATAAATCTTTAAAAAAAAAAAAAGTTCTGTTCTACTCCATTATTACATTACACTCTTTTTAAATTTTTTTTTTATTCTCTTCTATGCAGTTCAGGTTCTGGTTTTGACCCACAAGATCTTTTTCAAATGCTTTTTCAATTTTCAGTTTCAAAGAATTGCTCTAAGGTAAATTAAGGAGTGGACTTAGTTAGCTCAGTGTATTTTAGGCAAGATAAGGCTAGACTTATCTCAACAATTCAGACTCTTATCACTGGTAAGTTTTGTCATTCACCTAAACTTTGCTGTAGGACAAGAATCAAGTTTATTATCTCATGGGCAGAACCAGGACTTAGCAAGACTCCTCCTAAAAGAAAAGAAACCTAATAGACTTTGTTTATTCTGTGATTTTTGTTTCCTTTGCCTTTCACTAGAGTAAGCATGTTTGCTTACTCTATCACATGGAGCTATTTGGAGGAGCAGATGAATATTTGGTGAATACCAGTGTGTTTGTCAAAATATATGCTTCTTCCGGTCTCATTTCCCCTATTTCTATCCCCAGCCACCTACTTGGTGCATTAGGCTCCCTCAATTTACATTCCTTCAAAACCCTTGATTACTCTAGACCCTTTTTCATTCAATATACACTTCAAATCAGTTTCTAAGAGCTGCCCTGTTTACTCTTGCATTGTACTGGGGATAATTGAATCTATTGATTATAATAGTGATTTTGCTTTCATGGACATATTTTAACTCCATTTTTTTAAGTTTATTTGTATCGGTCAATCAATTATTTTTTTTCTGTAAATATATTACGTATCTTTTATCTTATTCACTCCTAAGGATTTTATATTCATATTATGAATGGAAGGTTAAAATCTACTGATAGCATTATCACATTATTACGGCTATGGATGGACATATTAGACTTTGGTATATTAACTTGGTATTTACAACACTTGATAAATTTACTAATGGTAACACTTAAGGTGTTTTATACATATAGAATATCATAGAAGAAGAATAACAGATTATCATTTTCTTTACCATTTGTTTATTTTTTATTTCCTTATGACAAATATGAATGCAGTTTTAAAATGTTCCATGTACAGTTAAGCAAAACATGTACTCTGAAGTTATTGATACAGAGTTGTATATAAGCCCCATTAGTTAGGCATTTTATTGATATTGTTAAAGACTAAAGACTTCTCTACACTTGACAGTTTTCACTCTATTTTACTTTACAGTTATCAGAGTTGGGCTCCATTTTTCTGCCAACATGGTGGATTTGTCAATGTTTTCCCTTACTTCTTCAGTTGGTACTGAACATGTTTTGCTACTATGTCACTAGGAGCATAAAAACTTAAAACTGCCTAGTTAAATATTTTGTTAGGCAGTAACCTATTTTTAAATATCCTTTTCTACTTTAAAGTCATTTTCTTCTAATATTAATATAACTGTACTAGGTTTATTTTTGTTAACATTTTCCTATGTTCTAATTTTAACAATAATTTTAGCCATGGTAATAGAAATTTATCAAATTTCCTCATTTACATTATCAATCTGAGAATTGTGTTTAAATCTTTAATTGCATTTTAGACTTATGTATTTAGAAAGAAAAAAAAATAACTTGAGGTCATATGGTTTGAAATCTTTCCTTTTTTAAAGTAAAACTTTATAACATCTTGAAGTTCTACTGCTTATACTAGACTAGAAAAAATATGAGCTAAAATATGTTTGTTTCAATATTGCTCTGATTACATAATGAATTTCACATTCTTTTGCATACCATCCAAATTACTTTTGGTTTCCAAAGTTTGAGGTAGTTAACAATATATTATAAGAAGTGTAATAAAAAATGTCATTGAGTGAGTAAAATTGGATAGGGTGCCAGAATTTTTTACCTTTTCTCTGAAGAGTTTAAATTGTTCCAGGTGAACTTATTTCAGAAAATGATGCGTTCTTTTAGGAAGAATATGACTGTGATTTTGTAAAGCATGTAGCAGAGGGAAGAAAACAAGATGAAGCAAGACTATTGAAAAAGTTTTGTAATTGTTGAAGAATTACCTGTTGAGGTCAAGAGTATTTGTGATTGACAAACAAATATGGAACCAAAATAAAACTGTATATATTGTATTAATTTGCTAATGCTACTATAACAAAGTACCATAAACTCGGAAGGCTTAAACAATAGAATACATTTTGCTATAGTTCTGGAGGCTAGGTCTAAAATGAAGGTGTATACAAACCTGATTTCATTAAAGTTTCTTTCCTTGACTTGTAGATAGCTGTCTTCTCCCTCTTTCTTTACAGTCTTTCCACCTCAACCTAATCTCCTTTTGTAAGGAAACCATAGATGTCTCATTATAAGGGGTCTTACTGGATTAAGGTCCACACATATTTCATTTTATCCCAATTAAATATTCCATCTACAAATGCAGTCACATTCTGGGGAATTTGAGGTTAACACTTCAACTTAAGGATTTTTGAGAGGACACAACTCTGTCCATAAAATTATGTTGTACAGAAAATTTAAATGTCACTGTAGATCTAAGACACAAAAAAGAACAAAATTAAATGTAATAAAATTGAACAACAAATATATAAATTCATTAGAAAACATTTAAAGAGGGCAAGGCTAGCAAAATTTAAGACCTATTGAATTTGGGTCAAAATTGGTCATGAAATAGCTACAAGTATTAATGATAGTTTATATTTCCTAGAACTTGGATTTCCAAAATATGTTAATTCCTAGGAATGGCTGGGTTTTGACTATTAGTCCATTCGAATTATTAATGGTGCCTTGCTCCACTCTCAAAAATATCTCAACTTAGAAGATAAATTATAAAGTCAACTAATTAGAATCTTCAGTGAATCTTCAACATAAATTTAAGGAATATTCAATACTTTACTATCCATTAATCTGGAAAACTGCTAATTCTATATCCATATATTCATATATTCAGTTAATATTACCTATGGGTATACTATTCAGGCAATCTACTAACCATTGAAAAATAAGTCATGACAAACACACGGTTCCCTCTGCTTTTCACTGAGTCTCATTGAAGCTTCACAATGATAAGAAGCAGATTTTACTAATATCTTCTGAAACTTAGCAAAGTTGAATAAATTGACCTAGGCCACATAAAAGATGATCTCAAGCTTCTTTCTCTAAAGACCAAGCAATTCACTTCTATGGCAATTCTATTTCAAAAAGTTGGCTTAGAATAAACATCTGGGGCCCAGAGATCTTTTCCTGACTCATCTCTTTGAGTTTTTCTATAGGACAGTCTTGAAAACAATCTCCAGATGTGTATAGTGTTATCTGTTTTTTTTTTTTTTAAGATTTATTTATTTATACATACAAGAGCTGGAGTACAGGCCAGAGTCTAGGGCGGTGAGAGGATTCACCATACACAGAGTGGGGAGCAGAACAGGCAGACTGACTGAAACACACTGCTGAGGGGAGCAGCGGGTGAAGCAGGAGAAGTCTGCTACACCATGTGTCCTCCCCCCCCCCCGGCCGGTGGCAGGGATCGAACTTATGCTACAGAGGCTGTAGTCTGCTTCACAGTGCGTTGCTTAACCACTGCGCCACCAGAAAGGCCCCTTTAGTGTTATCTTTTAATTCACACTTCACCAAGACTGTTAACTTGGTGACTAGTGATCAAGTGAACCCAAATAACCGTATTTCTTTTTCATTATCATATTCCTCTGTATGACTGTACATGCCTTTCCTGCAATGTCCTTGGGCCTCCACAAACATGTGATTCAAATTAGAAGTTTTGTGTCATAGAATAACTATTAATAAGTTTTAACAGGTTTTAGCCTATCTTGCACTATAGATAATTCTCTGTTCTTGACTGTATAATACATATAAATAAAAAAATCTATTGAGTATTTATAAAAATAGACAGATAATATTTACTTTCTTATTGAGCAACCTCTTAGTTTATTAAAATTAAGAAGGTGTTCCTGTTGAACCAATTTGTAACTAGTATTGTCATTATGCCATGATTTATTCATGTTATGGAAACCTGATTTTCATTTCTGATCTTCTTTACTCTTCCCACTTTCATTCTATTTGCTTTCATACTCTATCTAAGTAATCATGGAGTATACTTCTTTTAAGACCATGTGGTTGCTCTGGTACACTGGGATATGAGTAAGAATGGTTAGAACAGCTTCAAATCCAGGCTTATAGCAACACGACTCATTTAAAGTTACCCCTCTTTCACTTCTGCCATTACCATTAAGTGATACCCTGGCTGAACCTATTGACCCGAGGAAGATTAGAAACACATGGAAAAGCGTTTCAGTCTGCACATTGGTTCCAAGATTAACCAAGTCCAGCTGCTTAATCAGCCAGCTTCCAGCTGACCAGCAGGCACAGAGCTTGAGTCAGTGATTCCTGCAAGTCACTAATGTTGTAGGATAGTTTATGACATGGCATTATTATGGCAATAAATGGCTTACCTATTAAGAAAGTGCTCTTGAAACTCTTTAATGTCAAATGTGGCATGAGAAGGTGATAAAATAGAAGAGAATAGAGATATATGATACCATAAATGGTAGTTCAGAGCATAATAGAGACAAATATATAACTGCAATAAAATGTGGTCAAGTTTTTGATCAGTGAATGGTGCAGTGATAACTTATAAGAGATGGTACGTCATTTATATCTGTGTATTTCGTGTAAACTCTATGGGAAGTGTTAACTTTGTAAACAACAGAAGTAGAAGTTCCTTTTGCAAAAACATATGACGTAGTGAGTGACATGTATGCAAAGCAGAATTCTTAGATTAGAGGGCATGATGTACTTGACTGACTAGAAGAGAATGGCTGTCATGAATATCCAAGGAAAAGTAGGAGGGGAGGCTTTTTGAAGTGTGTGAGATTTAGCTGAAGTGACACCAAATTGACTGTGTGAAGGGGTTACATTTGACACAAAGAACTATGTAGCTGTGGTAGGAGAGATTTCTAGATTTCCTTTATTACATCTTTTATTATCTAGTTGTTCTTGTCATGATGAGGATGAGGATGTCTGTGCTTTAGTATATTTAATGCATTCCATGTGTTACATGGTTTTATAAAGTTCTATTTGCCAGTTTCAGTTTCTTGGAGGCAAATGGGGATATGAACAAAACAAGTGGTTAGTCATGTTTAATACAAGTTTAGGAATACATGGTAGATCAACTTATTAGATCATCCTGCAAGGCTTTCACTGCCAACTCAGGATGAATTTAACCCCAGACCAGTCGTTTCCAGTGGTTTGTCTAGTCTAATTTAAAAATAATCAAATGAAGGAACTTTGATTCTCTGGGGAAATTATTCTACGCCTTAATAGATTTTGCTAGGAAATGTTTTCTTGATAGTCTCACCAAATTTTCCTTCCACAATTTTATCCCATTACTTTTACTTCTGATTTAAAACTTTCTGCACACTGTTTTTCCTTTTAAATATTCACAAAATTTCACAAAAAAATCATTTACTATTAAGATCACAGGTTTTTTTTTTTTTTCATGTTTCAAGCGTGATTTTTTTCACATGTATCTAAGCTTTAATTTTTTCCCCCAGATCTATTAGCTCATATATTTTAGGCTCATTTCACTTGGGTTTTTCATCTGGGCTTTACACATTTATATTCCCCTTTTTATTATCATTGCCTGCAGCAGTGGTATTTGCATCACATCCCTGCTGAGGGTCATTAGTGAGCTGTTTGTTCCCCTTTCACTGCCATGCATAAGGATGCTCTGTGAAATAAAGCTCTGGCTGGATCTTAGCAGGGTCCTCTGGGAGACTTCCCCACAGCTATGAACTCTGCCATTATCATGAGTTACTTTTTCCCTTTGTCCCCATTTTCAAAATATGTTAACTGCAGAACAAACAAACCAACTGAAAGTTTTCAAAAGTGTTCAAGAAATGTTCAACACATGAGAAGAGATTACAAATGGATTTGCTGTTTGGTCATTACAGAATCATCACCCTTAAGTGTCTCCCTAAGACAGATAATAATTACATGATAAATTGCACATGCCACAGAACCTTTGCGATGGGGCTTAGTCAGTCTCGTTAATAGCAGAGAAACGGAGCAGTGCTGGGATGGTGTGCTATGGTTGATCAGGAGCTGATTCTTGATTCAGAAGTAACGCTTATACTTTAGACTCAAAAACCCTTTTGCTGTGCTCTTGGACAAGATTGGTAACCATTCTTGATTCCAAAGCCCATTGTCCAAAAATCATTTTCTTTGTATAGTCTTGTTGGAAAGAGTGTTGGGAAATGGATTGTCTTAGAAATGTACCTGTTTTCAAGGAGACATTAAATGGGATATTAAATGGACATTAAAATATGGTGAAGTATTCAAGTTGGCAAGGGCAAGGAATGACCATATAGAAAATAGAATGGTCCTGATAGCTACCTCCAGTTCAGAGGAAAGAAGGCTCTTCATGCTGTAGACAATCCCTTTTGTACATTGTACTTCAACAATTCAAGATTATATTCAAGGGACATTTTATGGCAAGTGTTCTTATTTTACCAGGCAGATAAATTTTTTTAAGTGTAAACCAGAAAATTATTTCAAGTGGTATATAATGCTGCAGCTTTCATAAATCTCTTAGCATCAAAATAATGCATCTAGTATTTCCACTTTTGCATACGTCTTTCTTTGAATTAGACAAAACAGAAAAATGAAAAGCACAAGGGAGAGAGGAACTCTCTTTATGTTCAGATGATCTGATTAAAAATGAAAAAAACTTATTAGACTATTCTTAGTTTCCCTTTTAGACTTGGCCCCTATCCTACTGGGTGTTAGGGATAAGGGATACTTTCAAAACAGCTTGATGATATTACTGAGCACTGATTGTAAGCCAAGTGGTCTTCCAGGCACTGAAAAAATGCACTGAAATCACTCCACTTAGAGCTTGTTTTAATTCCTGGAGGACAACATATACAAGGACACTAATCCCATCAAGAGGTTGCCACCTTCAGGCCTGTCTTGTTTGTGTCAAGATAATCAGTATAGTGTAGCTTTTCCTGCTAACTCTGTCAGTATTTCTAATTTTAGTTTTCACACGATGTATTAGTCAGCTTGGGTTATCGGAACAAAATGCTGTAACTAAGTTAGTTCTTCCAGTGCCATTAACAGAAAAAAAAAAAAAAAGGTCCAAATTTCTTATTTTCTTCCTTAGATCATTTCCTGTTGGTCTTCTGGTGGTTAATTGTCTACCTGTACCTACTTGTTCCTGGGCAGGAGATTTTTGTGTATTCTAAG
Organism: Galemys pyrenaicus; assembly: GCA_019455555.1. Taxonomy (NCBI): domain Eukaryota; kingdom Metazoa; phylum Chordata; class Mammalia; order Eulipotyphla; family Talpidae; genus Galemys; species Galemys pyrenaicus. The sequence goes on from JAGFMF010011629.1 coordinate 11,669,786, forward strand.
AATTTGAAACTTTTATTACCACTTGTAGTGTGTGTGTGTGTGTGCACATGTATGTACACTTAGCTAAAAGCATGTTTCTAGGGAAATTACAGGTATGATCTAGCCAGTTCTGTGTTCACCAGAGAAATTGACCTTTCCTACATTCAGTAAACATTGCTGAAGAATGTTTACTGATTCATGTCACTGATTCATCTTCAACTGGAGAATCCTGATAAATACCTACGAATGCATCACTGACTCCAGCCTGACCTCAGAAGTGACATCTCATCACCTCAGCTATATCCTCAGAGACTAATGAGCGCTGGGCACAGTCCACCCTCAAAAGGCATGAGCACCAGAAGGTAGGGATGATTAACATCCACCTCAGAAGCTACCTGGCTATTTCCCCATACTATGATGCCCGTGTGCATCTTTCCTTCATAAACTGACTCTGTAAGCCCAATTCAAAACCAAGTCTCCCATGAGATCTAACTTAACTGATGGGGTGAATGCATCCCAAGTCCTATTCTAGTGGGCCCTTTTAAGCTTGTGTGTGGACATTTAATGTCTGGAAGAACAGTCATGGAAGTTGACATTAATGACATAAAATATTATTTTTCAAGATGAAAAATAAATATATATGTATCTATAGGTGTGTATGTGTGTATGAAGCTAAAAAACTTACTCATTTCTCATGCTATTACATTGGAGAAAAGCAATCACACTTTAAAAGAGCTATTTGCCTTTGTTCTTTGGTGAGTCACAGCGGGCTGATTTAAATGATATAGAAGAAGTTAAGTGGATCAACTTTTCATCTCTGTTTATATCTTATCTAAAGTAATTCTGTATTCTATGATTTCCCAACTCCAGAAACATGAAATTTATCAGTACACTATTTGGATTTGAAATTTTTCAATGAATAAGTGAAAGAAAATTTCACAGGTAAAATTCATCAGGCCTTCTCTCCTTCCTACTTTTTTTCCTTTTTTTTTTTAACTTCCTTTGGAGTTAAAAAAAAAATTAAAATCCCTTCTCATTTAACTCAACTAACCCAAACTATAATTTTCATATACAATTGATGTAGTTTCATAATAATTTGCCATATGTGACTTTTTAAAGTGAAATTCAATAAAATATGAAAATTCATCATCGCAAAGCTTTAAAACATGTAGCAGAGATATATATTATTTTTTATAGTCTTTTAAAATTTAATGTGTAATTTATAATAACACTAGCTCTACTCATTCTAGACCCATTTTAGCAAAATTTTAATCATACCTTATATGTCTGTGTATTTTTCACATAAAGGGATTTTTACTCACCAGAAAAGACATGTCACTGCAAGAAAACTTAACAAGCCTAAACCTCCAGAAAGCAGGCATTGCTCAGGATGGAAAGATGTAGTTCCATTCTCAGGGTGATTACAATGTAATTGGAGATGAAAAGAAAAGGTACAGACAATAATAAATACTACACTTGAGAAACTAAAACAGGGGCTAGAGATCACAGAAGATTGGTATTTCTATCTGTGGAAATCAGAAAATGACTCATCTTGTATGTACTATAATTTGAAATGGCCATTAAATAAAGACCACTTAATAGCCCAACCATATCAAAGAAGGGCCTTTTAACTCAGAGAAAAGAGTGTTAATTGAATGTGCCCTTCCAGTGTTTGGAAGGTCAGTCGGTAGTAGATAAGAGTCCACAGACACCATAAGTGTCAGTCCACAAAAGATCAATTATGCCTCATGCAGGGACATAGAATTGATCGGGGAATGAGGTGGATTTCAGGAAGATAAGTGTGGAAGCAACATGAAGGATGGGTTAGATGATGTGAGGAATGGATTAGATGATAGAGAGTCAGAGCTATTGAAAGGCTCTTATGATAAACTCCCTGAGAATTAATACACATCTAGACTATAGAAGTGAAAAAAGAAGTGGTGAGTGATAAAATGATGGATTTGAGAGAAAATGAAGAAACAGGATGACAGAAATAACTGAATGTGTGTGCATGAGAGATAGAGAGACTGAGCTATATTTAATAGGACTTAGGGTGGTAGATTGGTGTAGAAATTAAGATAGGAAACATAGATGGAAGGACAGCTACAAGGGGACATTTGATTAGAAAAATTTCAGAAATGTTGAATTACATGTAGAATTTTTGCATGGAATTATTGTAGTGAACTGACTCATTTAGTCTCTGAAATTGCAGAGGGGTGGTAGTTAAAAGCACAAGTGTGTCAGTAATATTTGCCCCACCTGGATGGTGAATCAGGAGTGGACAGTCAGAGAGATGACTGAGAATATGTGGTAAAGTTTTTTAAAAAAAAATATTATTTAATGTGTATCATTTTTTCACTGAGGTAATATTGGTTTACAACACTGTTATGATTTAGGGGGACAAGTTCATACCTTTTCATCTGTATGTTACCACACCATGCCCACTTCCAATAACTATAACCCTCCCTCTTAGCAAGTTTTTAAATTGTATAGAGGGACAGAAGAGTCAGAATTCTATATCATAATGAAGATGAGAAAAAAAAAAAAAGCTTTACAAGCAGAAAAGCATTAAAATGCTCTAGAGAGGGCAAGAAAGAGCATGATTGAGGACATAATACTAAACTTCACTGAAGGTGCTTTCCAATGCATTTATTTCAGCATGATTATAGAGAGGAAGATGATAAAGGAGAATTAAATTGCAAGAGCTTAGAAAGTGGATGTTTGGTTCAAGTGCAAGCACTTTGGCTTGCTTTACCAAGTTTGTAGGTAAAAATGCAAAAGACATAAGGCTTAAAACAAAGCTGGTTGAAGGAAAGATATGACAATCTGAGCATGTTCATGGGTAGAATATAAATCCATTAGGGAGACTAAAAATCAAACCAGGATGTACAATCCAATGCACAATAGATTTTGCTAGGCAGGAAGGTGTTAAATAGAAATACATACATAGTTTAACCTGGCAATTTTTTAAAGGGAGAGTCTGCCACTGAGGAAGTTGGAGTGAAGGAAGAAAAGGCATGTGACGATGCAAGGCCCCTCCATGGAGAGCAGGCAGGTTGAGCCATCACTGCCAGGTGGTCTTCATCAGCAAACTGCTGGTGAGATCATCTGTTCATCTGTTAACATTTATGATTCTAGGGAGGGTTGGGGACTTCAAGATGTTCAAGAAGCTTTGGATTCGTTGCTATAGAGAGTGAAAATATAGAGTTGCAAGTGAAGTTAGCATCCCTTGCATTTCCCATGAAATCAGTAAATTGAAAAAAAAAAAAATCCCCAAACTCAAGCACTTTTGTACAAATAGAAAATGAGGCTTTCCAGGGAAAGACTTGGAGAATACAAGCATGGATCCTGCAGGAAGCATTATGAACCTTCTCCTTCTGTTTTAGCAAGAAGCTGCAAACTGGGTTAAAGGAAAAGTGAAGTCAGATGGGTGTAATGGCTGAGAGTCTGTGGAGTTCAAAGGCACAATATCACCATCGAGACAAAATACGTTGTGTGTGTGTCATGGAGAAGCCTGTGGGATTCAGGTTGAAGCTCTGGTCAGAATCTGAGAGGCAGAAGAGAAGCAGTTTCAAGGGATGATATAACTAGGGTGTGGCCATGTCAATAAATGGTTGAGTTGGAGTGGGACTGGAGTTCACTGGGGTTCAATGACTTTAAAATGTGTGAGGCCGCAGGACAAGAGTGATGACAGTGAAGGGGAGAGGATGAGGTGATGAAGTTGGTGAGAAAATTTTCATGAGAGTTATCCATGCCAAAAAAAAGAAAGAAAAGAGGAGGCTAGCTATTTAATTATTAATTTAGCTGCTTAATTATTTTCATCTTAGTGGGAGCTGCTTGCAGTGGAATTATTAATCACATGCCATGTCAATGTTTAGTTAAGCCCATGAGTTCTATACAAACTTGGGAATATTCTATGTGTCTTATCAATCTAAAGGATGATAAATAGAAGTTCAATGGTGACCAGTTCAATCTGTTCAAAATACAAGATGCTTGTGTTGCTACAGTATGGTTTCAATTTTATGGACATTGAGCCTTGAAACATCTCTTATGGAAGAAACAAGATGGCAGAGATGATTCACAACCGTTCCTGTTTATAAGTGGAATTCATTAGGAAGGAAAACTCACCAGGGATCCATTTCTGGAGTTTAATCTTGAAAAGATCAATTTAGTGATTGTGATTCTGGAGGCTGAAATTTGAGTCAATAAAGGAAAGTTATTTGAAAGACAACTTTTGACTTCATGGCAGGGAAAGCACTTTGTTCCACCCACCCACGGGAATTGCTTTTTCTTAAAGTCTGGAGTCTATGTTATGTGTGGTATTCACAATTCACTAGCTAGTCACTGGCTCAGAGAACGCTCCTGCCTTGGAATAACAGTTGGGCTACAAACACTGTTGTCTCTTCCCAATCCATGACCTCTGTCATATTTTCTGATTCTCAAATTAATTCTTTTCTTGCTTAACTCTATCTTTTCAAATTTTGAATACTAAATGAAAAAGTCTATTGACTTTTCATTTTTTTATGATTTATTTTATTTATGCATACAAGATATGGGGTATAGGCCAGAGGTGCATGGGCGGGGGGGGGGGGTGTGAGAGGATTTCCAGAAACAGTGGGGAACAGAACAGGCAGACTGACTTAAATACACTGCTGAGGGGAGCAGCAAGTGAGACAGGAGAGATCTGTTGAGCCATGTGGGTCCCCTCCCTGGCCGGGGATTGAACTCATGTTGCAGTGGCTACAGATAGCTTGACAGAGCTGAAAATTTAACCCCTGAGAGACCTGCTATTGACTTTTTAAACATTGTGTTAATTTTTATTGGTTTGCAACCATAAATGAGTTAGGAATATAGGTTTACACCATTTCAGATGTATGTTTCTAGACCTACTGCCAAAGTACCAACTTTGACTCATCTGAAGTGTAATGTTATAAGATCATCTTGTGGCCTCATGTCAAAATTCATCATCCACATAGAATTCTGAAATGCACCTTTTTGAAGATAACTTTTTTGTGTGCTTCACAACAACTGAAATATTATTTTAAAGCACTGAAAACAGCAAAACCAATTTTTGAAAACTTCTGTAATATTCTGCTTCCTACCTGTACATAGTCTTTTCTGATTCTTCATTGCTGAGTCCTGAGTATACTGAGCAATTTTTTTTCTTAATTAAACTCACTTTAACTAGATAGTGAAACTCTGCTTATAATGAATGATATAGAAAAAGACTTATTACTATCTTGGTTTTGCTTCAGCCCATCCATTTAGAAAGCAAGTTCACTATGTCTTATTTTTATTACTCAGCTGTGTCTGAGCTCATGGAATTTCCCTTTTGAGATAACTCCAGCCTTATTTCACTTTTAAATGACTGCTCTGATGACTGAAAGTGACAGACAGTGATTCATTTATTAGCAGTGAAAAGAAATTGATAAACTGTGGTAGTGATTATTTTCATTCTTTGTTCAGAAAGTACATTCCTTGAGGGGTTTTTTCTTTGCTAAATGGAAAGAATTTTTAATTAGCATAAATATGATATAGCTCCCATAAAAATGAATAAGGCTTTGAGCACACAAATCTCTCTCATGCCCTAGTATTATTTTGCATGTGTATAATAACTGGATTTTATTTAAATCAAATCTTTACCATCAGCAATAATACATCACAATTTACAGTGTCTCCATTCCAAAAAGAGTTTTATCATAGCTACTTAGAAAAGTAGCTGATTTATGGCAAGTAGCAATGAGAAAGAAATCATAGTTTATACTGTAGGAAAAAAATGGAAGAATATATTGTAAACATTCTCTCTTTAAATTGGGGTAAAATTGGGGGCTCTGTGGTGATACAATAGGCTGAGTCTCAGCGCTACCGAACTATTGACAGCCACTGTAGCATGAGTTCCAATCCCTGGCCAGGGAGGGGACCCACATGGCACAGCAGACCTCTCCTGTCTCACCCACTGTTCCCCTCAGCAGTGTATTTCCATAGATAGGCCTGTTCAGCTCCCCACTCTGTCTCTGGTGAGCTTTCTCAACCCCCACACCTCTGGCCTGCACCCCAACTCTTATATGCATAAATAAAATAAATCTTAAAAAAATAAATTGGTGAAAAATTGCCATTTGTGATGAGTCATATCCTTAGAAACCCAACTAGAGACTTACTACATCAAGATGTCTTTTATCAAATAGCAAGTGCAGTATGGATGAAAGCAAATTAAAAAAAAAAGGTAAATTGTGTTTCTCCTTACTTTGCAAACATTTTAATAATGCTTTTATAGGTGATAGCTAAATAAGACAGTGATGCAAAACAGTTGCTGCTATATATTTGTAGTACCCTCTAATTCTAATGACTTTTTTTGAATGGATGACCCACCCCATCTACGTGTCTTTACCTTACTTTTTTGACTGGAACATCTCTGTATTTTATATTTTACCTAGGCCACAGAGCCTGTGGGCAAAGACTGGTGATAGGGATGATTATCATTTTCCTGTTTGTGACTTACAGATGTGGCAGTCTAACAAGTGAGCTGTGGATGGTTTTCAGATGAGAGTTCCATAAAAATTTGATTCATTATATAAAAAAGTTTTGGTTTAAGGTGGATCTAAATTTGCTTTAAAGTAAACTTTTAAAACACTTTTAAAATGTTGAGTATAAAAGACTATACATACTCAACAAGTCTTCAATATATAGAACAAAGAAATATTTAAACTCATTGAATTTTTAATAAATTGATGTGTAATGTTTAGGAATGTGATGGGTGATGACATGATAAACAACTAGTAACTTTCATTTGTGACATTACCTGTTAATATGCATAGATGTTAAAAAATTCTGATATCTGGGGAATTTGAGAAATAGATGGAAAAATATTTCAAATGATATATCAATGTATAATTAACAATGAAAAGAGAGATGAAAATCTTGGAACTTGATGGTGATATTTTTCTGATCTCCTACGGGAAAATTCATACCAATAGTAAGAAGCTTCTTCATTAGAACTTGAGAACATAGTATTCCTTTTGGAACTTCTCCTTCTTATTTTCCTCCTCTAGGAAACGTTCTTCTAAAACACCAATTCCATTTGCATTTAATGAACAGTTAAATCTGTTTATCTTGTCTACATGCTTTCCAGTCCAAAATTTAACCTGATTTGTACTCTAACACATTACCAAGTCATTTAAAATGTTAAACATATAATGTTTTATGTCCTATAATAAACAAACTGCTTCCCATTTAGTAAATAATTTACCATGTTTTAAAGCATTTTACTCATGTGATTAAATTACTGGTTTTTTTAGCAGAAAGACTTAGAATTCACTTAATGGATTTGGTGTGAAAACTTATTTGACTTGATAAATCTTGAAATTTTTATGAAAAAATGAGGAGGTTTTAGTAGATGACTGCTGGGTTCCTCTGAGTATTAAAGTCTCTGATTTTGAAATGGTATGATGACGATGAACAAAAATTCAGGGAATTTGGTTGGGTGTGGTTGGATAACGTTAATTTTGGCATCTCCCTGCAGTTTACCCAAATGTGTTATTTTCATTAACAACTTTAATAGGGAAAACACAATTTATTTGTGAATATAAACATTAGTTAATAAATGATACTTTAATAATGGCATAAGTAGTGAGAAATTAAAGGACGTTGAAAATGGAAGAAGAAATTAAAAAATAGAAGAGGTAATAAAATCATCTCTACTTGGTAGAGATAAATAAAACCTTGTTCATCTAAGGAAAAAAATAATCAAACCAGCTCATAGTGAACATTCTGACAAGCATTTTAAATAGGAATATAAAAGTTAAAGGAAAGACTAGATCACTTAAGGGTTCTAGTATAAGACCAAGTTGTCATAATTTTAGGCCATAGGAACAGATACTAATAAACCTTCCAAATTTTACACTCAATAACCTCTGTGAACCCCAGGAAGGTGTGTTAAAAGATAATAAAGAATTATAACCTTTTAGAATTATCCAGAGTAAAATTCTCAATAGCTATCTATATTTCCCCTCAACAGGTTTGCGGCAGCTTATCAACACTGAGAGACTGAAAACTGAAAAGGTAAGCAAGAATTGTTGTGAGCATTTTATTTTTATTTAATTATGGGAAATATGAATCAAAACCCCAATGAGATGCTACCACAATGAGATACTACAATGAGATAAACCACAATGTGATACAGTGAGAACAGCCCATATTGAAAAACAAACAAGTGTGTGAGTGGAAGAAGAGGAACACTCTTATACTGTTGGTGAGAATGTAGAGTGGTCAAGCTCTTTCAGAAAGAGATGTGGAGGTTCCTAAGAAGACTAGAAATGAATCTACCCCATGACCCAGCAATTCTACCCCTACGCACCTATCCAAGAACACAAAAGCACTAATTTGAAAGGAAATTTGCACTCCATATTTATAGCGATATTTATAATAGCTAAGATATGGAAACAACATACATACCCCAGAACATATGAGTGGATCAAGAAGATGTGCTCTCTATATACAGTGGAATACTACCTAGCAATCAAAAAACATAAACTCATGGCATCTGAAGCAACACAGATGGAACAAGAAGGGATTATTCCAAGTGAAGTGAGCCAAAAAGATAAAGATAAATAAAGGAAGTTTCATTTATACATGGAACCCAGAGAAGCCAAACAAAGGGTTGATGGAGACAAAATGTTACATCACCCCTAAAATCAGCCATAGATCTGAGACATTCAGGAGTAGAGGGTTAGTGAGAAAGGGAGAGGAGAAAACGGGGAGAGGACAGGATATAGTGTGGCGAGGACTATGAGTGGTGGGAAAACTACGGTAACCACACCTGAAGAGAGAAATTTATAATTTGAAGGATAATCCTATAATTTGAAGGATGTTTAAAAAATAATTATAAAGAAGTCCATCTGACGATTTTGGGCTATTAGTATTATTGACATTTTGAAGATAAACAAATTGAGTTGTATAGTCCGGATGTGGTGGAGACAGGACTTGGGAATCCAGACAGACTTACCCCAGAGTCCACCCTTATTTTAAACTCTCTGTTTCTGACACCTTGTTTGTTATTTTTATTTTGTACTTTATCACATATCAGTGTATAGAATCCATGTTGGTCAACTTTGAGCAAACTTTGCAAAGCAGGGATGTGCTGTTCAGAGAAATCACCTTTTCATTGGGCTTTCTACTTAGGCTCCAAAACCCATAGTTTCTCATGAATGGGTCAAAAGGGTTACTCTCTTTGTTGCTGGTTTTGTTTTGTTTTGTTTCTTTATTTCTTTGTTTATTTATATGGAAAATCTGTTAGGTTTTTAGTTATTAACACGTGTATACAAAGTATGTGTCACCAAAAGGTCTTCATATTCCCAGAAGTTCTGACATCACTGAATATGCAGCTCTGTTACAACGTGTTGATCTTATGTGCCTATTAGTATTATCTTTAAATACCTTCTCTTCTATTCACTTATAGGCTCTTGGCCAATTAATTCCAAACTTCCTCAATTCATTTTTAGTGTGAAGTGATTTAAACTCAGAGCGGTAACTATTGAAATAAGCAATGCAGCCCTTCACAGAATCACATTTGTTTCTTTTATTTGTTCAGATGATCATCAGAACTCATAAGTATTATAATCATTATTTATCATTGAATTGCCCAAACCAATAAACATCATTCATGTCTTCTCAATATTTAACTCCAGCTAAAAATCAATTGTAGATGCTTAGGTGTGGCAACTCCTTAAAATTCCTTTGGTTCAAGGTCTCATTTTCAAAGATACCAAAATATATACATTACTTGCTCATTTATGATAATAATTATTCTTTATGCAATATTTCTTATTGTGAGTTTTCAAAGTAATGAATATTTGTTTGAACTTTTCTAAGTTACACAGCACTTTTGTGTGCATTATTTCACTGACCTTGAAAATTCTGTGACTGGGTTGACAGGTGTGATTATAGAAGTCAAGTGACTTTTCTCAAGTTCATATAAGATGAAAATAGGAGAAAATTCAAAGTGTCTGTTCCATTCTATCATACATTAATACTCTGGGTTTATTTTTAAAACGATTACAAATATTTCAATATTTTAAAGGAATGAAGAGCCTATAATAAAAACCACATAGATGTTCAGTATCCAGCTTAAAAAAGATAACTTAAATGAAACAGTTGATGGGCTCAAAATTTTTTTCCCATAATTTATTTATTGATTCATTTTTAGTGAATATATGGCATTTTAAGTGATGTTTCAGTAAGCGTTTTGTCCCTATATATATTTTTTAAAGATTTATTTATTTATGCATACAAGCACTGGGGTACAGGCCAGAGTCCAGGGCAGTGAGAGGATTCACAAGACAGAGCGGGGAGCAGAACAGGCAGACTGACTGAAACACACTGCTGAAGGGAGCAGTGGAGAGGCAGGAGAGGTCTGCTGAGCCATGTGGGTCCCCTCCCTGGCCGGCGGCAGGGATCAAATTCATGCTGCAGTGGCTGCGGTTTTCTTCATAGTGCATTGCTTGACCCACTCTGCCACCAGGGAGGCCCCTGTCCCTATATTTTGATTCAAGAATATATAGAGTCAAATTTCTTAGAATATACACTTTTTTATTTGTGTTTGATTCTCTCTCACTGAGTATGCAGAAGACACTGTGGTTCTGTCCTGTCAGAGCACCTGCAGGCTGATAGAAACACATACAGAGGGCTACTTTGTGATTACAGCTTCTAATTATTTGTCCCATTATATTGGGACATGTAGTTCCAAAACTTAGCAATTTTCATGTAGTTCCAAAACTTAGCAATTTTTTAGCCTATCAACAAATAATGAAAAAATTCTAACTCCTTTCAGAAATTTAATAAAATAAGTTAAATTAATTTAACAGTTTGTAGGTATATTTACTCATGGACTATGGGTGCCTTGGAGATGGGTTTGTGCTAACATACATCTGAAGAAGTGTGATCCTATACCCACGAATCACATAGAATTTATCAACCAAAGTTACTTCAATAAAAAAAATATAAAAATTGGTGGTATCTATATCTATAAAGATATAAGTACATTTAAAGGAGTACAAACATTTCAATGAAGGAAGACTTTTGTAGTAGCCTTAAATTACAACATACTTGGAGAGAATCATTGGCTAAGAACCTCAAGTTTGGCTAGATTTCTTACCGTTTGATAACTCTGTGGTGACATCAGAGGGTCATAATACATTTCAATTTCTGTACCAGTTATCATAGGTATATTTTCCTTCTCTTTCATAAAAATGAATTGGACTAAATCTTGGCCCTGGGAAAACTTAGTTTTGGCCATCAGGCAAGATTTAGGATTTCTACTTGTTTGTGGGCTCTATTCTACAGAGAAAATATTTTTCCAAATCACTAATCTTAGGTGGAGGTCTAAGATCAAATACCATATTTTAATTTTTCTCATTGTAAATCATTGAAGACGTTCAGGATGATAATTACAGTCAGTGAGTTTGTAAGTAATTGGTAGAGGACTGAGTTACATGATAAATAAATATAGGCATATGGAGCAAGTAAAACAACAAATAAAGAAAAAATAAAACAAATATAACATGGATTACTCTAACTACTAGGATATATTAAAAGCCAACATCAGGTAAATTTTTCATGAACACATTTACATCTATTTAATTTATAGCTAAAAGGAAAATAACTATGAAGTCGTTTCCCCTGAGTGGATTTCCAGGGCTACTAAGATAATCAGACACAAGATACTTGTAATTAGATAAAGCTTTCAAGAGGATGTAAAAAAATAACAGGCTTTCACTACAGAACACCATTTCCATGACTAGAATTATTTCATGGATTGTACTCTGCTGGACAGTGTACTAAGTATTTTATGTGCTATATTTATTCAATCCTCCCACCAGTTCCATGAGTTAAAGACTGTATAATTGCTATTTTACGTATACAAGTAAGAAAGTCTTAATTACCTATATAAAGTCACATATTTTAGAAATGATGGAGCTGGAGCCTGAACTTGGAGCTAGCTCTCCTGCTCCAAAGTCTATGCTATTAAGTTTCCTGAGTATGTAGGGTCTTCTTTCATTAGTAATTTGAAGTATCAAAACCATATTATTTGAGAGCTACTAGAGGTATCCATTGTCTCTCAGCAATCCTCCTATACACTCTCTTGATGGTAGTATTTCCTGTAGAATGAAATCAGATAGCAAGAAGACTTAAAAGAAACAAACAAAACTAAACCAAAACAAACACTAGAAATTTGACTGAAGAAATGAGGTTATCAAGGTGGTGATAATTTTCACATTTATAGAAATGCATGTCATCCTATACCCCTAAATCATACACATCGTTGTAGACCAGTGCTTCAGTATATTAATTTTTAAAAAAGAAAGCACATTGAATATGTAAACTATAACTTGAAAGGAAGAGAGGGACAAAGAAAAGCCACAAAAATGAGATCTCATAACTAGAAAATTCTGTGTAGTTATTTTGAAAAGTAACAAAGCATCCTGAGTAATTTAATGCCTCCAATGTCATAATTATAACCTAAAAGAAAATAATAATTGATGTTCACTGTAATACACCAGCCATGAAAAATCATATGCAGTGATCAGTTATCTTTTGAAAGATTCCTATGTTACTTTTAACAATTAAATGTGCCTGTGAGTTGAAAGGCTAAACCTCATTGCGTGGAAATGAGCGGTAACTGAAATAATTAGTAGGAACTGAAAAAAGAAGTAATAGTAAGGTTGTGACACAGAGAAGAGCAATAAATAAAGCTATTTTTACAACACAGGACACCGTGTGGTAGGTAAGCCAGGCTTGCATTAGATTTTCATTAAAGTACCTACAATGTAAAATATGCAAACAAAATCAACACCCTCTTCTTTGGGCAAGCAGTTGTAGTCCACTGGGCAATGCCTGAGTCCACGTTCCTACCATCATCCCATTTGAATCTTCTCTTCTGCAGCCTGAACTAATAAATCACTCCTGGCAGAGTCACATGTTTACACTGCTCAGCCTGTACCTCCCTTTGCTGGCTGCCCATCTTTCTCTAATAAGGTTTATCTTGGCCTTGTTGACTCAAAGAGGGTGAGGTTCACATACGATTTCTCTTTGCTTTTAATACTCTGTTTTCCTACAAATTTCTACCTTGTTCTTCAATTGTGTGAGCTGACAAAGGGCCTTTTTCTTCCAAATTGGAACCAGAGAGTAGACATATGATGATAATGGAGAATTCTATCAAACTGGTCAAGGTAATGTCCATCTTGGAGAGAGTCCTAGAGGAAGCATCTGTCCTAGCGAGGGAGCCAGCCTGGAGTCCCTTCAGCAGGCCAGAAGCCGGGTGACATTTTGTATCAACCAACAGTTACTTTTTGCAATGTAGAGCAAAGTCTGAATTGAGTCCCACACTCCCTTGACATACACACTGGCATGTGTAGCAGAGTCTCATTCCATGACCTATGTCTGTTCTTCCTCTGCCACCCCTAGAATGAGGACATCACCCTTGTAGTCCTCTCCATTTTGCCAGGATGGAGAGGGCATACACTGGGAGTGGCTAGCTTAGTTTTAGCTTGTTTCAGATTTCATAGGGACAAATGCATGGGTACATTAACTGGGAGAATATCACAATCAGAGGATCCTTTTGTTGTTGTTAAAATTGTAAAAGGATATGACAAGATTATAAAATCTTTTAGAAAGTTATTTCATTATTTTAAATCTAAGTAATAAAAAGAGAAGAAGGAAGGAAGGAAGGGAGGGAGGGAGGGAGGGAGGGGGGGGGAGG